>VWPW01002548.1:374338-466069 GCA_013389825.1 Crypturellus undulatus | reverse complement strand
GCACGGCGCGCAAGGCCACGAGGGACAGGCGGCGGCGGCGCGGAGCAAGGCCGGCGGCAGCCCGGGGGGTGAGGGAGCCGCGCTGGGCTGGCCCCAAGGCGAGGGGCGCTGCGGCCTTGCCGCGGGCGCTGCGGGAGGTGAAACACGCGCTGGAGCAGCGCGCGAGCCGCAGCGTGGGGCAGCAACGTGAGAGCTGGGAGCCCGCAGCATCCAGCGGTGCCTGCCCGCTTCTTGGGAACTGCGGTCGCAATCCGCCGGCAGCGTTGGTGTCTGGGGAGAAGGAGGAGGAAGAGCGGCTTCCCAGTGTTGCTGATGATTAAAGATAGTGTAAACAAACACAGACTACTTGAATTAGAAGAGCGTGTGCCGGCTGTTTCAGCAGCCCTCTCCTGAGCCGAACACGCTGGGTTTGAATCCGTCTCCGGCTGCGAGGAAACAAAACCATCATCCTTGGGGGAAATTCTGAGGGGTTTTGGCCCCTCAGCGCAGTGTCTCGCTCTCAGGAAGGTGCGACTGCTCAGGTGCGTGCACGTGCAGCCTCTGCTCGCTCTGATACCTCCAGGGTTTGGGAGCAAGCAGGAATGTGACCTGCATGTGGCTGCTGCGCCTACCTCTTGCCCAGCACCAGGGGTGTCCCTGAAGGCGTCTGCACTCACTGCCGAAGCAAACGGTGCAAAAGTTGGAAATTGCTACCATGAGAGGTCCTGTAAAGGCCGCGGTCCCATATGACGGTTTATTCATGGCAGATGTGTTCAAGGAGTTGCTGTCACCATTTCTTCTTTTGGACGTCACTCTTGCTTTGGTCGTTCACGGGGCAATTTGTGCATGGGTGAATCATTCCACTTTTTCATGCCTGTGTATTTCTTTAAAAATGGAGTAATTCCACAGATCTCAGCAATGTGAGCGGGTCTGTGTGCTGCCTTGCGCACCTCTCTCTCCTACACGGGTGCCTGTGCTCATCCTTGGTCTCATGAGACCAAATGTGAGCAGGTTCGGGGAGCTGAGTTGGTAGAATCTAACCAGCAAAATTCAGGTGAAATGGGGAGAGTGGCAACCTCCTGGTGTGACCTGCTGCCTGGGGACCACAGGTAACAGAGGAGCACCGTTCGCTGTCTTTCGTTTTACGGATTCGAAGTACTTGTGTGGCTGAAGAGTGTTTTTTGGATTTTTTTTTTTTTTGGCGTTACACTCGGAGCCAAACTAGGGACACAGCTACTTTTCAGGCAGCTTTGTGCTCCAGGTTCCCCATCCTGCAGCTCAGTAACACAGGATGCCTGGCATCAGGTTTTTCTTCGTTTAATATAAAAAAAGTCTATGATACCTTGACATTTTTTCATTGTTTTTAATTTTAGATGATTAAATAGGAAGAGGAACGAATACAACTCACTACAAAATGACCATGCACAGTGCACCTAAACCTGTGCCCCGTACTAAAGTTTTGAATGAATTGATTGCCATTTGGATTACAGGGCCGGGTCAAGCCCCAAGTGAAGTCCTGTGATTGTGTAAAACCGTCAGCTTGCATTTTCTTTGCAGCATGGCACACGGCATTTTATTGTTGTTGCTCCTTGACCACATGAATGTTGTTTTTATTCAGCAGAAGACTGTCTGGCTCAGTGTGATAATGACTGCAAAGCTTACTGCTGCGACGGGACTGCTCCCTACTGCTGCTCCTATTATGCCTACATTGGGAATGTCCTTTCGTAAGTAGATTTGCCCTTTGGAGGAAACTGATGCCCCATGTTCATGAACTTGATATGAAAGAAGGTGTCTGGAAAATGTGTTTGGACAACAAACTGGCAGCATTTGATCTGGCTTGGGATTTGATTGCATTTTGTTTCATTGGTGGTAGCAAATTTTGGTAGTCCTAGAGTCTCATGGTGCATATCTTTTTAAAACATGTTTATGTCATGTGCTAAAATATGTCTTCAGTTGTGTATAGCAATATGTGGTATCTTTACAGCCTATTTCCACTGTCTAAGAACTTTTTTCCAAGTTCTTCAAATTAAGAGGGCTATGAATAGAAGTCTTATATTTCTTTTTTTCTTTTTTTTGGTTGAAAGACTTTGTTACAACACTTCAGTCAATCCACTATTCAAATAACGTGGATTTGAGGTGGGTTTTTTTTTCCTCTTTCATTGCTCTTTGTTTGTTCTTTATTGATTTTTTTTTTACTGTTATTTTTGCTAAATGATATTCTGACCTTTTTTTCTTTTTTAGAATTTACTGAATGTATTCTGTGTGGGGGTAATCTGATCCTTTAGCACAATTGCATGAATAACATGTTTAACAACAACAAAAAGCCCATAGCAGGTGAAACTGGGTGGGTATGGCAGTTTCCTACACAGAGCGTAGGAACTGGAGTGTGCTGCTCATTAAACACATCGGCTCCAGGGGAGCTGTTAGCTCAGCTCTGCCTCCCTGTTCTCTTCAGAGAAACCTGGGGTGCCTGCCAGCGCCTGATTAATGTAAACGACAACCCATAAGTATTACATTTGTGCGCGAGGATAAACCTAAACAGAACCTGCGCTGTTACTCTTCAAGACAGGCCACCTTACCATCTGTTTTGCTAACCCCATCAGTAGTTTCCTTAACCTCTAGCATGCAGTCGGTAGTGTATTTTTGTTTTCTATTCCTGGCTAAAAGCAGGAGAGGAGAAAGAAGAATGTTAGAGGCATCGCTCCCTGCTTGGGGAGGAGTGAGTGGGAAGGTGGTGGTTGCTTTTTCCAGAGGAGCCTCCTCTGTTGCAGGTTTTGTTTTAGCTGTGGTACCTGGGGAACATGCGAGTCTTCCCTCCAGCATATTTTATCATGCTTTGAAGGAGCAGGCATAGTGATGGTGTTTTAATACAGAATTGATCCACCGGTTTTAAAGCAGATGAGACACTTCCTGGGCTAAAGTAAATAAAATGGTGATACAGCATCAGATCCTTCATCCCGCTGGAAATAAAAGAGCCTGTATTTAAGATTGCCTGCTACTGCTAGAGAATGACAAGTGATTTTTTTGCTCTTGCCTAGGGAATGTCTGCTTTGATTTTTTTTTTTCCTCTCATTCCAAGATTGCTTTGCCATTTAGATGCATGGAAAGAGGTGCTGTTTTTGCATACCTTATTCTAGCTCTTATGTGCTGAGGAATGCTGGACGTGCTGCCATAGGATATCCCATTATAAGAAACAGGCTTCCTATAAAGCAAGAAAGCAAGCAGTTTCTTCTCCCGTTTCCACGTGTGTAACCTTGGCATTTGTCTAGCCTCATGGCAGAGCTGTGCTTTGAAAAGGATCAGCCCGGGGATTTTTTACAGTAACCATCAAATCGCACCTTCAGCATCAAGTTCTTGCTTACTCTCTTCTGTGTTTATTTAACAGCTACTGAATTCAGGCTGGGGTGTGAGTGATGCAGGGACATTGGAAAGATTTGTGTGTACTTGGATGACTTTGAACATTGGAGTGGCTCACCACAAGAGCTTGTTTGTCATAGCATATCTTGAAGAGGACATTTGAGTGTTCTCATTTTTTATGGTTAAACACTCCAACACATGGACTCGAAGGCCAGTCAGGAGTCATTATTCTCCTGTGACCTGACATTTTGCATGATTGAGCCATAGAATTTTTCCCCGAGAAGCTGTATTGGGTGTGTCTTCTGTAAACACGTGTAATCTCATTTTGTCCAGGCGCTCAGGCATTAAGGAGTTGACCATCTGCCCTGGTAAGCTGTTCTTTAGTTAATTTTCTTCATGCTGCCAGGAAATTTCATCTATAATGAATCTCAAATTCATAATGTCAGGTCTTAGTTTATCTGTGAGTTTGAAGCGTGGCCTTAAGTAGTCACCATGGCAGCTCTCAACCTTGTCGCTGAGCTGGGTGAACTGGCAGCCTCACGTGTAAGACCTGCTCTGTTTTGCTTGGCCCTGCCAATGGGTCAACTCTTCAGCTTTTCTTTGAACTCCCTCTAGTATTTTCACCTCCTTGTGAAAGTGGGGCTAGCGGAGCTGAACGCAGGACTTTGGCAAGGGTCTTACTAGGATTATTTTTTTCCATATCTTTGTTTGGGTATGTATTTTGAAGCAGTTATCTGTGATGATCACAGAAAACTGAGCTGGAAGAAATTCTAAGTTCACTTGTTAGTCTTGGCATCACTGTTTCCAAAGCAGATCTACCCCTTAAAGCTTACAGAATGTTCTTTGTTGGGGTGCTACCTTGCTTCTAGTTGTATTACAAAACATGTTGTTGGATTGTGTCATTAACAAGGCCATTTAGATTGCTCCATAACAATAACTTTATATTATTTTCACCACACTGATCTTTGCTTTATGTGAAACCTTTATGAGTCAAAGTTTCTTCTCATTTCCTCATGCCAAATAACAAACTATGACATTGCATTATGAGATGTGACCCCTGGGATCTGGAAATGCCCACTATTAACATAGCTACTTGCTGATGTCTTTCTGTGAACAACTGAATTTTTTATTTTAAGAAATCATCATCTTCTTAGGACACCAGGGAATTTTTTTCTTTAGTCACGTGAGGTTTTCAGCAAACATCCTTCAGGCTGTGTGCATCTGCGATCAGCTTGCTTTTTCTTTTTACACATGAAGAATGATGCAAGTGATCAGCTCACTCTCATATTAGGACTTAGAGGCATGTAAGTGATGCTCCCATAGATTCTTTTTTAGTTGGATTAGTTAGAGATAGACTCTGCAAACATTCAAGGTCTGTGTTTGAGTCACCGATAATCCCATGAGTAGCTCTAGTGTAAAGCAACACATCCTTCCTTGTTCTCCTCCACCTATTCACATTTTTCATGATAACCTTTCAGAGCAAGTTGCTACCACACTAGGTTCCAGTAATATTTCCCTTCCTACTAGTTTTCAATAGTTCCAGCCTGTCATTATTTCCTCTGATGCATATGCATTTCCTCCTGTTTGTTTGTCAGGCATCTAGTGCTCAGTAGATGTTTTTCTAAAAATGTTTTTCCTTGGACAGATTACAGATTTATGTTTGGATTTGCGTGATGCTGTAGAGCTGTTTCCATGAAATTACTGAAAAGGTGCCGAGGTGTCGGGTGGCCGCGTGGTTCCTCCAGTCCTCATCAACAGAAAGTTTCGCGTTGCCCTTTGCAGCCTTCCTGCATGATCCCTTTTTAATTTTGTTTATTTATTTATTTATTTTGTGTCCCATGTGCAGTTTTTAAGCTCTCTGGGAAGAGATGTCAGTATTGCTTGCTGTCAGAGCCATTTCCAGATGCCAGCTTGGCCTTTTCATGCTTGTCCACAGCAGTGAGTTCATGTGAAAACCTCACAGATCTAGCTGAATAATGAAGAGGAGAGGGCAGAGCAAAGAAACTCTTCTTTTATGTGAATACTGCTGGGCCAGATGAGGATTCAGAGGAAATGAAGGGACCCAGATCTGGCCCATAGTATTTAAGGAAGTGCCTTGATAGGTATTCAGCCATAGTGCAATAAGTTTGTACCTTCCTGTGTGACTCTCTAAGATGGAGAAGCTGAAACTTTGGCTCAAACAGAAGAGGAAGATCAAGATGCAGTGAGGATACACTGTGTTGCAAAGTGTATTAAGTTTCTTGGTAAATGCCTAGCGTAAACGTGTGTATGGCCCAGCCTTCGAAACTGAAGAAAAAAGGGCACGCATAATATATCCAAGTGTGGCATTTGAAGTACTTTATATCCAGAAGTGCTCTGAGGAAAGCAGCTGACCTCAAAGAATGCCATTTCCATGAAATAAAGAATGCCCCGTAAGCTGATCTGCTTGATGGGCGAGTATGGGTTTGACAGTGGGTGTGCTGGAAGAGCACACTGAAGAGAATTAACATTTAAAACAGTTAAGAGTATGGAGCTGTAGTTTCTGGAGTTCATAGTGAACAAAAAAACCAGGAAGCTTAGCATTTGCTGTGCACTCCAAATAATTAAAATTAGACATTTTCAGGCATCCCACAGTAAATATGCGAAGCAGCATATGGATTGGGGATGGTTCTATGTCTGCACTTCAACTGTCTGGTACTCAAAATACATTTGAGTTCCTCTGCATCAGTGCAGCATTCAAAATTTCACAATGATCCAAGATCTTTCGGACAATGTGCAAAACTGCAGTTGACCTGACAGCTACTGCAGCTACTGTGTCATTGTGCCTGTGGGGCTGGGACTTTTGAGAAGATACTGGGGTGAGCCAGAGACATGAGCCAGTGAATTGTTTTTGTTTTTTTTTTTTTTTTTTTCAGGTGAAGAGGGTGGGAGAGTGTTTTTTTGTTTTTTTTTTTGTTTGTTTGTTTTTCTGTTTATCTTGTGGCTTTTGTGGGGGTGAGTCTCCTTGAATTGGCACATGGGACATGCCCCGAGCTGCGAGGTGATGGAGGCAGAGTCTGAGCGTGCTCTGCACTGTGGGCCTGTGGCCGGGAAGGAGAAAACTGCAGTAACGGGGCTAAAACCCTTCACCCCAGGTAGAAGGTGGCTAGGAGTTCAGCTTTTTAAACCTTCAACATCTCAACATGTGGAGTACCTGGGGAAGTGTGCCATCCTGGGAAAGCCTCCATGGGAGAGGTGTCCAGCTCTCTCATGATGGAGCATGGATTAATCACAGCCTGCTGAAAGCTTAGGGAAAGAGCAAGGGCCGCATTTTCATTACAAGACCTGCTGGAGAGGGAGCCGATATGCGAAATGTGACCTTTGCGGACTGACGGAACCTATGGTTGTTTTTTGTTCCGTGCCTATTGTTCCATTGCATATCCCTTGCCGGGGAATGTGTGATCAGATTTATGACTCGAGCGGTATCTGCTCTTGGTGGCGGCTGCAGAGGAAACCTTTGTCAGCGCCAGAATTGAAACACAGGGCGTTCCTGCTTTAGCCCTCCGTGTTTTTATTCCTGACCCTGTGTTGTGACAAGCTGAACATTGGCTGTTAAATGGAACAGCCAGCTAAAAATAGGAAAAAAAAAAAAAAAGAAAAACTGCATTGCTTGCCAGTGGTAATGGTGACAAAAAAATGATAGCTCCCTCTTCAAGTTCCCACTTCCCGTTTGGATTTAAAAGCTCAAACTGGGATTTTTGGGGTTACTGACTAATTATTTTCAAATGTTTGGGACCAAGGGACTTTTTTTTCCACATTTTGGGATCATGGCTTTTAGTGTTCAGAAAGCAGCTGAGAACTAGATCTTTTTCTTAGGAAAATTGGAAGTATTTTTAAGCGTGTGAGGCCTGTTGTTCATAAAAGAAAAAGTTAACATTTTTTTTTCTATTTGCTAAAATTTGTGTTGTTGATGTCTCTCTGGATCATCTGTTTTTCATCATTTGCAAGATTGTTAAAATTTGGCCTGAGAATGGAAGCATTAAGGTATAAATCAACGTGAAATGCTCCTTGCGGCTTACAGAAGACTCAGGGAAGGGGTGGGGAAATAAACATTCATAAGGGACTCGCTGAAATTACCTTGTTTATACTCAACCGTCATGAAAAGACTATTCAGTAAAAAAGAGAGATGACTTTGTATTTATCATTTGCAATGGTCTTCTTTAGTAGCTGGTAAGATTTTCCCATGTGATGTGGTCACATGGAAGATAAATGTTTTCTCACTGAATAGCAGAAGATTGGCATAAAGACAGAGTCTGGGAATTATGGTGAGCACAAGATGGCCATCCTTTCTTCATAAGGATTTTACCTTCTGCCTTTTACTTACCCTCTCTCCTTTTCTTTCCCTGAGTAGGAGGAAGGCCTGTGTGTGTGTACATGTGTATATATATGTATGTGTATGCATAGGTGTGTGTGACTTCAGGGTTACAAGTAGACACAGTGGATAGAGTCCTGATCCTGATGAAATCAATAAACTACTGCAGGGAGAAGTCATGCACCAGCTCTAATAGAGCACTTTGTAAGCTCAGGGACCTTGTTGAATACAAGTGCTAGAGTAACGATTACTTCCCTTTTTCTTTCTTGTTCTTTTCTTGCCTTTTTTTTTTTTTATGGTACATTCCATGCCACTTTATGCTCTCCTGCTTCCAGTTCGAGTTCTGCTTCCTTAGGAGCATCCTCCTTGGATGTGGGGAGGTGTGTAGGACAGATCCCCTCTCAGCTGACTCATGTGCTCCCTGCAACAGCTCCCTGTGTCTCTCGGCAGCATTGTCCCTGCCACCATCTGGAAAATTTCTGCTTTATTGGGTCATTCAGAGCTCTCACTGAGCTCACGGGATTCTCAGAGGACTAGTCCATTGCATTTTGCACTCGTTGCTATATAATAAGGAATATCACAGTAACTTGAAGCACAGTTATTCATGAAGGCACTTTGGGATCAAAAGCTGTGCGAGAGGGCTGTTTCATGCTTGCACTGTGTGACTGCAGCCAGGTCAAATAAAAACCTGTAGCATTAATTCAATATTGGAACAATATTTTCCTAGAAAGATAAACTCTAGCTCTAATCATAATGGGCCTCCTTAAGGGACAGAAACAAAGTTTGGAGTATATAAGTGAATTATTAAAAATTAAAGAAGGTGAACTATTAATTCACTTGGGAGCTGCAAGTTCTTCTGAGATTCATAACCACAAGTAGATATAAGTTCCACATTAGTTAATATCATCTTTAAATTTTGGTAATGATTTTTCTCTATTAAAAAAACAAAAAGTTGTGACATTTACTTTCTGAAACATTCACACTTACCCACACTCACACACCTTTTTTACTGTAACCATTTATTATTGTAGAACCTGAGATTTGCCCAGGGCATATTCTTTAGATAAGTATTTAATGTGGGGCAGGGAGGCACTAATACTGCAAAGTGTGCTGGCATGTTTCATCACAGTGTGTCCCTCAGACAGCTCATCCACACAGAGGAGAGATTTTTACTGCCCGCAGTAACTGGAGTTATTCCTTGTGTCCACGAGGGAGTCCTGCTTTAAGGCTGAGTGTTCCCGCTGCTGTCTTGACTGAGGACCACAGTACAGTTTGTTATGAGCACAGGCGATCCCGAAGACCTGCAGCTATTGCCCTGGCATTGGTTCCGCAGCCAGGACACGCTGAGCCTGACTTTTTCTGTGCCTTGTGCTGGTCGAGTACAGAGGGGCTGTATAAAGCATCACTGCCTCGATCCTTCAGGCAGCGCTTAGTCAAGATATAATCATGGGATAATCACAGGGCTGCTGCCAGGTGCCTTTTTGCACTGATGCTAAACAGGGCATTAGTGTTAATACGCTATGAGTAACATAAAATGCAGCACAAAATGTGGACACTAATCACCTCGTATAAAGCGCAGCTTTAATCTGCTCAAAATCTGCTCTGGGTTGCCTGTCCCTAACCTGCTCCCTAGGTGCCTGTGTGTTTAGTTTACATTATATATATATATACATATACATATATATATATATATATGTGTGTGTATATATGTGTATGTGTGTATATATATATATATGTATATGTATATATATATATATAATTATTATATAATTTCTTTCCTTTTGAACCTGTGTTCCCATTTCTGTGCAAGACTGAGACTGTCTAGCTGTAACTTGCTGGCACTGCAGCCCATTTTTGTTATTGATACCACTGATTGTTGAATGAGTGGTACCAGTCAGCAAGCAGCAACCAGTGCTGGGTATTCAGGGCTGTGCGACGTCTGCAAGTCCCTGTGGCCTTGAGCATCCAAGGCGCCGGCGCGAATGAGGAGAGGGAAGGAACGTGGCTGAGCTCTTTTTCACATGTCCTGCGCCTTCCTCTCAACACCTCTGCAATGGGCCGGAGATACGGAAAGACGTGGAAAGGTATGGGATTCTAGGTATGGAGAGGAAGGGAAGCACAAATTTTCTGATGGTAGTTGGAGGAGAATTCAGGGAGAGAAATCCTGCTTTGGAGAGACCCAAAATTAACTACTCGCCTACAGGTAGCACTTATAATATGATGGTGTGTAAGCGATACACAACAGCAGCGCTTAATTCTTTTGTTCAGATCAAATCCTTCAGCAAGTCCCTGAGCTTTAGGGCCTCTCTTCATCTGCTGCTTTGGAAATGTAAACCAACGGGAGAGAAAGTAAGCAGCCAGCATAAATTTAACTCTTACTTTTCATTGTTGGGACTAAAGCAATGCTAACAGCATTTTGTTGAAACCTTGTTGAAATATCTCTCTTTGAATCTTTGAAATTTTTCCTGGAAGAAGAACAAGAATTTTGTTAGTGCGATGTTTATTGTTGTACAAAAACACCTGCTTTTGTATAACCACATTTGCTTTCCACTTGTATGGCAAATTATGCTCCAAGGGTTTCAAAGCCTCATCTGTCAGTTACTTCAGTCTTATTCTCATAATGTCCTGTCGGGCCCAGAAATGATCCCTGGGGATTACCTGTCTGTCATGTAAGCAGTGTGCGCTCGTGCTGGTGATGGGCTGGTCAATTCTGAGTGCAGTATAAGCTGTCACAAATAAAGATAGATTATTTGGATTCTAGGCAGGATTTTGATTAACTGAAGGAAAGTTTGACATACAAATACGGACATTGAAAATGTCATGATCAGCACATTCAGATGGAAATGTCTTTGGGCAGAGGGTTTCACCTTTCCTATGAAGGCTGTTTTGTGCTGTGTTCAGTACAAGACCTTTCCCTCAGTTGTGAATGACGTGCCTTGGTATTAATCTAATCTAAGTAACTAGTAACCTTCTCATAAAAATATTGAGTCAGAGCATCTCACATGCAAATGTTGCCTTCTTTTTAAGACCACAGTTATTTTTGTCTGCCTTCCTGTTTGCTGGAATGGTGCCCTGGGACAGGGCTTCTTCTGCACTGCAGCATGATGAGTTGCTCTGCTGTGTGGTTCTCGTCCCCAAGGAACGCAGTGGGACCGCGTGTGATGATAACTAATATATTTACATGCCTGGAAGCTAATATTCAGTCAGCCGTGGTTACCCTGTGTTTGGCTTGGAAATAGATGGCCTATTTACATAAACTGAAATTATGGAAATAGATTACGGAATCACCAACCTGCTTAGCTTGCATTGGTTTCCTCTCCTGGCTCCTTACAGAGATAATTTCATCTTAAATTCCAGTGGAGAGCGAAAGAATGAAACTTCAAGGCGATGGGGACTGATGAAAAGTTATGGCCCTCATTTCTGTATTTAACAACACAAAAATTGTCTTAAGCAAAGCTCAGTGCATTTTTATGCTTGAGCCTTCATGAGTCTTGAATGAAACTTAATGATTGATCTTGCGTATTCCCAGAAATGTAATAAAGTGTCAGCTTGACGATAATGCTTTCAAAATTGCTGTGTGGCACTTAGACTCTGAACACTGTGGCATACAACTGCTGTATGTTTCAAATAATACATTGCATTCAGATAATCAGATAATATACTGAAATTAAGAGGGGAGCCGTGGTAATTAACACCTGCATTTGGCAAGCTGCCGTTGCTGCTGTCTTATGATATAAACTTGTTTTGTGTTAAAATTGTGGACCAAGCAAGGAAATTTGTCCCATTTTGTCCTCGCACCCTTCCCCAATCATTCTTGCTTCCCCCAGAGATGTGGCATACTCGGCTCATGAAGTGGGTTTTGCAGCATGGTTGCCTGCGTGAGCAAGGCCCTGATTTTGCATCAGTCTGATTTAGCGAGCTATAAAGCAGCTTTAGTTTGGTTTCAGAGCCCTGCTTCCCTCTTTAAGGAAGGATGTTGTTTGTTTTTTTTGCCCTCCTCCGGGGGAGATTTTGCATGAGTAATTAGCCAAAAGGATGCTACAGGGATGCATCTGAGGAAGCCACGGTCCTCTCCTAAGCGCTGGGGAGCTGCCCCATGGGATCTCATGCAGGCAGAGCGGGAATGGGAAGCTGCAGAGAGACAACAGTGATTGCAAGCCAAAGAAAACTCTGTGGGCCTGTGTCTGAGAGGTTTTTAGATTCCCTGCTATTTTAATGAGTTTAGAAAAATAACACTGATCGTGTATCCCCTTATAATTTGAAATCTGTCTTAGGTTACAGTAAGGTACTTCTGAGATGGCATCAATTGAGTTTCCCTGTAGTTCTGCCTTATTTTCCTTCCAAAGAGTTTTTGTCATCACAGAGCTACTTAAAAACCCAAATTACTCTAGGAACTTTTAATGACTAGATTAGACTCTCATTAAAGGTTGACTCATTTCTTCTGTAATAAATTGCATAGGCTGCATTACTTGGAAGTTCTCGTTACTAAAAATGAGGGCGGGGTGGAGGTTATTCCCCGCTTGGGAACTTGCTGGCTCAGCCAGAAAATCACTGGGATTTTTTTAAGGAGTTTCTAGCTCCCCAGACTGGACGTGGAAAATGAGGAAGCACAGAGTTGTAGGGGAGATGGAAGCAGCCTATGCTTGGCCTTCTTGTCACAGAGACCAGGCAGCTGTGACATGGGGAGTTGTGACATTGCATTTTCAGGTGCAATTGCTAAGTTGCCCTGATGAGCATACAGCCCCTGTGTTGAGAGAAAAAAATCAGCACCTCCTTTTGGCTACTGTAAAAGTAATTACTGCTCTGGAGTCTGGAAAGCAAGCTATCAGTTAACAGCTGCTGTTCAAATGCCTCATGTGAGGGTTTTTGCCCTGGATTCTCTATGTGTCGATAATTTAATCTATGTTTTGATTGCTGATATGGCTTTGTAATGAATTGTCTTTTTTTTTTTTCCCCCTAGACTGAATACTTGCTGTATTCACACACACACACAAAAAAAGAAAAAAGGCCTGGATGTTTGGATTTGTGAAACAAGTCAGTTGATTTATTACTGTTGTCTGTCGCTTGATGAGTGCTTGATGGTTTTAATAACTACCAGAACTAACAACTCCTTCATAACTACCAGTAGATCCGCTGTAGCTTTTGCTATTTTTTTTTCTTTAGTCACTCTTTCATTTTTTAACTTGTGTCAGGCAATGCAGTCAATTAGTTGAGCAAAATTCTGAAGTCGATGGAGTTTTGCTGGCAAACAGTGCATACATATATGGTACAGTGTGAACAGAGCGGGCAAATTTTCCTCCAAAACTGACACACGAAATCTGTCCAGTCCAGAAGAAAGTTTCACTTGGTCCACAGCACTTTGGTCCACATTCCAGGAGTATTTTGCTTTTAGTAGCATTGACAAAATCCTCATATTGACTTAACAGGAGCAGCCCAAATTGTCCCATTCAGGGGACTGTTTCATAAAGTGAGGAATGGAGGTTCCTCCCCCAAGGAAATCGGTTGTGAGCTTTACATTTTTTCCTCTGACCTACTTAAGAAGTTGCCTGAAGCCGAACTTCAGATCGGTCTTTAGGCATTTTTTTCATTCCTGTTTTGTTCTTTTGTTTTTAGCTGCTGCTTCTTCAGAAAACAACTGGTTTATTCCACATTTTTGCTCTGTCCCATTCAACTGATCTGTTGGTAGATTTGGAAGATTCTCGTGACTGCAGGCAAACAAGAGCTCTAATAGTGATTACATTGACAGGAGAATTTTGTTCTTGTGTAGCAGCAGTTCCTGGCAGGCCCCAAAGCCAAAATATCAAGAGTTTGGGCTAGAAAGAACAGTTTATCCATGGCAGCTCAGAGGCTGGGCAGGAAGAGAAAGCTCTCCTTTTCGTTATTCCTGCAGGTTGAGCATCCTGGCTGTAGCCCCCCTGGGAAAGGTGGTTCCGTGCCTCTTGCGCCGCTGGAGGTACTGTAGGCGTAGATGAGCTGTCCAAAGGCAAGTCTGCTGTTGTTGCCTCATTGTGAGCTGCCACTGTCTCGACTGCCACCTGGGAATCCAAGCTGGAAGCCGAAAAATTTCTTTGCAGCTCCTTTGCCTTCAATGCTTACTGTTGCTCCTCTCAGACTGATCCCCTTTGAATGGTTCTTGTTGCAGAGCTGCCCATCCTCTGCTACCAGGACCCGTCCGAGTCAGACATCACTTTTCTCCCTAATGTGTTCCAAGGCAGCTCCCTGTATAGCCAAAACTTGGGGACGGATCAGTGACCTTCCATGGTACGATGCCGTTGTGCAGCTCCTACTTCATTAAAAAGTTAAAAGGATTAAGAACTGGCTGACATCTCAAAAAGCGGATGCAACAAAGAATTAGCGTGTAATGAGGGTTGTTTGCAGTGAAGTTCTTTGGGGATTAGTACTCACACTGAAAATTTTCAACGCCAATCAGGTCCTAGAATGTGCATACAAAATCCCTAGTCATAAATGTGTGTGTGTGGCAGAGATACATTTTAAATGAATGCACACTACAAGTTCTCAGATGATAGGTTAAAGGGGGGGTCTGTGACCTTAATTTGTTCCTCTTTTGTATACTTTGTGGTAAAGTCAATCACATGATATTTGGGGAGCAAAACAGGATTGTAACATGCCTACACATCTTCCACAGAGATACTTTCCATGTGTGAGGGATGTACATCTGCACTGAGCTTGAAATTTGGACCCATAATGCATGTTATCTTATAAGAAAGCACAGGAGCCCCTCTCTCATCTTGGTCTGGACCATGTCAGACCTAGAAGTGGCTCTCTTGTTGATGACCAAAGTTCCTTGCTAGGCCTTGGCACCATAGCCAGTTTGTCTGGAATATGCTGGAGACCTTAATCCATCTGTTACTGAATACAACAAAATTTGTCACGGGTAGTGCCAGACGAAACTTTATTTGAACAGCTCAGAATAGAAGCAAAAGGGGTGAAGACTAGACACTTTCCTTGAAGAAGTAGCACCTCCTGGACAGGCCTACAGCTCCTGACAAGACGGTGAAAGAAAGCTATTTTCTTGCTCTCTGTGACATAACTTTTCTGAACACAAGCATGAGTTCTTTCTCTTATGGTGTTAGCACATTAGCAAAACACAATAATTTTTTCAGCATTCTAATTAAATGCCATTGTTACTGTATTTGTTCAGAAATCCAGCAACAGTAAAATCAGAGATGGTCTATGCAACCTAATTAAAACCAAAACAAATTAGAGCCCCTGCCCTGCTTTCAAAACTGTTTAGGGATCCCAGATCCCATTTTGATGCATCTGGCAAGAGGGAAGGCTCTGGGAGTCCTCTAAAGATTCAGTTTTCCTGCAAGGCACATGGTGCAGACAAGGGCATCCAGACCCACTATTTGCTTCTGGAACAGTTCTTGTACTAGAAAAGTGCTAGAAAGTTAAATGTGTTTTTTTTTTTAATTATTAGTTTTTTAATTAATTTTTAATTTAGTTTTTTTTTCTTTTTTTTGGTCTTGGCAGCATGGCTCTTTCCTGATCATTAAAAAAAAGTAATAATAGTACGCTGCACGTGCAAGAGCACATGACAGTTACTCCCCAAAGCCCTTGCATTCTCTGCTTGGTGCATTACTCTGATTCTTCTTCCTTGCCTACTTTCGACTAAGACAGTTACGTCATGTCTGTTAAACCATGAAATGCAATAAATGGACCCTTAATCAGATGTGACTGCATTTCTATTTCTGAAAGTTATCCAAGATGGCTAATTAAGGGGCAGGGGGGAGTAGAGAGGGAGGGAGAAGGGATTGCCTTGTGATCTCTGGTAGTTGATTATAAGTTGAAAACTCTCTAAATTCATACTATCAGAGGTAATACAAAATAACTAGTGTTTCAGGCATCTTCTCAAATAAAGGTCAAGAAGAGTGAAGATAAGCTCTATCCCATTTGAGATAGGTTTCAGTAACAATATTCATACCCTTAAGCCACTTAGCATATTTTTTGTAGCAGTATTAAATTTAAGCTGTGAAACAGGATTTTTTAGTTGTATTTTTAGGAAGTTATTTTCAAGAGTCTCTTCAAAAAATAAAAAGTTAACCTGCCTTTATATGTCTGTCTCGAGCTTAATTTCTACAGTCTGAAAACAGATTTGCAATGGTCTTGAAAATGCCAGCTTGATTTATCCTGAAGTCAATAGGAGTCTTCTTGAGAGAGTATAGAGGTGAACTAGTAATAAATGCTTCAGATCCATGCACACCATGATAGTTAATGCATACTTCATGTGTTTAATATCTGGAAAAAATAATAGAAAAAAAAAGATTGTTGGAGTCCATCCACCATCACTTGCAGAACTGCAGCATCTTTGTGACATTTGTCCTTCGCCTCCTTTACCACTGGTACCGTCTGTTCCACCAATGCTGATCCATCCAACATCCTGCAGAAGGGGGCAGTAGGAAGGTGCCTAGAAAGTCTCACGCTAAAGAGGACTACCTTCCAGGTGGTTTATTCCACACATCCAGTAACTTTTAACATTGTCCCTTTTAACAAGCCCTTCCCATCCTGAGTCAGGGCAGGTTTACTCTTTCACTTCTTTTCAAGTTCTCAAAATGTTTAATTAGGACAAATGGGTTGTTTCCTGCCTCTGGTGGGATGGCGGAGTCTATCTGCTCCATGTGCTGGGGTACTTTGGGTCTGAGAAAGAGAAGCAGGAAAGCCATGGCAGAAGTTGTAATGCTCTGTGGATAGAAGGCAAGTTCCCAGGGATGCTCCTTCTTTTGTGACCTGTGGAGTGTGGGAGTTGAAAGAGATGGTGAAGGAATGAAATCCAGCTAATGCCTCTCCTTCTGGAAGCCCAGTCTGTTTCAGACTGCTTGGAGACATTTCTGTGCGTTGTCTCCTCTTCGTGCCAGGTCAGGGTGCCTGGGTTGCTTGGGCATCTCCTGGAAAAGAAGCTTGCTGCTTCGCTCACCTGTGGCACCCGCGTGCATGGAGGTGATCACCCACCTGGGGCCTTCCAACAGGGCCCCGGGCGAGCGGCGAGGTCAGAAAAGGCAGCCTGTGGAGATCGAGAGCACACTAACCCCAAGATCACTTGCTCTTCTTGCCTTGCTGCAATCGGCCAGTCAGCAGCATCTCCTTGAATGGAGACAAGCGATTGGAGCCAGACCAGCAACCTTTAATAAAGCAAAAACAAGGTCTTTTTAGGAACAAACTGTATTACTCCCCCGTCATCACTTCTGTACCGAGGTGCAAATGTTTAGTCTTCAGAGGATTTGAATCTGCTTACACCTGTGGTGTCTTTGTCCTTATGATTAAGCAGTACCCTTACCAAACCAGGAATTTTAAATTCCACAGGTAATCCAAGGTGAAACCAATTTTGAATATTCTGTCATTAGACCTAAGCTTTCTTTGTTACCTGTTGTGCCAAGGATTATTAGGCATTGCCCATTCCCCCCCGAAATCTGTTCTCTCCTGTCCTATAGAGGTTGTGTGCTCCTTTCCATTGCTCAGCTCCAGGCACATCCATTGGCTTTTAGGGCGGGATTACAGTGCTTTTGATGTTAATTGGCATCTCTGCACATGCAACACCTCCATAGAAGTCTAGTTACAGGCTTGAAGGAAGCATAAAGTAACGTGTAGAGCAGGTCACAGACATAGGCTGTGATTTAGGACGGGAAGGCAGGTCAGTTAACCTTTGTTTTGCCAAATAAGAAACTGTATATGTATGTGCGTGTGTGTGTCTCTACATGTATGCATTTTCTGAAACATAAAAGGTGACGGTTCTTCTGTTCTCAGCAGCTTGTTATGTAATCAAATGTCTTCAGAAATCCTAGGTAGTGACAACAACTGTTTTCCCACCTGTGAGATGCTATATATCTGGAATTATTCTTCTGATGCTTTGGAGAAAGTAAAATTGGGTTTGTTCTCTTGAGAGTCAATTAGCTCTTGGATGGTAAATACTTCTTTCTAAATAGGTAAAAAAGGTAGGTAGATAAAAAGATAAAAAAGAGTAAAGCTTCATCCGTGCTACAGAGAGTAGGTCAATTGCATAACTGCTTTCACAGAGTTTATTCGCAGAGCTGTGTATGAAAGCACAAGTGGGTTAATTTATACAGATTTGGGCTCCTCAGACCCAGGTTCTCCAACCTGTGTGGTCTGCTGCACTTGCCAAAGTCCTCAGTGCCACAGAGGACCAGTTTGTCTCCTCTTTTGAAGTCCAAGCTTCTGCTCTCCACTAAAGCAGGAGTTGTATTTTGCAGGTGTGATCTGGTAAGGTGAGGCCATCTGCCTGGCTATGACTTTTTCCACAAACTGCTTTGCATTATATAATCTAGGAATATCTGTTAAAGTTTATTTATAGAGAGAAATAAGTTAGGAGGTGAAATCTCAACTTCTTTGTATGGATGAAGAGTGTGCACTGGGCAAACGCATCAAACGTTGCAAATTCTTTCAAATTCTGCTCATATATTAGAAAAAAATTCATTACACTTCTTAAAGATGGAGTTTGCCCCTGTTCTCCAGTTTATGAATATTTCATGCTGAAATAATGTATGAGGTAGCAGAGCTCACACCACACAGCAGGGCTGGAGTCGCTCTCTTTTCTGATTCCAATTGAAGTGGATCACTGGGGAACAAGCTTACATGGAAGCCAGCGTACCCAAACCTGCCACTATAGGGTTTTCTTTGCAGGATAAGGATATTAAGAAAAATAATCCTTGAAGCTCCCCTCCCTGAGCTTTGACATGACACCCAAGGGATGACGCTCCTTTTGTGGAGCTGCTCTGGGGTCCCCAAAAATGGGGGCTGCTGCCTTTTGAGCAGGCTTTCAGGGGAGGTGAAATGAGATTCTGGGGTCACTGGGCAATGAATTCCCGAATGTCTGTTACAGCTCGCCATTTATCATGGAAATTGGGTGTACAGGGCACATCATATAGTATAATTTAGTGCTATTTATGTTCCCAAAGTCAGCTTATTTTATCTTTGTAAAAGCCTTAATTTCCTGTGCTCCATCTCTCCTGATACCTTTTTTTTTTTTTTTTTGTCAGGAGGCCCACAGAATAGAGGGATTCTTGGAGGTCATATGTTTCTAGTTATCCGTGAGGGAAGGCTCAAAAGAACTGAAGCCAAAATAAACACTCAGGCAATTAAATATAATATGCTTCCTTTTCTGAATCACCAGTCATTTGCATGATTTGGTGAGAACTACCGGGATCAAATCCTCAGAGAAATATTACCAAACACCCAGTTGATTTGCATATTTAAACAGTTTACTTGGCAATCTGTTAAGTCTTAAATGACCTGTTGAAAGAGAAAATAAAACTTGACCACTCTTTTAGTAGAAATGAGTTTTCTTCATCAAAGGAGAAAGCTTAATTGTACATTTGTGGTGGTGTTTTAACAGATCTTTTATTCTGTGAAACTTCAATGGTTTTACTGCCACAGACTTGCTGGAGATCTTTTACATCATTCCTGTTTCTGATGTGATGGATGTACACGATCCAACCATACTGTAACTTCTGTGGTTCTTCAGAATTCGTTCACCCAGTAATGGGATTTCCTCTTGGTTCATTTTATGAAAATTTAAAGGACAGAATTTGGGTTAAATTAATAAAAATTGGGTTAAAATCACTGGATTAGAACCAGTGAAAGTCGCAAGTAAATTCTTGGCTCTGTTGCTGACTTCTTGGGCATCCTTGGGCAAGTTGTGATGGGTTTGTCCATGTAAACTCGTGGGAGGAATCAAGTGCTCCTTTACTCCGTGTGTATTTTTTTTCCCCTGGCTCAGTAGGGTCATAGTCTTGGTTGAAACACTGCTGTACTGTTAGCCATAGTAAAGTACACATAGCCACATAGCCTATTTAATGGGCACACTTTGACAGGATTTAGGAGTGCAATTAAATCAGAACTACCTCCACATTTTGTAGTGCCCACAGTCCCAAAGCTGCTAGCAACCAGATATTGCTTACAGCTCCTTTTGGTAGTAACAGAACGGTGTTTCTTTTTTTTTTTCCCCAATGTTTGCAATGATGTACAGTGAGATGAAGTGATTTACCCATTTTTTTTTAAATGTGCAAGGGGCGAAGGTATATCGCCCCTCTCAGCCCGGCCCTCTCTCCTGATAGTTGGTCTCTCGTTCTGATAACTGCATCTCTGCAAATCTTTAACATGTAAACTGGCAGACTCTGGCATAGCTAGTACACTCATCTCACTGTGCGGACAGTTAGTCCTGGAGTTGGAAACTGGTTTCCATAGAGGCGGTGTTGACTGCTTGAAAAGAAACAGGCCGTTCTAGCTGTTGACACAGGAGACTTAGAAACATATTGGCAGATCTGAATGCAGACAGCGGACACTGGTTAAAATCCAAGTGCATATGTGATACCAGTTGTTTTGAACGTTACTGTAATTAACAGGTTTCTTGTGGACTAATTAAATGCTTGGAATTCTCTTGTCTTGCAGTAGCCGTTTCAGACATCAGGAATATGAAAATCAGGCTGTCTGCTGTTTCTCTCTAATAAAAATAAACTCATTATTAGGTAAACAAGTGTATATGCTAACAGACCGACAAGGAGGAAGAACTACTTAAGATGTAAAACTTGAGTGCTGGAGAAAAGATAGCATTGACACTGCTATCCCAGCAGCCCAAATGTGCCTGCATCTCCCACGGTTCAAAACCTAAATCTGTTTAGGATTTATATTAATTTAGATCCCCCAAAAAAGCCCCACAGAGATGATGCAGTGCTGCTTCTGCATGCCGGGAGAGCTGAGATTCAGGCACTAGCTGTGTCTTGGGCACGGGGATCCCTGATCCTTTGGGTGGATATAGCGGCTATAGTGTCAGTATTTGAGCGCGGGCTGAAGCGGCAGCCTCCTTGGCATGAGAGAGGCAGACAGGCTTTGCAGTGGAGATGCCACCCCATGGGATGTGGAGGGGAAACCCAATGCAGCGCAAGCTTCGGGGGCTCATCGGGACTCATGAGCTTGCAGACAGACTGCTCCATAGGCAGCTGCCGCAAGCGTGCTTAGCCACTGCTGCTGGCATATCTGGATGCCAAGGAGGCTCTTCTGGATGTGAGACAAGCTTCTCCATCTGCATGGAAGAGGGATGAGGCTTTTTCCAGACAACCTTGCTCCATAGCAGGGCCCCTCTTGCTATTCCAGATGCCTTCGCCATTGGGAATGTGACATGGTTCAAAATTTGCAGGGCAGGGTTGCATGATTTTTAATCATGAAATTAAAATTGCATTAATTGGATTTACCACACACAAAAAAAATCCTCAAAATCTTTTGTAAGTGAGAAATTAGATTTACAAATTCTTGCCTTGACTTTACAGTACAAATCCTGCCAATAAATCCTAAATACACTTTCATATATAAATCCTTTCTTTACCCTTGGGATGAAAGCCACTGATTTATGAATCAGAACAGTAAAAATCCTGAGGCTGTATCAGGCTTACTAATCCTGGCGTAATTTTTTAATGGAACGTGTTGGCCTTGAGTTTGTGTGTCGCTTTATCCCGAGGAGCGTGAGCAGTTTACATCTGCTCTTACATGTGCTTGCCTTGGCATAGCTCCCGATGCTTTATTTCATCTGGGTCAGCAGCAGGGAACTGCCGCTCGTGGCTGTGGCAGGGGGGAGATGCTTGTAATGGAGACCTAGAACACGCGTAGCTGCCGTCCGAGAAGCAGCGCCGCGAGCTGTGACGATGGCCCTTCTTGGCACCCACGCGGCTGCCTTGGCTGGTGCCCTCGGTGGCTGGCCTCCCCCAGGGCGAGCTCAGCAGGGCCCATCGCTGTCCGTGGCCAGGCCACTCTCTTGCTGCTGAACCTGAGGTCAGAGGCAGACCCGCTACAGATGCCGTGCACATCAGAGGGCTGCAGAGCTCAGCAGCAGCCCTTGGCCAAAGACCAGCCAGGCCAGATGTGGAAACCGGCAGGGTGAAAATAATCCTGAAGCAGAGAGGCTGCTACTCAGAAGGGGGAGTCAGACTTGCCAAAACTGCAGGAGACACTGCTGCAAATTTAAAATGACTTCTCATATAAGACTAAATTAACCCCTGAATAAAGAGGAGAATAATGTCTGCATATAAGATGTTCACTGCTCTTCCTTTGGCAATCTTCTTTTTGTCTCCTTTGCATGTGTGTTACCCTGCTCTCTGCCTTCTCCACTAATTTTCTTCTTCCTTGGTCGGTGAGGTGGGCCACTTAGAGATGGGCAAAGCAAGAACAACACATAACCGCAGCAAATAATCACAGCTTTGCAGGCAGCTGTTCAGGGCTGCTGGCCATGGCTAGTCTTCTCCACGTGTCCATCACATTTGACTGTTTTCCTTTGAAATTTTTGATCCCCTTAGGCAAGGGTACAGGTAACATGCCTGGGCGACACTTGGCTCAGCAGCAACAGCCACTAATGTGCCGTTTCGTGCTTTGAAAAGCTAAGGGACTTCTGGAGCAGAGGCTGTTGGCATAAAGCTGCATTTCTGCAGACAGTGGAGAGGTAGCAGAATAACTCTTGTGGAAGCCCTTCCAGTAGGGGAACAGCTGCTTTTGGATGCTCGTCTAGGTGTCTTCCTCTTCGGCTGGACCATGCTGCCCCATGACGGTCCCAAAACTGAGCCCGGGGCTGGTAGGAGGATGTGAGCCACCGCCTGTCCACTCACTCTGCAGCTGTGGGTCTGCAGAGTGGGATGCACCTGGGATACACCTGCCAAAGTCATGGGAATACAAACCAGGCGGAAGGAGTTGTAATTAGAGAAATGAAAGCTTTGGCAAGGCAGTTTCAAGTCCAATTGTTTCAAATACTGAAGTGAAGCTAGATGACATTTTTGAGAATTACTGTGTTTGCAAAATCTTGTTGGTGAGATGAGATAACCAAGTATCTCCCTCTGTGAGTGGGCATATTATTACTAATGGGAAGACACCCTAAATATTTACCTTATTTTGAAATTGCTAAGAAATTGTCACATCATATTTTGCATAATTTATTACTATAAATGTTACCATAAAATTTTAATGTAGTTATCATTTCATTCTCTCTAATCATTGAAAGAGATATTGACTGGGATGTGATCAATGATAGAGAACCCAGCACACCTGGATCAGAGGATGATGCTTGATAGGTCTGAGCTTTGTCTTGGGCACTTGAGAGGTTCATTGTTAAATCTGGAAGTGCTAATGTGGACATGCTGCTCTCCAGAGCGGATTGCCCCAAAGCTAGCCCATGGTTTTTTGCACAGCCAATGGGATCCTGTGCATAAGGAACAGCTGTTTTGCTCCAGAGCTAACTTTTTGAGGAAGAGTTAACTGGTCAGCCTCTGATTATCTGTGCCTGTTTTCATGCGGTAAGGCAAAAAGGTCTGTACTATATAAGCCTAATGTGCAGACACAATGTCATCAACATGCACAGATGCAGCTCGTCTAGCAGGGCCTGAAGTCTATTTTTTTTTTCTGAGTATCTGCAACCCAGCTGTGTCCAAGATGCACTGCAAGTATAATACATATGCAACACAGAACATATACACATTCTTCCTGGGGACAAATATTTGTTTTCAAGGCAGTTAAAGAGACTTAGGCTCATAAAGATCACAAAGCAGAGCTCAAATGTGACATCATGTTGCCTTACAAAGTTTGAAAGCTATTAGTTGAGTTGACTTACAGCTTTCAGAGGAAGATTACGGGCTTCACTCAGAGTTTCTGCTGCTTCTTTTTTTTGTTGTTACAGATAGAACTGCATTAACAAATGACAGGTACATCTTTTTATAACACATGCTATTACTGCGTTATGATTGTGCTAGTAGTAGAGTATGTTTTCTCTTAACATCATTTCAAAGGTAGTTTATGAACAACACAAATGAACTCAAAACTTTATGAGATGGAAGAATGAGTATATTTCTTACGCTGATGTCAGATGTGAGGCAGTGCTCAGCACTGGTAAATAAAAACATAATTGAGGGTTCTTTCTTTATGAGAGGTGTAAGATTTTTTTTCCTTGTTCACTAGCATGACAAAGGAAATAGGAAGTCAAATAATGTTAGTAATCACATGTCCATTTCCAAAATATATATTATGCACGAATAATTTACTTCCCATCAGGCAATGAATTTCAAAAAATAGATTGGGTTTATGCCACATGGGTAATACTGGCAGAGTTATGTTGCCCATGCCATGACAGCTCTCCCAAAGTGTTTTATGTTTATGTAGAGGCAATACTGAGGGCAAGCAGCTGCTTTCAATCACCAGCTCCTGAGCCAGGAGCCTGCCTGGTTCCTCAGATGAAAGAAAAGACATCAGTAGTTTGGTTTATCTGATGCATGGAGAAGTTGACACAAAGATTAAAAGTACTGAAATGTTGCAGAGGGAATAATACATTGCCAGGGATTTTGATCAGACTTGTTTTACGAAGTTCACATGTATTTTCTTACCTACCTTCCTGACTTCTGTACCTAGTTCAGAAGTGCACAACTATAGCATTAACATTCCCATGGGATGGGTACTGTCTTCCTGGTTACATTTGTGCCACCATTTAACTCCTGTTTTTTTTAAGGTCAGAGCCTGTAGTCATGACCTAACAAGTGCATATGCTTGTCAGATAACCCAGCCTTAGCCATAGCAGCAGTTGGGTGAGAGAAGGAGCATCACCAAGATTCATGATCTCAGGGCACTGCACAGCCCATAGTGCCTGATGGGCTCCCAGCATGGGGAGGTCCCTGTATCCTGCTTCTGAAAACCTCTTGCAGAATCTGCCATGAGGATATTTCAGAAGCATTACAACCTTTTCTCTTCCAACCAGTTCTTCTATGATGGCTAATTTATAAAGAGAGTTTTTTTTCTTCTGCTGCTTTTCATCTTGTCCATTTGTGCATAGCGAAGCAAGTGTAAACTCCTACCCTAATTTGCAGGCTTTTTGCTGCAAATTCTTACTTTTTTACTGTGTGAATGCAAGTGACCACACTGAAGTGTAAAATATGAAGAATGGGATTTCTTCCTGTTTATTAGTAGAAGTTTATGGTTCAGGGTCTATTCTTCCCATTCCTCCTTTATCAGGAAGAAGAAAGTAACTCCATTCCACTCACCCTCTTGCCCCATGCCTTCATGCCAAGTGAACGAAGTATTCTGTATCTTCTGGACCACAGGAACACCAGAGATCTCATTACTACATGACAATCAAATCTGCAGTGTAACTCTTCACCTTAGCCTCACTAACTCCATTTATGCTTCAGTCAAGGGAGGACAAAAAGTCTCAGGGTTGCTGTTTGAAAGAAGGAAGGATGTCTGAAAAATGTACTTCTGTGAGTTACTCTCAGCATATCACTGGTCCTCAGTGCTGATGTGTGGAGTTCAGCAAAAATTAGTGTTTCAGTAAGCATCCAGTTTGCCACAGTGCCTAAGGCAGGAGAAGTACCTAGCAAAGCCAAAGCTGATTTCCGAGTAAGGATACCTGCACCAGGCTGAAACTACAAGTAGCACATTCTGGGACTGTATTTTACCAGCTCTTGTCTGCCTTGCTTTTACACATCTGTGCTCTGAAATGTGGCTTCTTCTTAAGTTCATATTTTGCTCAGATCCAAACTGGTACGTCGTGGAAATTTGCTCATATCCACAAATTGCTATTCATTGAGTTATGAGCCTCCTTGGTCCAGGCATTCTTTGCAAACAGCGAAGGAATCACATAATCACGGAATGCTTAAAGCTGGAAGGGACCTCTAGAGATCATCTAGTCCAACCCCCCTGCTCCAGCAGGGACACCCAGAGCACGGGGCACAGGGTTGCAGCCAAGCGGGTTTTGAAGCTCTCCAGAGAAGGAGACTCCACAGCCTCCCTGGGCAGCCTCTTCCGGGGCTCTGTCACCTCACAGGAAAGAAGCTCTTCCTTAGGAAGAACTCAAGAGGGAAATTCAAGCTTAGGATCAGATTGAATCACTGCGGGTCTTCGACTTTGCACCATATTCTTGAGGAAGCTCTTCCCATCTTAGGCCCTTTCCCCCAGAGAAAGGGATTTGGTGGCCTGCGTCGTACCCCACATTCCTGCACAAATCTCTGGGCTCTGGCGGCTGAGGAAGCCTCTAGCAGGGCTTTTCAATGTCTTCGCATCTTGTGCGGTAAAATGCTTGGAAGTTAAAAAGCTCATATTCCAATAGGGAAATAGATGCCAGCGGGAAGATATGAGCGCTGAAAATCCCAGGTGCTTTTTTCAGGAACTGCCACAATTCAACCTCTTGTGCCTCCTTTTTTTCCTGTAAACTAGGGCTGCTTATTTTTATTAAACTAATTTACACAGGCATCAACTTGAACAACTTACAAAAAAATGTAGTTTCTAGTGTTTAGCTTGTAGAAGTGAATGGATGAAGAATGCATTTGTCCTTTCCGACAGCGAAGAGAGGACTGACAGTGAGAGCAAAATCCATGCTGTGGTGCCTGTCGTTTGCCCAGTCGCACTGTGCCTTCCACCGGGACACCTCCATTATATATGATTAGTTCTGCCAAACCTACTCTGCTCCTGTCCCCAGGATGGGAGAAGGGTACGGCTAGAGGAACAGATACCGCTCGCCTCTCCCTGCCAACCCCAGGGCAGCAGCAAATCTTCTTTCTGCCACTGCTGTTGCTTCTAGGCTATGATTTTCTTGGCTGCATTTCCCAGTATTGCACTTCTGACACGGACTAATTTCTTAACAGCTCCACGTGATAGGAGTTCTGCACACATCCTAAATAAAGCGCCCGAGGCTGCTCTGTGGGAGGTTAGTAGGGTGCGCACAGGTGCTTGAGCAAGGTGTGATTTAGCTTTTATCTTCATGAATCTAGATGATGCACAGGTGTTTGCAGCGCTTAGCCTTGAAGATAGAGAATGTGTTTCCTTTAGTTTAATAATACTTGGATTGTCTTAATGGAGTGGCATCTTATTTATTTTTATCCTTCTGCATTAAACCTTTGTTTCTTTTCTGGAAATTATTGTTCAACAGCTGCTATTCAACCAGGACCAGCAGGTCTGAACTGCTAGATAGGGTATTTTCTCTCTTTCTCTCTTTTTCTCTCTTTTTAGACCGATGCTTCTTATCTTTAAGTTTTTCTGTATGACATTTAATGAATGGCCTGTCCCCTCAGCTCAGTTCACAAAAGCTGTTCTACCTCTGATTTTATGTCATGTCGGCTGGAGACCAGAATAGGTGAGTTGAACCTCTAAGCACCTGTGTGGTACATTTTTAAACATAATATATTCCTTACAGGCTTTGCCAGTTCTGGTATCTCGATAATGAATGACTTTGTGTTTGCTTTCACCGAGCATAAATGTTGGGAAAGGACAGAACTTCCCATTGATCTGATTTGGAGGTTGTATTAACATCATCAGACAAAAAGAGCCCAGACTTTCAATACAAACTAAGTCTCGCTGCCACCCCTTATTCCGAAATGGCAGTTAAACTTTGTGGAGTTAAAGTAAACTTGCTCCAGTTGGGTATTTTTTTTAATACATCGGGCTGTAATGTGTAGTGACAGCATGACAAATTATCAGCAAAACCCTGAAGTGTCCTTGCAGCATGGATGGGACTCTTGGGCGAGGAGGTTCAGCTAAGGGCCAGCAATGGGTTTTCTAACCCATTCTCATTCTCATTCTAACCCATTATCTCATTCCTTCCTCCCTTAAATACTGACTGTTAGGTATCTTGGGGCATCTCTGTCTAAGAGCCTGTGTTGTTGTGAAAATAAGATTTTGGGTTGTTGATCATTTATCTGCTATAGGTTTTAGAACACCTATTTCTTCTTTCATTGACCACAGTTTTACATGGAGAAAGTATAGAAAGAGTCAACTGGATACTACTGAGGGAAAAATACTCAAAATCCTCCAAACTAGGTCTTTGGCTGGGGAATATCTACATTAATTTGTTAATTGTCATAGAGCTACATCCTCTCGAGTCATCTGGGGATCTGAAGTAACTTTTTGTCCTCTGGAAAAAGAAAAGGAGAAGCTCTTCTCCTTATTGTGAATATTTTTCAAACAGGCAGGCTGTTGATTAATTAAAAATGGGTGATGTCTCTTAGAAAGCTGCTAAAGAGATTTATTTTTTCTGTCTCTTCACACCCTGTTTTCCCTTGCCTGAGATGTCTTGCTCACCTGGGGCTGAAGGTTGAATAACTGGACCAGAAACATGTCAAATGCAGTCAAAAGTCTCACCAAGTCAGTGTTGGTCAAAAGAAGTAGAGTATTTGATCTTGACTTTCATATTGGATGAGCATTTAAATTTTCTCTTCCTTTCAGTCAGACCTCATTGGTTGCTCGTAGTGTGAACTGCCATTGACTGGCCGTGATTTACGTTTTGTTTACATAGAGCTTAATTCTGTATGGAGCTAAAGTAGCTAAATGAAACAGCTTTCTGTACAATCACTAAATGAGGAGAAGGCAAAATTAAAACATGACTGTTCCCTTTATAAGACAATTATAAGAAAAAATAAAGCATGCTTTAAATCATATGAGTTTTCAGCTAAGCCTCTCATTAGTGGTGAAAACCTTTTTCTCTGAAATCTCTTGAACTCTATTTTGAAGGTAAAAATAGAAAAAAAAAGCACTTTATTGAATTGCTGTTTTGTAACAGGAGAATTTAATTTATCTTTTCTCTTCTCCCCCAAAGTTATTTTTTGCAACAGGGCCTCTGGACCACCCATAATCTGGTAATGGGTTTACCAGAACCCTAAGTCACTAAAGTTTATCTGAGCATTATCTGATTCCCTTATGGTGGGAGGGTCTGTTCACAATCCCCAAATGCATTAAAGAAATGAGGGAGTTGTAAAAACATTTAGAAATAAATGAAACACCCTTCTGAGAGAAGTTGTGATAAAGGAAAGCAAAAACTCCGTGGAAGTGCTGTTATTCCTTGAGTTCTTGCTACTTCTTTGGCAGCTGCAATGTTTTTTCTTACTGTGGTGACTGTATTCTGCAGTGTGTACTGAATGCCATCCTGAAATATGTATTTTATAGAAATGCAAAGGAACTACTTTTTATTTTACCTTTACTCATGTAAATGTACTCATGATGTTTAAAAATACACTCTTACAAAAACATACAAGCACATATGTTACTTTATCCACATGAGTTCTCTGATCAGAAAAATAAAGAACCTGTTATTTCTTGTTATAGTTATCTAGGTGGTAAAGTAGGGCAGAAATACAATGCGAAAGGAAGGATTATTAAATAATTCCTAAGCAAAAATAACCCATAGAAACAGTATGATAATTCATTAACCACAAGATTGCAAACTTCATTACTCACAAATTGGCAGGTGATAAGAAAGGTGCAAATGCATTTTTATGGCAGGAAGTACTTTCATTAAATTAGATTGTGAAGTCATCTCTGCAAGTCTTTGCATTCTCTGTTGCCCTAATGGTTTCATATCTCCCTTCACTTTTTCTTTGGTGCTGTAGGCAAGGGAGTAGCGCCACAGCTGGTGCATTTCTCCTGCCTTTGCAGGCACGCGTGTCAGGTGGCCAGAATTCAGACATTGTCACCGCCTCCCACCTTGTTCACTGCTGTGACGTGTATGTGCCATTTCTGCTGCATTCCTGAAGTGTGCCTGTCCCAGACTTCATTTTGATGGAAATGCTCGTTTTTCACACAAAAGGTGGGAAGCTGCAGTGCCTCCACTTGAAAAGTGAGACATAAACCAAAGGTAGAGCAACACTGCTCCTAAAGCTCAGTCTGGTTTTAGAGAGATCAGTGAGTCCCATTAGCTCTCCTTAAGACCAGGATTACACCTTGTAGGTCTTTATGTCAGCTGAGCTGTCAGTGCTTAATTCTGTTAATTCTTAACCATATTCCCAGCCTTCTTCCATTTCATTCAGTATCACATACTAGGTGCCGTGCATTCTGCTACTTCTTCCAAGCCCCACATACTGCCACTTCTTTTTCTACTCCTGCTTTCCATCTTGTGCATAAGCCCTAGAGTCCCAAGGCCACAAAGCATTTAAACACATGTTCAGCTTTAAGTTATGAAGTGTTTTGTTGAGTCAAGATATTTACATTCAACTCATCCTGTTTAAGCAAGAGTAGCCTTTTAACTTTGAAAGGTACAGGGACAAATTCTCAGTGCCACAGCGGACCAATTAATTCTTTTTTTTTTATGAATATCTTCTGTTCTTTCTTATAGTTGCCCGTAGATTCCCATTTTTACTTTCTCTGCTTTATTGTTCCTTTTCTTTTTTTCCACTCTCTTCTTCTACTTAACATGGGTCTTCCTCAGAGTCAGGAAGCACAATTTTATTTTGTACATCAGAAAATTTACCCTACAATTCGTTTGACCAAATTAGCAGTTCAGATCAGTAGGTCCATGACGTGGCACCATGGTACCATGAGACAGGTGTCAAGGAACGCCACTCTCACAGCAGCAGAGAGTGGCCAAGGGTACTATCTCATCACGGTTTGTCCTGATGGGATAAAAATATCCACACTGGGTAAATGTTGGCTTGATCTAAGAGTGTTTTGTAGGAGAACAACCAGTTCATGAAGCTGCTTCGGAAAGAAAAGATCTGAAAACTTTAAAATGGAAGTTGAGATCCTTCTCCCTACTTGTGAGCACCATCTCCCAGAGCTCTGGTGACTCTGCATTGACTCTGAGAGACATGCCAGCCCTTTTGCTGTCTGCAGTGTTTTAGTCTGCTGCAGCATAGCTTTGAATTCAGCATTTCCACTTGCTCTGCACTGCTGGGTCACTGTGACCAGGCTTCCGCTATCACAGGCAGCACATCATGTGGTTGCTTTATAAATGTGCCAAGCGCAATATTCCAACCTTGTAAGTAGCTAACCCCTGCTGCGGCTTCTGAAAAGCTGTTCTAGAGCCTTCCATCTGACGGCTGAAAATCTTTTATTTTGCAAATTTCCTCTACAGGAGTAGTAATTCTAGTGATATGTTTCTAAGCTGACCCTGCACGTTTTGATTTAAAGATGTGAAGACGACTTTTTGGTCCCTTCATCAGTGATTGTGTTTCTAGGCTGGAAGTGTTTGGGGGAGTCGGTGTGTGGCAGAGTGTATGTCCTTGCATGCATAACAGTGTCGCTTTCAGTACGTTAGTCAGCTGTGTAGGCTAAAGTGTATTCCCTGAGTCAAGAGTGTATTTCTGTTTAATCAGAGCGCTGGTTGATTCACACAGGCCAAGGGACACAATTCTGGCTGTTTTCTTAGGAAAACATTTTGATGTGTTATTTCACTACACTATTGGCCTGTCTCCTCTTCCCAAGAAATGCACATACATCTCAAATGATTTTAATGACCTGTGATACATTAAAAAGAAAGGTTCTATAAGATGCATCAGGGTATTTAATCACTTCACACTGTTACAAAATTATGTGAAGTGTAGATTAGTAACAGGGCATGACATAAAAGCAGTATGTACAGCCTCAAGGGAAAAACTTTGAAAAAAAAAGTTATGTTTATGGATCATTTTGTTAGAAGAGCTCAGATAACGGCACTATGTCTCTATTTTTATTGCAAGAGATACTCATGCATGTGAGCTCCCCTGGCTTGTGGCTACCACTAATGTTTCACAAAGCCGTAATAAAGGCTGAGCTCGGTTAAGGAGTATGAACCGAGCAGAGTGTGCAGCATGGCAAAGGACACCCAAAAGTTGGCTACACTTTGGTGTTCCCACTTGTGTGTGACTCCTGTCAATGGTGATAGCCACAGAATGGGGCGCACGGGATGGGGCACAGCGCTTCTTTCCGGGTAATCGAGTTAAGTGCCAAAGTCCTGACCCTCGGCAAAGCTAAAATGGAAGGACGATGTTTTAATTGTTTGACAGGTGGGGGATTTAGGCCTTTGCTCAGCAAAGCACTTGGAGTCCCTTGACTTCCTTGAGAGCGGTTTATTTAAACCTAAGCATATGATTAAGTTATTTCCTGTGATTGCCTTTAGGGAAACCGCTTCTCACCATCCGTTCATGGGAGGGGAAAACATATTTAGTTTTGTGCCTGAAGAAATCATTGAACTTCATTAGCTTAAAAAAAAGTAAGAAAAGATTATGCTGAAACTTGGGAGGAAAACACCAGAAAGGCCAAAGGGAGTCTCTTCTGCACCCCTCTACAGGAATGAGGGCCATCTGGTCCTCCTCAAAGAAACAGAAAGGGGCTAAAGGCTGCTCGGTTGGGGTTTGTTCAGCCCTGGGCAATGTAGGTAGGTGAGTGTGGAGCTGTACCTCTGGGTAGGGAGGTCATTGCTGATGCAGCAGCAACTGGCCCTTTGCCAGCCCCTGAAGAGCTCCAGGGGTGGACGAGGTCAAATCCAGCTCCACATTATCTACTGTGTCTATCGGGCACGTGCTTCTTTTTTTTGCCATTCAGTGGCTTCTGCATCCTCAACACAGCCGCCTTCAGATAAAGCAACCTTTGGTATTTTATGCAAGCCGCAGAATACTTTTTTTTTCTTTTTTTCTTTTTAGTTTTCTGACTCACAGGTCTTTTCTTCAGAAACATAAAATGATTCATATACTGAAGTATATGAAAAGCACTTAGCTCACTTTATATCTGTAAATGGCACTTCATGCATGCTTAACGCGAGCATTCCAAACTGCTAAAACCATAATTTGCTTCTGTTGCTTAATAGGGTTCAAAACCTGTAAAGACTTAGGTAAATACTTTAAGTTCACGGTAGGCTTTTGCAGGATTGGGACCTACAGCTGTAGCATCCAGTGGCTTGGGCTCAGTGTATCACATTTCATAAGTTGTCTGGCACAGCACCTGGGAAGAGAGAAAGAAAAATGGAGTTGGCGTTAAAATTTGATACAGAAAAGAATGCAAAGAGGCTCCTTTATTGCTTCCACAGGGCTAAGACAGCTGAATGTTAAAGTACATCAGAAAAAGAAGCCGGAAAGAGAAGTTGAAAAACATTTTTTTTCTTTCTCTGTGCTCCAGAATTTCTAAAATTAAACTCACAGTGTCTTATTATTTTTATTGGAAGATATGAGGGAAAAATCCCCATGCTGGATAATTCAAAGATCGAACAGATTTATTTAGACTCAATAACTATATTAGCTAGCACTGTCTTTGTAAAAAGCCATTTTGCAGTTACTGGGGCAATGCACATAAGTTATAATTTGCTTTTTAAAATGGAATCAAATAATCTATGAAAGTGGGTTTTCCTATCTTTTAATTAGGATCTTTTTTTTTTTCTCCCAAACCTTCTAAGGGCCACTTCAGATTACTTAGTTTCTAAAAACATATCTTATACATTTCTATTCTACCAGTCAGAATTCTAAAAGCAGTAAAGTCTTTCAATTGAGTTGAAATTTAATGGATCATAAATGCATTTTGGGGGACACAATTTATGTTCTGAGAATCACATTTCTGAAAAAGGTGAAAATCTTTTTTTTTTCTGATCTATGAAATGGTGCTGTATGCAGCACCTGTTCATTTTCGGTTATTTTATTGCTTAGTGTTTTATGCTATTTCACTGTATTGTGGAAGAGAATTTGGAAGAGAATTTTTAGTTTACATTAATCCAGTCATTTTTGTTTCCTAAAAGACAAATTTCTCCTCTTCCTCCCCGAATCCTCCAAAGAAGAAAGAGTCACTTATCTTCTCTAAGCTTTGGGGATGATTTATAGCTTACTAATGAAACAATATTAATAGTTAGGAAAGGACCACAAACTGCACGTCGCATGCATTGAACTCTGTGGGGATCGGAAGTGGGTTGACCTTATCAAACCTGTTATCTGGAATCACTGCTGCAGTCATCAGGCCCCAACTCCAAAACGGCTCCAGCAAGGAGGTCCTACCCTACCTCCCCGCGTGCTTGAGCCTGGAGCCCCATGGCTTGCTGCCACTGAAAGCAGCAAGGCATTGTTGGTATTTCTGATGGCACAGCCTTCAGTTTTCCAATGTTTATCCTTTTATGATGATAGTGTTGATACAGGACATTTTGTACTCCAGGCTCGGCTGCATTAAAACAACTGCCAGCTGCTCTCCACCGAGGGACACCTGGGAAGGTGGCTCATCTCACCTGCTGCAGCTGCAGCAAACCATGGTCCAAGGACAGAGGAAGCTGAAAATAGCACATGTAAAATAATCCCAAATGCCTCCCAAGAAGTGTTGTATTAGAACTTCCCCCTGGAGGCCAGGAGGAGGAAGCTACAGATAGGGAAAATGGGACTAACCAAATGATAGAAGTAAGATTTGTGTAAGATTTTGGTAAGATCTAAGATCTTGCAAGTGGGACTAACTGATAGAAAATTATCAGCCATTAAGTGTTACTAAACTAATACCACTATCCCTATCACTATTAGGACAATAGCGATATCAGAGAGGTATAATTTATGAAAGTGTTTCTCTAAAAATAAATCGTTCTGGCTGATCAGAGACTCCATGAAATTTTATATACACAAGGAATATATATTATGGGATGCCTGGACAAAATCTGTAATCCCTCTTGAGGGAGAAGGTTGGCCAAACCAGAAGTAGGCTGACACAGCAAGGAGCATTTCAGGGGTGGCAATCCATATGATATTCTTCCAGTTCAGTTAAAACTCTGCTGTGACACACACAAAAAGGCTGAACTTGACTTTGTAATACACATATATACTGTGGGCATTTGCCTGGGGTCTTCTCCCTTTGCGCACCCTGGCCTTTATTTCCCCAAAATCTCTCCTGAGCTCACATTCAGTTTGTGCTATCGCCATTAGCAGATGATAGAGCCATTCTTCATAATGATTCACCAGTAGGGTATTTAGAGGCTACAGAGTATCTAGGGAGAATTGTTTCGATATTGGAAATGTACCTTACTTGGAAAATTACATGAGCCATTAGATTTGTTTTTCGGTTACTTTTGTCTTTAGAGCTGATCACCAGGAACCAAGAAGGAAAAAATGTTTCTCTTGGCCTCAACTTTTCCAAAGTTGGGAAGGATCTCCTGGTCAGCTGCTTACAGTTTTGCATAAAGCGTGGACTGAATGTGAGATAGATAGCAAGTTTGGGTTTTGCCTCTCAGCATATTTTGGGACTGCATGCTAGAGAGGCGATCTGCGTGGGAGCCCATGGGGGGAACCTAGGGAATGCCGAGTTACAGCCTAGTAGGAGAAACAGAAAGCCCGTATGAAAAGCTGGTAGGTGACCTGAGCTCTTTCTGCCAGAAACACTGTAGTGCTAGTAAATTGTTCTCAAGGTGAGTGTAATGGAAAGTTACCTACTCAAGTTAAAACTTGCGTAACCTTTGGGAAGTCTTTTCATTTCTTAGCAGGAAGAGTCACATTTGTGTAATACAAACAGGTTTGGCTCATTAGCAAACCAAATAATAACCTTGTACTCGGAGCTGCATTCAGTGGCGTTTTGCTGCTCAAAGACAACCCTGTAGTGGGAAGGATTGAACTGGCAGGGAGATGACATATAGTTACCTCATTAAGTCAGTCCTTGACTTTGGGCCACAGATACGTGCTCTGTTGAATTTGGCATGAGTTTGTGCTGCCCTGGGGAACAGGCAGGGAAAGTCTTTTCCGGCACTGCCCTCCCGAGCCTCTCACTCTGCTGTGTGAGCCCTGGAGTTTGGGGGAATGCCCCACGTGGGTGTCATGTCCTGGAATCGGGTCTTAGCTCTTAGTACCTGAAGAGAGTCACCCTGATGCCTATCTTCTTTCACTGTCTCTGCCAGCAAAGCACAGAGCTACTTCTTTCTTTCCTGGCTATTTTCAGTGATTTAGACATAAAGGTGTGGTTGTTATGTTAAGAGGTGAAGGGTTTCTTGCCAACAACCAGTCCATTCTCTTTCATTATTTTCTGTTTGCTTCAGCTGAAGGGAATGTCGCAGCAGCAAATGGTGAGTTCACAGCTCTGCCAACGACTACAGGTTGTTCAGCAGTGCTTGGGGGTACTGGCTGGATTGTGCACACGAAGCTGTGGAGAAAAAGGAACCCCTTTGTGTAGAAATTTTAAAATGAAAGGGATGATGCTTAGCAGCGAATAGCTTTGAAAATGATGGGGGTTAGAATGGACTCGGTGGTGTGAAGCTATGGGGAGAGATGTCAAGGCCAGCAGCAAGAAAATGAAGGGATGATGCAGAAAACATCCTGGAAAACATCTCTTGAGTTTTCACATCGAGTGTTTACCTCTCTATTTAGCCAATTGCCTTGGAAATCATGAATAACTACTCTTCTTAGCGAGAGCAATCACGATTCCTTTTTTCTTTTTTTTCGATTTTTTTCATCTGTGATTTTGAGTCCTTTTGTTTTTTAAAAAAACATTTTCCTACTGGAAAGAAAAAAAGTGCAAATTCTGGTATTTTCAGCTGGCTGATTTCTTGCCTTGTGACCAGAAATCAAGAAAGCCCAGTGGGAGGTGATATTCCCATGTTTTGGGCTCTGCAGCAGCCCTGATGCCCTCAGGGAGCAGGACCTGACCGCAGTGACTTGTCAGATCTCTTTGGGGCCCCATGTAGTTTGCTGCCACTTGCATGTTGTTCAGGCACTTAATGTCCCCTGCATCCTGCCTTGATATTTTTCTCCCTCGGAAGGCAATAATTAAGGACCTTGTCTATAGGCCCTTTTCATTAGGGCCTGCTCACTTGGTTAATTTACCGAATATCAATCAGTCCTGTGCACAGTGTTCTCTGGCAAATCAAACGTGGCTGGCTGCAGGGTTTATTACAGGCTTGAAGCTTGGAGTAGGCGCATTAAAAGTTTCCCCATCTATGAGCCTTTCTGTGGCTTGGCAGGCGTGGATTCGGGCCTGATCCAAATCTACTGTGGAGGCAAGGCTGAGCAGAACTAGGCAGGTCTGGCTCTCACTTGCTCTGAGATTTCGAGGTCCTACAAACAAAAAGTCCAGAAATCAGAAGAGCAGGTCAGGCTTTTAAGGCAAGAGCTCCCATACAGAGGCGCTACAGGGATCTCCTGGTTGGGATGCGAAAGGTCAAGAGTTTTCAGAAGCTAATATAAACAAAACTGAAAGTCTACATTAAGAATTTACCAGAACAATAATAATGCCGTGATTCTCCAAAGTGTTTGTTCCCGTCATCAGGAACCAAAAGGCCGGTGCCAAAAAGGAACAGTTAGCAGGGTGATTAAGTTTGTGATCTTCTTGGAAGGCCAGCGTGTCCCACAGACCTGGTGCTTGGCTTCCTGGCAGGCCAGGAGGTGACCAGCAGCTCCGGTCTCTCCCTTTGCTACCGATTCAGGATGTGTTGCAAGCGTCAGGCTCAGCCAGCAATGCAAACGGTCGACAGACAGACATAAAAGTCCCTAAAGCAAAGCAAAGGTTACGTTCAGTACAAGAGCGTCATAATTTTCTATTTGAGGCGGCATCAGACCAGGCTCGGGGAGCGCCGTGAGGGACGCTGTGAGAAGTGGAAATGCCATTCTGGATGCTGTTTCCTTTCCAGGGAAGCATGTGAAAGACATTGCTTTCGCAGGGAAGCCTACATGGGGAGGTCACAGCTGCTGCCAATGGGATGGGATGTCTGAGCAGGGAAAGGTGGGGCGAGAGGAGCTGCTGCAAAACAAACCAGAGAACAGCTGGAGAATGTGAAGCTGGAAGCTGGTCGCTAAAATCCTCAGCAATGTTCCTCAATGAAATCTGGAGACATAGCTTTTTCCCCCACTGTTATTTCTGTATTTTTGTGTTTTTTTTTTTTTTAATCTCTCATTCTAACTTAAACAGGCATGGAAATGTTTTTTGCATGCTGGTAACATCCTGACATTTTTGAACTAGCAGACAGATCGTCTCCACATTTCATTTCAAAAGCAGTATTTGCATCTGTGTGTGATGAAAGTGCTGGGCAAGGTTGTGATTGATCACAACGTGTTTGCTTAGCCATGATCAGTTAATAACTCAACACCAGCATGTATTAAGTACGGTGACAGTCACATCGCTGCCACACATGCCTCCCAGCTATATGCCATGCAGCATTCCCTTGGTCCCCAAAGTCATTCCTGACACTGCCCTCAGTGGTGTGTCAGGGAGAAAAGCGCACCATTATGACTAAAGGAGGTACACAGCAAATACCCACAAGTTTCTCCAAAGGTGAGTTGTCTGAGAAGCCTGTCCAACAACTAGCCCAAGCCAGAACAAGCTATAATTATACATCCTTGTGTTCTGCAGTTTGTATGATTTTTTCTGCGCTGCTTTAAGTATGCCACGGTTCTGCTTCAGTGGATCTGCAACCTTTTAGTAAGCTGTAGAGCATGTCCAACTGCTACTGCATTGCAACACAGGAAAATGGACTGTAACCCTTTGCAGGGGTTATGCAGCTTAGCAGAGTGCAGGCTATCTCAGATGATGACCTGGGGAGGAGGAAGATGAACTTGAAGAGCCAGGTGATTAGTGGCCACCGTTACAGAGCCCAGGCATTGCTGAGGATTTTGGGCACCTCAAGTTAATAATCTCAAGAGTGTGGGCAGGTAGAGAGAGGATGACAAAGAGGAAGCAGATCTGAAGGAATTAAACATTAACAGCACAACTGAAATGCAACTGAGCAGGAGTGAAAGAAGCTGTTCCCCGTGGAACTGCTGTCCAAGCACAGTCTGTACCCAGCTTTAACAGGCAGAAGGAGTTTGTTTACGGAAGCAGGCAGTCATCTCCTTCCTCCGTGCCGTAAAACATGCCTCTGAAGGAAGCACCAGGAGGAACTTTGCCTAAGCGTGGCTTGCAAAGCAACTCCTCCAAGACAAGCCTACCACTTTGAGACATTCGTCTCATTCTCATTTCACATTATCCTATTTTTTTGTGCTCCCAGATTGCAATAGTTTGTGGGGAGAAGGCTGCTGGCATAGCAATGAGGGACCCAGACTCTTGGAATCATTTCTTCATCTATCCATGTGCTCCAGCATCCAGCCTAGCTGCTCTGCAGAGCAAAGCCAAGCTCTTGCAGGAGCACTTATAGTGTGGTTTTGCCTCTGTTAGAACTAAAGGGCAACCGCAGGCAGCTGCAGACCAGCCAGAAAGAGTCCATCTGCTCCAGCATCCTCAGGAGAAAACTGCACGTGAGACGGCTGCGCTCCTGCTGTCAGTCCCAGCAAAGTGTCTCACCAACCAAATTAATAAGTAAACGACCCACTGTGCCCTCCCCCCAAGTAACTTCAAATCTGATTAGCAGTCTAAAGAGGACATTTTTCAAGACTTCAGTGGCTGGATCAGAAGATCAAAAGATCATTGATTCTTTTTATTTTACTTTCCCTCAGAGAAGGGTTTTTTTAAAAAAAAATCCCTTATCAGATGCTTTTTGAATGCCCAAAAGAAAAGAAATTAAGGGGTTTTTATTAGTATTAGTAGTGGTATTCCAACGTGTATTGCATGCATTATCATTAATGTTATTCTAGAGGTTCAGTGCCAGCAAATTATAAATAGAAAGAACTGGCAACAAATTAATTAGAGAACTCAAAAAAGTACTGAAGGTTAGGATGGATGATGAGATGGAAGAGATGAGCTGAGTAAAATGAAGACTGTTAAAATGGCACCTGTGTCTAGCACTGAAATACAGTGAAGAAAAAGTGGGAATGCTGATCTAACAACTGTGCTTCTAACAACCTCTTGTCATATTCGGTCAAATTTCTGTAAAATTGCTAACATAAGCTCTTATAACAAGAAAAGACAGTTATGCTGATATAAATGCATCTCTGGTAGGGATTTCTACCGCTTCTGTAATGATATTCTGTAAATTGATATGGTATTACAGAGAGAGGTAGGCTTCTCGAAAAATGGAGGCTTACATTCACCTGTGCTAGATTTAGTCTGTCTCCTTCCGTTGAGGACATGAGTGGGGGCACCATAATGGAAAATTCAGTGCCGATAGCAATAATATAATGCATGTAGGGGGAAAACAAGAAAACAAGCCTAACGCCCCACAAAATGATTGGTTCTGCTCTGACATGGCCTTTTAGGAATGAAACTTGGTGCTATGGTAAATAGTTCCATAAAATCTTAGCTCCTGACTCTGTGACAATGGAGAAAAAAAAACAGATCTAACAGGGCTTATTTGTGAAAAATGTCTGTTTTAGAAAGTTGCTGAGTTACTAAACATTGGAGGAGGCTAGGAGAGAAATATATTTTCTTCTTTTTTTCTTACACTCTTCCCTAGGCATCTCCTTGGTCATGGGTTCCCTGTTGGGTTCTCTATTTTAGAAAAAAATGTAGAGCTCCTTCAGGAAGGGAAAGGTCTAGAGGAGAAGAGAAGTCCAGTATCACAAGAGGACAAGCCAAGAGAAAAAAGCCCCTGGCTGGGAAGAGAGGCTGTGGGAGACAAGGTAGGAAGTCCCTGGCATATAGCAGTGTGGGCTGTGGAGACTTCTCCTTCCATTTACACTTATTTTCATTGCATTTTCACACATTTCAAAACTGAGCGCTATCCAGTCCTCATTCTTCCTCTAAAGAAACTCCAACCAATTGAGTCATAATATTTTTATGCCCGAGAGACACTCCCTGCACAGCTCAATTTCTTCTCAACCTCATCGAGTTTGACAACAGTTTCGGTTGCCCAAATCCCACATAACTAACCATATGGAGATGGAAAGTGCAGCTAAATGAACTTCGCTTGTGCTTGCCAAGACCTCAAGGAGCAGGAGACCTCAGTCTTTCTGTCATCTGATCTCCAGCACGTGCAGGTTGGAGCAACAACCCCACGTTACTGGACCCCTGAAGGGTCTGATATCCCGGACACATCGCTGCCTGGGCTCTGTCCGGGCTTAAACACGAGCTACGCGGGAGGGTTATGTGCTTTCCAGCGGGGTGTTGTGGCACTAAGAGCAGATGGAAGGCTTCTCTGAATACCTGATTTTTACCTTGACAGTTTCTCTTGACATGCTGCTGTTTTAGAAGTACTTTTCCCCTCTCCCTCTTCACTTTTCTGTGTTCTTTTTTTCTGTGGCAGTACTTTTCTCTTGATATGTTTTGTTGCTGTTAAGAACCTTGCATAATGTTTCATTTTAAATGGTTTAATTTCAAAGTTTTGTGTTACTTCAAACTTCCTAGTTGCTATGTGACTCTGCTATGCGGTTTCTAAGTCTTCTTTTGCTTTAGTGCCCTTTATCTCTTAGGCAGTTTCCCTTGAAAAGCTCTGCGGTGGTGATAGCATGAAAAATATCGTCTGTATCTCTCGGTTCATAATGTAGAATTTTAATATATCTACAGGAGAAGTGGATGCAGACCAAACAAGCATTTTGTAGGGTGCAATAATGGTTATTTATTTATAGGATACTTGTTTTCTAAAATTCTCAAATAGCATGAAGAGAAACTTGGCCATATTTTAAGAAAAGACATTTTTTTTCCTCGTACGTTCTAGTCATACCACAGGCTTTCCACAAAAAGAACATTTTATTTTTGTATTATATGCCCAGAACAGTTATTGCGGGACTGGACATTGCCAGGATTTGATACTGAGAATGTGCAGTCTGATTTTTTACAGGCAGAGTGCTCATGGCTTTTCTTGGAGTCTTTGTGCGTGGCAGGTGTCCCAGGTCCCCAAACTGGGATGCTTATAGTTCTACTCACTTTCAGTGTTAAAATGTTTGAATACTTCTCTCCAGATCCTCTAAAATACATCATTTTAAACAGAAGCATTTGACTCCAGTACCAGTTTAAAATGCATGACACTGGGTTTAATCTGAAGCCCACCAAGAGCAATGAAAGTCTTTTTGTTGATACTCAGGCTGTAACTGGATTTAAAAAGTGACCTACATCTTTTGCTCCACGTCTCAGGCTCTCTTTTTTCAGCTATCCATAGGTGGTCTAAATTTACCGCTGCAGTATGAAAACCTGAATCTGTGAACAGCGGAGGGTCTAGCTATTTAAATCACTTTCTGGCCTTATTTCTGAATCTTGAACAAGACCTGCACTTCCCAGTTTTGTCAGTAGAATGAAGCTAGTGAATATTTTCTTTGGTAACCATTTTCATCTGCAGTTCATAGCAGGAGCTATGATGAAGCCAGCAAAAAGTGGCTGATATTCCTCATTCTACTTACTGAAACGCACTGGCTAATTGGGTTGGCCCTCTGGTAGGTGTGAGTTTTTTTGGTTGGTTGGTTGAATTTTTTTTGCTTGTTGATACAATTGTGCTTATCCTGAGAGGCCTTTGCATACAGAGAAACAATTGGACTGTGAGTGAGCCCTCAGTCTCAGTTCTGCCACCAAACCATAATTGATAGACTTAATTCCTCAGGAAAGGCAGAAGCTGTGTTTGAAAAAACTATCGGACATTTTGTCACCTTTTTTCCTAAATCTGCATTGATATTAGTGGAGCAATCTTGCATTGGAGCAGTCCCTGCAAGAGGAGAGTGGGATGTGGTAATGAGAGTGGGATGTCGGGTAGGCCTTGGTGCACCAAGAGTGCTTGCTGTCTTGCCCATGCGGCCCATCAATGAAGGCACTTGGAATCAGTGGGACATCTTGTCCTTTGGAGATCACTTAAACTCTGTTTAAAATGAGCTACTTCTAATTTAGCTCTTGGAAAGCAGCACTTACTGTATGTGCAGTGTTGTGTCCTCCCCCACAGTGTGTGTCCTTGTGCCAGCCTGAAGTCACCTACTTCTTGGCTTGCAGTCATTCACAAGCACAGTAAATTGTTTTAGTTTCTGTATGGGGTAGATGACCTGTCAGGACATTCCTGGACTGCAAGTACAGTGAAATTGTGAATCAAAGCAAAAACACAGTGCAGATCCTGAGGGCATCAGTCAGTCAGTAGTCTTTGGTTCTGCTTCGTGCACCTAGGAAGTGGTTGATTTCAGCATAATGGTGATTTTGTGATACCACTCACAGGGAAAAGGCACAATGATTTATCCATCTAATGGATGTAGTAAAAGCATTGATGAGTCTACTGTTGGTTAGAATAAATGTGCTTTTTATTATGCCTGATTTGTCTTAATTGTAGTTTTATAAGAAAATTTTCTGGAATGAAAAGAATATTGTATTAAATGCTGAACTGCATTTTCTCATGCAGCATTTGCTCTCAAGATAGTGATAATGTTCACAGAGAGAACTGCGTGTGAAAACTGGAAGGTCAGCTATTCACACCTGCTGAATACTTCAGATTGTGGTTTTTGTTATGTTTTGTTAGGAACAAGACTCCTGCTACCCCTTGAGAGCTTGTTCCTAGGTTACTTATGTTGGTTAACATCAACATACTTGATCACATCAGGGTATCAAAATGTGTTTTGAGCTAGTGGTTTCATCCCCAAATGCCTACTGCCATGAGTTGGGCTTTCATGAATTAGGCATTTATATATACTGCCTATACTTTATTCTCCGTGCATACTCTTCATTCGTTGCTACATAGCAGCAAAGAGTAATTTAGCTCCCCAGCAGTATGTTTTAGTAAGAAAGCAAATTGTCAGTGTTTACTTATACTGTACAATTCAGTAATTGTACCACACACCTTGGCCAAATTCCTGAATAATATGAGCCTAAAAACAAGCTCTTAAATTCATATTTATGTTCCTAAGCAGACGGTCTGATTTTTCAAATATTGAGTCTACCCTTACTCTTGTTGACTTTTTGGGAGCCAGTAGGTTATCAGTGTTTTGAAAATCAGGCCCGCTTCTTCTTCTTCCAGTACAGAGAAGCCAGACTTTATTCTAGACTCATTTTAATGCATATCTCTGTAGCTTTGTAATGCCTCTTTTATTTGGTGCATTGCAATAATTCCTAGTGGAGCTTTTCATGCCGTCTAAATGATCAACTTGGATTGATTAAAATGTCCAGTATGAAAAGTTTCCCACAAGGTTGCTACTTAAAATCTTTGCTAGAAGATACAGTGATGCACAGAATAAGAATATTTCTGGCAGGTCTTTGTGCTGTTTTCATAGAAGGGTTGACTATAAAAATCATCTTTCATGAAACGTATGTTTCACTCCCAGAGCCTGACAACAAGCCAGAGTGAACTGAGGTGCATCAGAAAGACTCATTTTGTCCCTGGCAATATTAGGAGCACTCAGTGCACCGTTAGTGAGGTTTGTCTCCTGTGTGTCAGTGCCGCAAGGCTTCCCAGCTCTGAATAAGTTCAAGGAAAGTCTGATTCATTACTTCAGGGCCTGAGCTGAATTATTTCCTCCTTTTAAAAGAAATTGCCTGAGCCTCAAATGCTGGCTGCAGCAGTGTGAAGGAATGGCCATTTGCTTTGCACCTTGCTGCTCATCTGCAATAAGAGGAGACTCTCTTTAATCTGTGGGCTCAGACACACAGCAGAAAGACTTTTTGACCTAAGATAAAACAATGACAAAAACATTCCTGTGCAAGCACAGCATGCAGGTACTTTGGGATGCTTCTGGAATATATTACTGGGGATAACTTACTCTTTAAAAAGAAAATTCTGCCAATACTGTTAGAAAAAAAAAATCTTGTGTGATGAGGAGAAAGAGAAAAAAATTAGTCTTGATAATTAAGAATTTTTAAATTCCGGAGGCCCTGGAATGGCCCCAAATTTAACATGGACTCAATCAGGAGGGTGTTCTCGCACAATTAAGAAGTGCCACTTCAGAAGAGTTCTCATTTTAACCTCTGGGATTTTTCGTTTCTTTTGTTTTGACACCCTCGTGGGTCAATATGTGCTACATTTTCAATAATCAATATGTACCTCATTGCTAAAATGAGGACTGCCCCTGAGAAAAGAATTTGGGTCTTCAAGCACTTTGTGGCTAATGCTGACTCTCTATTTCCGTTCCCCTTGCAGAGGCACAGCAATAGCTGGAATTGTTTTCGGGATAGTATTTATAATGGGAGTGATTGCTGGGATTGCCATCTGTATCTGCATGTGCATGAAGAACAACCGCGGGACTCGAGTCGGGGTCATCCGAACAACGCACATCAACGCCATCAGCACGTACCCAGGTAAAGAGCCTAAGTGACACCCTCGTAAGATCACCCCTGGTCACGATAGGAGCGAGTCCGTGCGGAGTGATGACTTTGCAGCACACCGAGGCAGCGTCCCCACCAAGGCACTTGCCATGCAGTGGCTCCCCACCACATGGAAGCAGCCACGCTGCTGAAGAGCAAAGCACTTGTGCACTATATATACTTACGAGGAAGCTACCCAGTATTAATATGTGCTCCATTGTCATAATCTCTGTGCTTAGCATCTATTTTCTCCTCCATCCTCTTACTTTACAGTTGAACTAAACCCAGCTATAATCACCCTTATTATTGCAACATTGTTTTGCATAGACAGATGAGTAATGAGAGAAAACTGCAGTGTTCTCAAACATGAATTGCTGAAGAGCTACTTTAGAAGTTAATAGTCACGGCAAGCTGTAAAAACAAGAACAAAATGAAGGCTCTGGGGTTCTAACCTTTTACTCCTGAAGGCTGCTCCTGCACTGACTCACACCCTACGTATCCACCGCCAGGCAGTTAGACTCTGAGTGCTGCCCGCTCCCAGTGCAAACAGCTGCTTGAGCAGTCCTGCCTCTCAGGAGCAGCAGTTTTTGGAGGATGGGACAAGCTCTGAGATTATTTTCATATTCCCCCTCAGCATCAGCAGGCTTGGAGCAAAGATTGGCCTGGCATCTAGTTTTGTGATGTTTACAACCAACCCTCCCTCCTGCCAGTGGCAGTGTGGGACAAGGATGGTGAGTGATGGGATGCCCTTCCTTCGGCTCAAGCACTGTGGCAGACGTGTTTTTGGAGAGGAAGGAGTGCTGGTCCTGCTGCAGAGGGACCGAGACTCCCTCCTCTCCATCACAACTATCCCAGGATCCTGTTTTTTCTCTTATTAAAATGCTCTTTCAGTGCCAGTTTGCTTGAGATCTCCAGGGAGTGGATAGGAAAGCCCTAACAGTTACATGGACAGTGAAGAAACGGACTCTGGAGCTTAAACGTTTCAGAGATCACTCTAGCAGGGTCTTGGTGCAGAGCCCTCAGCGCCTACCATGCTCTGTGCCTGGGTTGATCCTTCCCCCAGGTTGGCAGAAGCAATTGAGAAAAGGCTTTCAGCTTTTGTGGAAGCCTTTCATTCTTTCCTAAATGTCTGACTTGCTTTAAAACATGGGGCTCTCTTCAGATTTCTCCACTGGGCAGTACAAGGTGAAAGCCCTGTTCTTATGCAGCCTGAGTCCTAGGAACATCTAGGAAGATGTCGGGGTTTTCTCCTGCCGTGTGTAATGCCGCTGTGCAGCAAGGAGCTTGGCGCTGTGTTCAGCATGTGGTTACGCATCTCCTGGGGATCCGCAGGCAGTGAGAGAAGCCTGCAAAGGTCAGCAAAGGCCCTGGCTACAGAGTCACTCTGAGATAAATCCGTGTTGCTGCTGAAAGGGAATAAAGCTGCTAAAACCCAGCTAAAATCCTGTCCTTAAAATATTAAGCTTTCTTCCGCATCACCCTGGTGTCATCTGCCATATGGCAACCTGAGCAGCGCTACCAGCACAAAACGCAGATAGGGATCAGCATGAGCAGTGAAGGAAGGGGAAATAAGCAGGGGCTTGCATTGTAACACAGTGACTGTGTAATGATAGGGAAAAAAATAAAAGCATTTTGCCAGGAGACTTGCATCTCCTGCATGGAAGTCTGAATTTAAGCCCAAATACACCTAAGGGCCTGTGCATGGAAAAAAAAAATAAAAGATTGATTTTTAACTAATTGTTATTCCTTTCACCCCATTGCAGTGGCCCCTCCACCATACAGCTACGAGTACGAGATGGAGTACCCTGCAGACCTACCTCCTCCGTATACTCCAACCCCACAGGCACCGATGCAGTACCCCCCACCTCCTCCCTACCCTGGCTACTCAGGGAAATAACGGAGCTGCGCCATGCGGACCTTGATTGCCACTTGAAGCAGCCAGCACCGTGGGACAGGAGCTTTTGACTCAGGGATGAATGGATGGAGACTGCAGGGACAAAGGTGGCCAGGAACTGGCGTAACCCAGGGAAATATTGCCCACTGCAGCTTGCACACTAGAAGGTTGAACAATGTATGGATGAAGAAAGAGTTACGGCAGTTTAGGGCAGCGCTTAGCATCAGCGCTTGGCTTCAGCAAATCGGAGCGTGGCTCTTCCCACGTCGCAAGGTGCTATGAGGGGAAGGCTCCCACCATCATGCTCAATATCTGTACTCTGCCTGGTCGTGAGAGGAGGCGAACGAGGAAGACAGGAGCTGTTTTGAGCCTCCATTGCAGGATGGTAGTAGCAGAGGATCTGCTGTGCATATGGACCTGATAAACATATTGCAAAGAGAGGTGCTCTTGGAGTTACTCAGCAGACAAAAAGTGACTGGTATTATTTTTGGCCAAATGCAGGCTGCTTTAAGTGCCTACTTTTAAACAGGTTGAGGCTAATTTCTGGCCTAAAATGTAAATGTAAAGAGGATTTTTTTATATGTGGGTTACACTAATTTATAGCTGATTTATTTTTATGTGGACTTAAATACTATATACATTGAATATATGCTACTTTATTCTCTTTTATCACCAAATGATACTGTATTGATACTCTTTGTTTGTTTGTTTGTTTTTTATAAATACTGACTTAGGAAAACTCCGAAACAGAAGAAATACAAATCATGTATTAAAGCATCACAGGTTTGACTTTCAATTGGATTACTGACTAAACTACATGAAGACCAGCTTTTTAAAAAATGAGTGTTGTTTTGCAGTAATAATGATATTCAGCTTAACCAAAGAGATGAGCAGAAAGACTGTGAGCATCAGATTCCTTTTGTATGCAGTCTTGGGCATTTCAGAACTGTAAGCTACCAAGTAATATTTTTTGCATTTCTTACACACATAGTTCAAGACCATTTAATCTCTGTGTGTAATGTACAGACATTTATGATTTAAAGCATTCCATATCTTTGCTGGGCAAACTCTAATTCAGCAGCAACAGGAATTTGACTTCAGAATAGATATTCACCTACCTAAAGCATCATCCTTTGATGATAAGTGTAGCATTTTTCTCATTTTTATATGCAAACCACAAATCAAATAGTTCTCTTCAAGAATTTAAAAATACTGATGTGCTTCAGCTTGGGTTGGGTGGCTGGAGTGTTTGAGAACTTTATAAACCAAAATAGTACAAGGTGAAAAAAACACATAGCACCTAAAGTTATAGGCAGCAGTGGCATTAGGGAAAGACAGACTTCAGGTTGTCATTGATTCCTGGAGATCATAATGTGTTTACATGTTGTCCCCTGCAGCCTTATTTTTTTTTCCTAAGGGTATCAGTATATTAATGAATAAAAACACAGTTTGCACAAGGTGGTGTCCATAGCACAGTCAGATCAACTAAACAGCTCTCATCGCCCCCTCAGTAAGGTGTATTTTTGGCATTCAGTCTGGCTTGAGGGAAGAATTCAAACAACCTTGTAACTTTAAGCACACAAGTTATTCATAAGCCTTCTTGTATCCAAGACCTTACTGACTGTTCTTGCTCAGACTGTTGTAATTGCATTTGTCCTTTATGGGACATAACTGACTAACCCTATCCTCTTGACAACCCTGCTTGAAAGCATAAACAGCCTCAGTTCTCACCGCTGTAGCTTTGGAGGATTTACACTGTGGCCTTTGTCCAACTTTGAGGCAGAGCACCATTAGGTATCCAAGCATTTGTAACCCAGTCGGAGGAAAATCAGACTGTGTCACAGTTTTTGTTTGCTGGTCGTTCCTTAGAGTCTTCCCCAAAGAAGGAAGGTTATTTTCACATTTCTGTTGTGCTGTTCATGATATGTCCACAACTAGGTTATCTTTAAATTTACTTCTACTCTGGGATATGTGCTGTAATCTAGTTGCTAACATGACTTCTCTTAAGGATGGACCTTCCTCAGTTGAAATCCTCCCATAAATTGCAACCTTTTGTGCATGGTGTTTTGGCAGTCCCTACTTAAGGCATTTGTGGGATTACTGGTGTGCCTGCCAACCTTCCCATCCAGGCTGGTGGTCAGCATGAATAACAGAGTAAGCAACATTTTCTCTGTGGGAAATTCTATTTCACATAGTTCTACACTGGTACTCCAGCACTTTACAGTTGATCACACCAGATAATGTTTCTGTGCCAAAATACTAACCTACAAGTAATAAGTATTTTCATTTCTCCCATTCTTGTATTTTATTATATATGTATTTGTATAACAGTGAACAAGCAGACCTTCAAATCAAAAAGCAGTTTGCATTCGATGAATACAGCCTCCTGAAGAATAAAGGAAAACTATCTTACAGATCATAAATCTTCCCTTAGCGGAAGAATTTTCCCAACTGTGACATTTGTTAGAACCAAGCTATAGACTGAATTTCTTAAATAAAAAAAGCATTTATGAAAAAAAAAAAAAAACCTCTTTGGCTGAGGAGTCCTGTGTTTTTCAGTTTTGAGATTGCATGTTGTCTCTGATGTTACTGCATAAGTCACAGTGACCTGAGTACCTAGAGTGGACATACGGCTTATTCAAGGGAAAATTACAGAAATAGCAGCATGAAAATTGCATTGTGATAAAGACATCTATTTGTCTGATGTAAAACACTTGTGAGGGTGTTGATTTTAGAGTGATTTTTAGATCCATACGTATTAGGCAATAGCAGATGTGATTTTGTTTCTCAAAGGACACAACCATCTCTTGTCCTTGCTAAGTGCATAATGCATAAAGATACTGCTTTTAGTGCAAATCAGGTAAAACTAGCATGAAGTAGTCTTTTCAAAAAAGGATGATGTTTGTATTGCAAATACATGAGAAAACTGAGATAACCAAGAAGGTGGAGGAAGTCTGAAAGGTTTATAAAAATAAAGAAGGAGAACAAAGGAAAAGTTGCTGCATAAGCATTTGCTAATACTAAAGTTGAGTCTAGCTGAAAAAGTGTTGTTACACCTTAGGGGTTATTTTCTTTGTATGGAAACGTGTAATTTATTCAACATCTTCATACTCAAAGCTCCTGCAGTTCAGATAGTGCTGGCTGCTAGTCATTTATTTTGTTCCACATGAAGTGCTTGCAGTCTAGTGGGTTAGTCCAAAGAGTTTTTATGTAGTCACTTCACAACAACTACTTACTTCACCTATTTCAGCCTCATGCCCTACATCGTATTGTAAAATAAGGAAAATTGCTCAAATCTATGGCAGACAATGGACAAATGGTCTTTTGCTTTTTTCACTTGGCAGTGGATAGTATCACTAATTTGGTCAGACAGTGAATACAGCATTGCCCTAGGCAAATCGTATACTTTGACCAAATGCTACTGATGTTCTTGCAGTGTCAGTTTGCTCTGCTTTTGACTCATGACGTCTGAAGCAGGGAGGTAGAGAAGCAGGTTACTGTGCCGGCAATGCACTACCTGATCCCACGAGCCTTCCTCCTTGAATTTGCAGTTTAGCACATTAGAGACTGCCTGGGTGCATGATTGTTGTGATGGATTGGAAACAGCAGGAGATGCAAGTGCTTGCAAGAACACATATGCTTGCATATGCTCTGATGCCAGTCCTCTTTTGTGGAAAAAAATAAATCCTGCGTGAAGCCTTAGTTAATTATGTATCGTGGATATTTCAAGCCATGATTCATTTGACAATTTTAATTTGGCATTTCTTTAATTTTTTTTTCCCAGAATAAGCTACTTTCAAACCAGTTATCTCTTTGACAACCTACTTTTGCTAGGGTATATTCCAAACAGCAAGAGAAATCTATATGAGTGCTAATGACCCATTTGGGAAACTGCAAATTAGGTAATGATCAGTTAGAGGAGTTAAAAAGCCAAGGCAAAGCCAGGGGAAGTTAATGTACTAGGTTGCCATTACCTAAATGACACGCTCCAATGAAAAGATCATTAATGCTATTATAAACCTGTTTTAATTAATAAAAAATGTGAGCATTTACCTTTTTAATGTTGGGTAATGCTGGAAAGATGCAGCTTTAGCAGCGTACAAGCCAAGTTTTTCATTAGTTCCACAATGAAAAGTTTAGATTGCTTCATAAAACCTAGATCAATATTAACAGTGTTCTTGGTACAGTAAAAATACATCCTTTCAATTTAAAGCAAACACTCCCAAGACTGTTTGTTATGCCACAAGGATTTTTTTTTAATGTAATGGGATAGTTCATAAAGCACTGATGGCTACCTGTTAGTATAGTAGATGTTCTATGTTTCTGTATTCATTTTGGAGGCTTTCCAGATGCTTCAGCAACTAGATAAATAATTATTGTAGTCACTTTGGAATAAATCTCAACAGGTAGGTCACAGCACACAATAATAGTATGTAACACCTTATAGCAGAAATTGCACAAAGGAATTGAGTGAAATTTAATATATTTCTTCAGTTTCACTAAAAAGTCATTGCTTGGCCAAAACACCTTGAGAAAATAATTGCCAGGACCTTTTATCAAGTGTGCTCCAGAATTACTTTCTAGTAGATACATTTAGTCTAGTGGCTGCATTTATATTGCAGCAATGTCTGAGATCTGAAAAGAGAAGCGTCCGCCCTCCGAGCGTATCATCTCTTTCATTCTGCTGTGCATTTGAAGGTCCATAGACAAAACTGACAAATGAGCGAGTGAAGGAAGAAGGGGTGCTAGTCCTTCATTTTACCACAGGGAAACAGAGGCTGGAACAAACGAAATGGACAAGATTTTGATTTTGTACAACCCACAGAGGAAAGATTGCTATCACTGTTGACTATCATTGAAAGGAAGACTGGAAGCTATGAATAAAGTTAAAGTGCTGCCATGCAACCAGTTGAATAGCTTAAAGAAGAATCCAGGAAGCTCAGTCTAGGGGAGATAGCGACTCAAAAGTGCTGGAGGCAATAGCAATCATCACAGTAATGTTTGTGGAGCTGCTTTGTTGTGAAGGTTAAGTGGTCAATATTTATACAGCATTGGAAAGGGAAAATGTTAATTATTTTGTTATGCTCAAAGCTATGAGTGTTTTGCCTCATTAAGGGAGGGTAGGAAAGGACAGCCTTTGGATGCCATTACTATGACTATAAGCACTAACAATCAACTAAAGCCAGCAGAAACAAAAGGCAAGCCAAAGATTTAGGTGCTTGTGAAGAACGTGGGGTTTTTTGCGAACACAGAGTGTGGAGCTGGTTCCTTAATTGAGGCAATAATCTCGCCTGCCTCCAGCAATTTTAAACAGCTGCAGTGAGGGGGAGCGAGAACGTTTTGTCCTGCTGCTCTTCCTGAGGCTGGAGTCCGAGCTGGAGCTGCAGGTGCTCCCACAGGAAACCCACCGCAGGGATCGGGGCTCACGGCAGTTCTCGCTTCTGGCACACGTGCCGACGGTGTTGGCCATCTCATGCCATCACCATCACAACACATCTAAGGATACATTCACTTTTAAGAACATGGCCAGACATTTCTTCATGTCTAGGAAGCAAATTCTAACTTTCTCTCAATATTGCATTGAGTGGAAATCATCTTTACAGATACTAATCTGCTCACCAGAGGTGACTTCTGGCAGTTTTTCCCAATTGCCCAATCTTCCTCATTATTGTGGAATTCCTTTCTAGTGATTCATCCCTTTCCTTGATTTTACATGCTGCCTTAAGATCCCTCTGGAGCATATCCTTATTTTACTGTTGCTTACCAGAGAGCTTTTCTGAAGAGCACTGATGACAGGAAAACATTTTCCAGACAAGACCTTTCCTCTGCCCTCGCTGCATTACCTCCTTTTAGGAGCTGTGAAGGCTACATGCTGCCTGCAAGAGTCATCCTTACCCTGGTTTTATACCTTGCTCCTCTGAAGCGAGGGAATGCCAGCTGCTTGCCAGTTATCCTGAGATCACCCTTAGCACAAGCTTTAGTTGTGGTAAAATTGGAATCTCCATATGTTTTCCAAAGACCTAAATATCATTAAGAAGTTTAGAGATGGAAAAAGATATCATGCCTACATCTGCTTGCAGGTTTAGCTCAGCTCTGACAGATATCTTTCTCCTTGTGTATACCCAGCTATCAAGCCAATAGGATATTTCACATTTTCTGAATGGACATCTGGTTCACTCTTTATATATCCAATTCAGATCGATACATAGACAGATAGATTCTCTATATTCATCAAGGATATACGTGACTCTGAAGCCCAGATATTCCCTGGTGTTGTACTGTGGTTTCAGTGCCTCTAGTCCCCCTGCTTGGCATCTGGAGCTCTATGAGCTGGTATTCAATTTGCAAGTTGTTTATCATTATTTTTTCTGAAGTGTAATCTCAAGTGTAATATTTTGCCTCTCTTAATTTTTAGATATTGTAATGTTGCTTGGTCCTATCCATATAGTAACTCGATAATGACTAGACTGTGCTTGATTAAACAAAAAGTTAATCTATGGCTAGGAATCCAATCAACCTATGTAATGGGGCTTGAACACTAGTGAACTGCATATGGACCCTGAAACGTAAAGTGAACAATAACTTAACAACAGATTATATAGATTTCATGATGGGATATGCAGAATATAAACAATAAATTTGTAGTTCTCCCTACTGGTCTTATTTGAGACTGAGCATCACAGAAATTACCAGTTTGCTGTGACGGGTTTGGGGTGGATGATTATTTGCTGGGGCATAAAGGGATACCACAGTATCTGCTTTTTATTGATTGCCTTGCCTAAGAGGCAAGGTTGCTTCTGTAGCTCTTACCCTCACATGAACAAGAATTTATGAAATCATCTGAGGCTGCCTCTGCCAATTAACATCATCATTATTTCCACATTCAGAAAGCAAGGCAGAGTTTGTGTTGGCCATTCATCAAAGGAATGCTCTGGTGCTGCAGTCTCTGCAATTCTGCCTCAACTGAGGCCTAAACAGGTAAATTCTTGAGAACTAGGAAAGAAAATAAGCATATAATTTATGCTGTATACTGTTCTTCATTTTCTATTCCTCTTCCTGAGAAAAATATATCAATATAATCCATGTGTGTGTATTTTTTGTTGCTGATGTTTATTGCTGATTATAACTTATGGTCAGTTTCAGTGAGTGAAAACAAAGAAAAGTGCACCTAGGGATGTGGCCCAGAGAGAAGACACTGTATGTTTAAAGGACTGAAGTCCTCAGGAAAGGTAAAATTGGCTGGAAATATGATCAAGGAAGTCACACCACAAACATGCATGTTTATGGACATTTATCTTTAAAATTGAAAGAATAGCATCTGCCCTATCCCCTTCAAACCTGTCATAATCATTTGAAAAAGATAAGGAGACCAACACATGTTCTTTCTCTCACTGATGATTTCAGAGAATCACCTTTATAAGCCTGATCTACTCACCCATTGGTGAACTTAAAGAGGGATCCTATATATAAGAAATATCACTAAGATATGGAAAGTGGTTTGTTCAGATCACGGATGATGAGTAGACGTGGATTGTAAAGGAAAGCAAAGCATCCCACTATTTGGAGCTCAAGATTCACTGAACTGTTGGAGTGGTTTTTCCTCCAAGCATACAAGACTGACTCTGCTCATAACAGGGTTGCAGGGATGCAATGAGGAAGACCAAGGTCCGTTTGGAATTAGAGTTAGCGAGAGATGTCGGGGCAACAGGAAGGGCTTCTATAAATACATCAGCAGCAAGAGGAACACTATGTGGGAAAATGTTTAGTCCCCTGCTGAATGGGGAGGGTGCCTTGGTGGTGGAGGATGCAAAGAAGGCAGAGTTACTAAACGCCTTCTTTGCTTCTGTCTTTACTGCTAAGGCTAGTCCACATGAACTACAGAGCCCGAAGACAAGAGAGAGAATCAGGGGAGAGGAGGACTTTCCACTGCTTGAGGACGATTGGGTTAGGGACTATTTAGGCAAACTGGGCACCTGTAAATACACAGGCCCAGATGGGATGCACCCAGGAGCGCTGAGGGAACTGGAAGGGGATGTTGATGGGCCGCTCTCCATCATCTTCAAGAGGTCATGGTGGGTGGGGGAGAAGTGCCGGAGGACTGGAAGAAACTAACGTCACTCTAGTCTTCAAAAAAGGCAAGAGGGAAGACCTAGAAAACTACAGGCCGGCCAGCCTCACCTCCATCCCTGGAAGGGTGATGGAGCAGCTTCATCCTAGAGGCCTTCTCTAGGCATGTCAAGGAAAAGAAGGTGATCGGGAGTAGTCAGCCTGGATTCACCAAGGGGAAGTCGTGTTTGACCAACCTGATAGCCTCCCATGATTAGGCTGACTGGCTGGATGGGCAATGGGAGAGTTGTGCCTGTTGTCTACCTTGAATTCAGCAAGGCTTTCGATACCTTCTCCCATAACATCCTCATAGGAAAGCTCTGGAAGTGTGGACTGGATGAGTGGACAGTGGATTGAGGACTGGCTGGATGGCAGAGCCCAGAGGGTGGTGATAAATGGGGCCGAGTCTAGTTGGAGGCCTGTGGCCAGTGGTGTCCCACAAGGGTCAGTACTGGGCCCAGTGCTCTTCAACATGTTCATCAATGACTTGGACAAGGGAGTTGTACTGAGGGTAAACAGAAGGAGTAGGACTGAGTTTAAACAGAAGGAATAGGATGGAGGGTAAATACAGGGCGTAGGACTGAAGGTAAGCAGGGCAAGTACGACTGAGCCTAAACAGGGGGAGTAGGACTGAGGGCAAACAGGCGCAGTACGACCAAGGGTAGACAGGGTGAGTAGGCCCGAGGGTTAAGGTTGATTAAAAAGGCATCTTAGGAGTTATAAAATTATCAGAATCTGACTGATTATTGAAAGTCTTAGAGGTTAGAAAGAAATGCCCTTAATTTGCTTAACATATCCTCAAAACTTTTTCAATATTTTTGTGAAATATTCATGAAAGAAGGTAGAGTTATTATGAGTTATGCAATCGGAAGGAAAATATGGGCCTTTTTTCGGTCATTTGCTGCAGTGTTTGAGAGGTCTTGCTGTCACTACTTCGCGGCAAGCTCATTTCAGTCAATACCACACAGATGTCTGTCCTCAAGGCCTATCTATCCATGGTTTTACCTGCGAGCAGGGCCCCACTCTGGTGCCTTCACCTCACTTTTTATTCCCTCTTGTTTTCTTCCCAGTGCTCTTCGGTGTGTTTTTCTCGATTCAGCTCTCTCATTCCATCAATTTATGTAATTCTCTCAGTTTATCTCAGAAAGTAAACAAGACTTATAGGCCCACTCCAAAGTACGGCTTCTTTTCTTATTTCTTTTTTTTTCAATTATTTTGAATTGTCTGTAGGTATTCGTAACATTTTCCTTAAGCAGTATTTTGATATCTAGATGTCACACCAAGTCAAACTTTAAGTGATTTTTCCATGTATTCCACTGAATGCCTACTGAGCAGGAGTAGGGTGAGAGTAAAGAGTCACTTGCAGGTCTTCAGAATCTGTCCGGATGCCACCCTGTGCCATGTGCTCTATTTGTCTCTATTTGTGAGCGGGGGCTTGGACCAGGTGATCTCTAGAGGTCCCTTCCAACCGCAACCATTTTGTGATTCTGTCATTCTGTGATTCTCCGATAATAGTCAAGGCATCATTTCCTAAATGAAATAGGACATAGTAATCATTATATATGTGACAGAAAAAATAATTTTCCTAGTTTAGACGGAGCAAAGTGTGTGATTTCTCTGTGCCTTGTTCACTATGACCCTCAAATAAGACTTCCATGATGCAGTCAGATTAAGCAAAGTGGAATCCACATCTAGAAATGCAGTTACTCATTTTTTATCAATTTGAGGAGCTAGTATTTTTGACCTTTGCAAATGGAAGGAGCAATTACATCTTTGCCCTTTGCTACTACCACGTCTCAAGAGTGAGAAAGTATAGCAGAGATAAGCATTCACAATACCTCCAGCCTGTGCTTTGCCTTTCCCAGTGATAGCACAGACACAGACCTGAGAATCTCCATGGAGTCATGGGCTGCATCCATTCCAGGAAATTATTAGACATGACCAATTCTGCAATCTCCAGACTGCCAATTTTTCAGACTGCATATTTTTGGTGTAAATCTTCTGATATCTGGGTGCCCATAGGAGGATTGGAATATTTTATTTGAATTTCCATTTTTTGAAAAAAATACTGTATCCTACGTAAATGATATATTTCCAGGGAAAGTCTATCCTAGCAGATCTAAGGGCTTAACACAATGATAAATGCTTCCTGTGAAAGAACTGTGCCCAAGAAGACTTCCTCTCTTCCAGTAATTCATTCCCATCCCATTATGGTGCTGCTTCTTTAAAATATGTTTATGTAATTAAGAAATATTTAAATTATCCTCATTATGAAAAGGAAGTAGAACAGCAGAAGGTAAAGAAAATTTTCAAGTACAGATAAATCTTTTTGTTCTTCATTTTTTAGAGGTCAGTGCAGGGAAAAGTAAGAGGTTGTAGATAAAGATCTTTGACAATTTTCACTCTTCTTTTGCCTAGATATTTCCCAAGTGACTGTCAAGTGTTATTTCTTTTCTGGTGTTGTCAGCTCCTATTGCCTGGCACATGATATATATTTTAATTGACAGTCAGTAAGAGGCATTCCAATCATAGTGAAGACTGCATTTTATAGCCAATGTGGATAGAAGTTGTAACTTGAGGATATGTCAGTTACTTGTTAGAAGTATGAATAATTGATACTGAACACCACTCCTCTTTACAGTCCCTATTCATTAGACACAAGCAATCAGAATAACCTTTTTTTTTTTTGCATTGTTTTCTTTATATATGGTCTTTATGTAATTCTGGGATAAAATTATTCAGCATGTAATTAGATTCTGAGTGAAGGCTTGAACTTAGAAATGTAATCGATCATGACAAACTATTCAGTTTTGCCCATGGAAATATCAACTATAAGACTGACAGTTAAAGTGTCTTGCTAGCCATTGTGCATTGAAATGTGCCAGCAAGACCCAGGCTGTGCCTGCATGGTGACGTGCACGTATGCTTATCAGACGTTGCATCAGAGGAGACACGACATGCATGCCAGCAGACACAGGATGCATGCAGAATTGCTGGGAGATCATACCACACTCTGGAGAGCAATACTCTAAACCCCGTGTCACGTCTTTGCCTCTGTCATTACTCACGTTGTTACTGTTGAGCTTGAGTTGAGGGTGTCAATTAGAAGACCTAATGTCCTACCAAAGGCAGACATGGGAACAGACTACAGTTGGAGAGGTAATGCCTTTAAAATAAAGCTTTGTGGTCTGAGCATCTGTTCACATGGATGATGAAGCTTCCCTGCTGTTATTTGTCTTCATTGGTAATTAACAAGTTCACGTTTGCTATTACCTGCTTGATCTCTCCAAATCTTTATGGAGCTCATCGCTGATTCTCCCCACTGACCTTGTAATTTAATTTCTCCTGATTATGAGCACAATAGAGAAACATAACCATCTTAACCTTTAGCTCAGCCCATGCTGCTAAGATAACCGATGCCTGCAGACTAGCAAACCTGCCCTAAGCTAGCTAGTGGCAGGGCATATTGTTAGCCTTGTACACACTCCAGGGATGTGGTCAAGTCCATAAAGAACTTCAAATCATCTGAATGGCTTGAGAAATGCCTGGGTTTTGTTCTTCTTCACCTCTGCACCTGACCTAGCAGACTAAAATTTGGCTCAAGACAGAGTCTACAAGGAGGTTGTAAACAAAAGGTGAAAATTGATAGGCTGTGAAAAGGGTTTTTTTTAAGTTTTTTTAAAAAGTTTCTTTTCTTCCCTTGAAATAAGCAGCTGACCTGTAGTTCTAACAAAGGAAGTTTTTTTTCCACTTGTTTTCTGCTATTGTTGAATTCTGAATAAATTTCTATGGCCTGGGGGCTAAAGTAATGAAATAGGGTCCTGTAATACAGGAAAGGACTTCGAGGATATTCTAGGTTTGTAGCCCACGTAATCTAAAAGACTTCCATGCCTCTAAGTTTCCATATTTTTTTCTATGTCCTCCAAGAAGGTTTTTCTTGTTGGATTTTGAGAACTTTCCAGATTTTTGTTGGGAATATGCAGCAGACCCATTGGTACAAGAGCTGGTCAGCTGCAGACAAAGAGGCTGCTGCTGCTGGGAAGAAACGCTGCCGACTTGTGTGTGTCCGCTTGCATTCTGCAGCAGGGCTGGTGCTTCTGGGAATGGGCTGATAGATCTTCAGCTCAGACACTGCAAATTGGATGTTTCTTTTGGCAAATTATGTTTACATTTGAAATTATAGATTAACAGGATCTTCACAGAGCATTCTACAAAATTCAGGTTTATTGTGCATGCATTCATATTTCTGTCTAGGAAATCTCCAGACTCAAATAAAAGTTGCTAAAAAAACAGGAAGAAAAAAAACATGTTTTACTAGATGCTAAGCTAATAGCTAGTTATCTCATTGTAAAATCATGTGGAAATAAAAGCAAATTTTGTTTTGTTTTTTTAATATTGACAGCAACTTTATATTCATCAGCCCCACAGTGGAAACAACAGGAAACCTTTCTCTCCCAGATTTTCTGGTGAGGTAATTGGCATGTTTTAGCTGTCTCATACCTTTAAAAAAGTAGTCCAATACTCATCTCTTGCATAGGGAAATTAAAGTCTTTAAAAATATATGTCTGATCTAGAGAAAAGAAGGTTACTTGCCTACTTGAATTTGAACTGAAGCCGTAAGTTCGATGTTTGAAAATGAAAGCCACCTCTATCTGTGACTAAAGTCTCTTGGCCTGAACTCTTGTAATTTCAGCTTAATTCCTCCTTTCATTAGGATGGACAATATTGAGCCCTTTGTTTCTCTTTTTTCAAGAAGGGATGCCTAACACACTGACTGGCAAAATCCCAATACAGGATGGCTGGATCATCAATAGATATGGCTCTTCTTCATTGAATTGCATCAAAGCAAGGAGGGAAAACATGTTAAAAAAAAACAGTTCGCAGATGAAATATTATTCAATAAGATGTGCACTTATTCATGATCACCAGGCAGTCAGCTCATGGGTGGTCAAGCCCAAACTTTGCCAGATCCCAGAAGAAATGACAGCCCATGTGCATTTGCCTCTCCTGCTGTAGAAGAGGCCTCTGGTCCATGATTCAGAGGCTACCTAGAGTTGATTCAATTCTCCCTGTCATCAGTATTTCCTTTCCTTTCTTCTTGAGTTGAAATATTCCCATTCTATTTTAATATCTGATTTAGTATATGAGATTTCCCTTTTTGTCCCCTCCTGTCCAGTCCCTATGATATAATTAGGGTTTTAGAGGATACAGTTATATTGGTATAAAGATCTCTCATTTGGCTACACTAGGTTGTCCTTCCTGGGTGGGAGTAGCTATACTGGAAGGAAATACCTTAGACTGTAGTTTTTCCAGTAGCGAGATGTAGTGCTGTAAATGTACTGTTTACTATTTAGTTATGAATCCTTCTCAGAAAAGCGGTAAGACTGTATATGCCTCTTAATCTACACTTCAAGGCAGAGCTTTTTACCTTTTGGGGGATCTTTAAAACATAAGCCTAAAAACCCTGAGCTAACACAATAACCATTCCCTTGCCTTGAAGGTTACTTGACTCTTCTTGTGAAAATAGCAAAGAAATAACTAGGAACTGTCATGGATCTTTAGAAATAAGGCATCATATTTGCTATTAGTAATAGAAAGAAGTTTTGTTGTGTGTTTTTTTTCTTATTCCTGTAAATTCTCTGTTTCCAGAGAGTGCTGTGAGAGGTAGTAGTTGAGACACTATGATTCCGTGGGCCAATGTGAGTAGTGAGTAGACAGAATTTCCTTGTATTTCTCCAGATTTGTGCTTGTACTTTCAGTCTCAGTTGTCCCTTCTTCTTGAGTCGGTTAAGCCTCCAGAAGACTTGGGCTGATATACACCAGCTAAGACTTGGTCCTCAGATGATTGAAATTTGGGCACTCCTACAAGGAAAATATAGGCCAATCTCTTCCATAGTAAGGATTTAAACAGAAATGCTTAAAAAATGAAAAAAAAAAGTTCTCTTGCATATTTTTCAGAAAGTGAGCAAACTTATTGAACGTTATTTCCCCAAAGGTAAAATTTTATGTCTCTATCTCTAGGCAGTAGTTGTTTCTCTGTTATAGAAAACTCTGGAAAAAAAAAAAAAACAGTTTAAGTAATAGCTCTTAACAGAAAAAATGTGTCATAAATAGACATAGATAAGCCACTTGGAAGGAGTATCTTTTACAGGACAAACAACAGCAGAGTGTACACTAGAATTTACCAATCACTTCTGAATAAAAATATAGCACATTTATTTTATTCCTTTCTTTCCAGGAGAGACAGTTAACAGTATGCCTTTAAAATAAAGCATCTCTAAAGTTTAAAGGACAAAGAGCCCCTCTCATGCTTGACTATGTTCTTGTCACCAAATAAGAAGAGTGTAGCACAGGATCTCTGCAGAGCTCTGCAAGGCAAACAGTTTTGCAGCTGAGGAAAAGATGGAGAAACTGTCGTGCCAATGCATTTTCATGATTTATTGTCATGCTTATAGCTTTCATCACTGCAAGTGCCTGGATACTGCATAAGCACCAGGTGGAGTAAACCTCACTCCATTTTAAGGAGATTTTATATTCAGTATTTCAGAAGATCTTCCTCTTTTTAAAAAAAAATGGGATTCCCTACAGGGTTTATAGCATCCCTCAGGGTGGAGGCATTTGAAGGCCTGAGGCTGCGCAGCTCCCGGGCTGCTGCCACCTTGCAGAAGGGTGCAGGGAGATGTGTGCGGGCTCCATCGCGATGAACACCCCTTCTCAGCAACTTGGAGGGCTTTCTTCAGAGGTAGTCTGTGACAAAACCCTCCAGGGTCCTCACGAACTTTGTTTTCATTAGGAACAAAGTGTGTATTTGTTAAAGAAACAGCTCCTAAAAAGACACGTTAGTGGAAGACAGAGAGGAAAACGGGGCCTGGTAGCGCTGGCCTGGGCTATTCTGGGAGGGCTGTGCTGCTGAGGACAGAGGGACCTTCCATGCGACAGCCAGTGCCACTAGAGTCGCTGGAACAAGCTTCGCAGCAGCACGAGGCACGTATTGCAGGCTCGTAAGTATGGGAACCCACTCTTGTTGCATAGCTCCCTGGATGGAGACTTTATTTTGCATCATTTATTTGAAATATAGCATTCCTCCGGCAGTAATACATGAAACACTTTCTCTTCTGCCTGCAATTTCTCATACTTTCAGATCGAAAAGCTTTTGTAATAAGCAATTATTTGTTACAAGCTTATTCCATTCTGACGTGAAGTCTAATTTTTTTGCAGAGTGGGAAAGAGATGGAATAGTTAATAACTCCTGGTCCTGAGGAAGGCTGCAGAATAATAACAGAGGAAGCTGAAATAATCATTCTGCCATCAGTTGTTCTCCCCTGGGCCTGCCCACAAGAAATCATGTAGAGAACTATCAGAGTCAGGCATAGATAAAGGCTGTCTGCTAATTTTACTCTCTGTAACATAATCTGTTTATTCAGAAGATGCACTCCATCTTCTGCGCTATGATTCAAAAGAACCTTAATCTAATATGATTTCTTTTATTCTCTCGCTTTGATAATTAATATTGCAGCACCAAATCTGTGTCTGACTCTTTATTGCAAGCAATGTATTATGAAATGATTTTAACCCAAGAAAGAATAATCTATACTTTGTTATTAACCTTCTAAGTCTGCTACTCTTCTTTTATAATAATAGTGTTGTCTTGAGATACATTGTTAATGTCTATATTTTTGTTTTTATTGCAGAAGAAAACTTGATCAAAGTGGGAACAGGAGTAGTCTGTAAAATTATAATGCATACCATTTTTTAAATACAAGCTTTTTTTGAGTTTCAAACAGCTTCCCAAACATGACTGTATGTTGATGACCCTATTTATGGGACATCTGATGGACAACTTCTCAGAATAGCTGCTTTTTCTTGTTTTTTTGTTGTGCTTTGTTTTTCATTTTCCTTTTTTTCTGTTCAAATTGAGATGAGAATGCCTTGTGTTTCTGAACCTTGAGTGCCTGAAGCTAAGATAGAGGTCCTCTGAGAAAAGTAAGACTTCAAATGCCTCAGTTTGAGGGACCAGTACCTAGAGCTGCATAGCTTGCAGTGTTTCAGAATAACTGGTGATTTGATCAGTATTTAGCCAATTTACACAATATGTTCTAAAAACATTAACCACAGGTTTTCTTCTCAGTGTCCTGCTTTTCTCTTTTCTGTTTTCCCCTAAGTCCTGGGCCAGACAGATATTGCTGCCTCATCTGTTGTCTTTTGCCATTCCAATGAATCCTATGCGTATAGAGGCATTAAATGAAATATAAAAGTTGTCCAAAAGACCGTTTTAGTTATGAGACAGTGGACACTTTCAGGTATTCAAAATGGAAATTATAGTAATGTCAATTATATATCTTTCTTCCCTGCAGTTCCTTTCTTTCTATTAATATCTCCTTCCCTCATTATTTCACCTTCATTTTCCTTTCCAGATATATAGTTGTTAATAGCATAGCTGAATAAGACACTTACCTAGGATGCACTTTCGTTTAGCTCACAACTAAGCTGCAGATGTGATTTTCAGCATTTAATCTTTGCTGTGCTGAAGTTCCCTATCCATGAGGTGGGGATGGCTTTTCTCCGTAACGCAGTGATGCTGTAAAATAGGACCCCTTAATGTCTGCAAGCGGTTCACAAATGATTATGGTGAAGCCTTGAAAGAACCTGAATAACTTAATGTAGTGGTGTTTCCCTGTCTGCTAGCCAAAAAGCTTTTAGGAGAATTCCAGTCACGTCACAGATACTATCTGTAGCAACCAGGGAAAAAGGAGTGGGGAGGTATGGATGTGTGTGTATGCATGAAAGAAAAGACCAGGCAGAGGTCTTTGCAAAGCAGAAAGGACCTGTGTCCTTTTGGCACAGCAGTGGCTATGCTCTGTTTCTCTGTACAAATCAGCCTGTGGGTACAGACAAAATTATTCTTAGCATTAAAAAATACATACTTTTGACATTTTTTTGTGAATTTCCCACTTCAGGCTTATAAATGGTAGCAGAGATTTTTGGGAGAAATTGTGGTCCCCAGTGAAAACTCATCCACACTCTGCAAGCTCCCATGACAACCCCCTCCAGACACTCTCCTTCGGAAGCACACACAAAAAGGCCTTTTCTCCCATACGGGAGCTAGAAAGTCAGGACTCTGCAGGTGTGTCCAACAGAGCTTGCCTAGGTTTCCTGTGTGGAGAGTAAAATGAAGGACTTGGGTATTCAGCATTAGAGGAAATAGCAAACACTCCCCCAGTGAAAAATTCACTTGGGTTTCCAGCCTGACGAAACCCATTGCCCTTGGCCAGATAGGTCCCTGTGAGAGTGAGTTGTCTCCTCCTTCATCTGAGACAAGTATCAGCACGTGCCTCTTCCAGGTGCCCTTCTCTCCATGCATCTGCAGTATGTTCAGCCTAAGCATTGGAGCAGAAATACTAGGGACTTAATATTTCAACCACTCCAGGCATAAATTACTCTTCAGGCTTCACACAAGGAGGACAAATATAGATATTTTAACAGAAGATGGTACAGCTTAGTGGGTCTTTTGGGAGAACTGCTTGAAGGCTAACCACAGATATTTTTGTTTTATTTGACCTTAAAAATCCTATGGTGTCAATTAGTTTCTTCCTTCTTGTAGTTCCGAATCATCATGGTAATTTTCCCTATTTTTCTTCAGAACCAAAGCATTCTGCATAAGAGATGTCAGGGAGTATAATAATAAAGATGTGTCTTGTGGGACATACACCCTAGTGAATTTGGGATTGACCCGTGTATTAACACTGTAAAATGGTTTACTAAATGACCGTATCAGACAAAATTGCCCAAAGAGTCCAAGGAAACAGGAGGGAAGAAGGGCAAAAAAGTTGCTAGTTTCTAGTTCAACTTTACTGCAGGAATTTGTTACTTGGTGGTCCAGAGAGCAGACATGGGAAGAATATGAGGGCTCTGATAAATGCTAGTAATACGTTTCCAACCAATGGCCCTTGCAGTGAACCAGACCAGGGCATCCCAAGCACCTGCACATCTGCTAGGTCAGCACAGTGATTGCACACCGCAAGGGATCAAGGGCCTGGCCAAAGCGGTAGCTAGTGCGAGATGTTCCCAGGAGATAATTTTGGTGGTGAGAAGAGACCAAAGAGAGGTAATGTAGTAGAGGACTGCTACAGCTGTAGTTGTGCCATGTGAGCCACTTGGCTATGTGGTCAGCCTAGCTCCTAGGATCTCATATCCAAGACAAATGATGGCCATAAGAAATTTAAAATTGTAGAAGGAAACAAAATCAGACAGAGATGAAACCAGGTGAATATTCATGTGAAAATGTTTTCATTGTTCAGCCCTGCCAAAAAGATTCTAACTTTGTTGTTCTCCATGTCAAGAAAAATAGCTTTCAGAAAGCAAAGCTTTTGAGGCTAGAGTTTCCTACATTTATCTCATTCTTTGGACCTCTAATTAAATATTAAAGAAACAAAGGAGAACTGTCAGGCAGTTACACTCACAGTGGTCTAATATCATATGCTTTCTTTGAAATAAAAATATTCTTAAGCAGATCAGATGAAGTACTTAATGTGAAAAAATTGTCACTAAATATTCACTGGACAGATATTTTCATAACATTTTATCAACACAAGAAAATCAAAACTTCTGAAATATCTGACTATGGTAATGACAGCTGACAGTTTATGTTAACACTGGACCAGATTTTTGCAGTACAACTGTTGTGTTTTCAAGGGACACTATTTTTCTGTTTCTTTCCAACCAAATTAGGCTGAAAGCAGTGTGAGGCCAACGTTCAGACTTCTCTTCAATATTGTGTGTATTTCTTTTGTACAATGATAAGTAAGGGATCTTTTACTCTATTCTGCCTTCATTTTCAAAGAGTCTCTTGATAAAACTGTACAAACAGAAGCACAATAATTATTTCTGTCTTGGTAAAAATAAAGGGTTACTAGTCTGCTCTTTGCAAAAGAAGGAATAATCTCAAAGCTTTCAGAAAAGGTTTTCAGAAAAGGTTTTGATTATTATTTCCATATATACCTGACCTTCTGTTTGCCTTCAACTAAAAACTGTTGATACTAAAAGAATGAATAAATAAATAAGATTCTAAAACTTTGCAACTACTTGAAATGCTACTACTGTGAGTCGTCCATAAAGGAAACCATGTGGCAGGAATGTTCTCTTTTATACTCTATTCCCTTTAATTGATTCTGATTCTTTACACAACTTAATTAGGGAATGAATAACTCTAAAAGGTTAATTCTAGGTAAAAATATGATTTACATTTACATACAACTACTTTCTCTGAAAATGTGCATTATGATTGGCTTTGTGGCCTTTCCCAGAAGTGCTGTCTTTTTTCTTTTCTTTTTTCCTTTTTCTTTTCTTTTCTTTTCTTTTCTTTTCTTTTCTTTTCTTTTCTTCTCTTCTCTTCTCTTCTCTTTTCTTTCCTCTTCTCTCCTCTCCTCTCCTCTCCTCTCCTCTCCTCTCCTCTCCTCTCTTTCCTTCTCCTTTTCCTTTTCCTTTCCTTCCATTTTCCATTTTCCCTTCCTTTCCCCTTCCCCTTCCCCTTCCTTTCCCCTTCCTTCTCTTTCATTTTCCTTTTCCTTTTTATTTCACTTCCTTATCTTAGGAAAAAGATACTGAACTGCACAATCAAGCACAGCTCTGCTGACATCAGTACAGCTAAATGCCTTTCTCTATACGTCTGCTCATGAAAACAACCTTTACAAACAATGCTGGTAAAGCCAGTTATTTCTCCTCTTTAGACTCTCGTCATCTTTATCATGGTGATCATGGTATTTTTAGACAGAACTCTCCATTTTGACCACTGGCTATACTTTTTTTTTTCTAGCTCCCCTTTAAACTGTGAACTTTGAAGAATATTTACATCATTTTGTGACTTATGTTTATTGTATATCCATGCTACATACTGTATAAAAACTAAACTATTGAAAATTCAGCTGAACATTGCTTACTCTGAAGCTACTTTTTGTGACTTTTTATTGCGTAATAAAGATTTCTTGGTTTGGCATCAGATTTAATATGCTATTACAATAACATTGCCTCTTATTGAAGTTGAAGGTGGGTCTTGTTAATGTCCCTGCTGTTTTCTTCTGATTATCAAATCAGATAATCAGAAAGTCTTCTCTTATATATTTTAATTTATAGAAATGTCATGTCTTGACTGTTTATATTTACATCAAGCTGAACTATGGAAGGATAACCTATCAGTCATTTTATGAAGAGAAGTTTGCATCTTTAGTGAAAGAGGGACAGCTATCATTCTTGATCAATTTACAGAAAGGCAGACAGCAAAAGTCTAGCTTGTGCCAAACCAGAGACAAAATCTAGTCTTGGATTTATCTCTGTGGATCCAGAGGATGCGGATGTCACTGGCAATCTTTCTTCTTGTAGTCTTTAGTCTCTGAACGATACTTCTGCCAGAACTGACATACAGTATGAACTATTTTCTCATAAACTAAATCTAAATTTGAGCTTCTTATACCCTATCATTTAAACTGTCATCTGAGGAAAAGAAAGATTTTTTTTGACCTCTATTCTCTGCAATGATTTAAAACAAAACAAATCCGAGATTCACATACTCAAAATGACACACAGTATTTGGAGAAGCTAGCAGTAACAAAAACTTTATTTTCTCATTTTATCCCATCTTTTCTTATTCAGTAAATTGTGTTTCAGAAGTTAATCATATTAAATGTCTTAGCTTATTCTAAGTATGATGGCAGGCAAGTACACATAAGTCTTAATACCCAAATTATTCTCAGGGATTGTGTCAGTAAGTGATCAAAGTGTCCATTTCTATTCATATGATTTAATTTGAACTTTTAATTTTGTTATGCATAAATGGTTACAGTATGTGATAAATAAAATGGTTACAGTATGTGATAAATAATTCGGAACCTAAAAGAGTGGTATCATTGTAAATACCCCCCTACGTCTCAACTTGCTCCATAAGTGATGTCAAAAAGCTGAGAAGCTATGACCCACGCTCATTCCCTCCACTGATCAAGAGAGAAAGGGAGAGAGAGGGTATAGGATATCTTTACCAATATAGAGAAGGAATACTATTAGAAATGAGCCTGCTATTCTCTGTCCTCCGTGAATTCTACCCTAAATATAGGCACTTTTATCTTCTTTCCTTATACCGTATACTTGTTTTAAATAGCAGTCCAAGGAACCAAGAGCCATTATAATGAGCCTTGACTTTGTATTCTCTCTATAAAAATAAATATATGGGCCTCTTTTCTGAATAACATTTCACCTATAAAGCAGAAAAGGGCTTCTTTGTAGGAGACTGTGGAATAGATTCCTGTTTCAGAAGTGAAAAAAAGTTTTATATGATTCTGGGGTGAACAGTAGTAAAAGAAAATTGGTTATTTCTCAGACATCTTTTTTTAAATAAAACATAATCTGAACTAGCACTCATGACACTTCTTTTAGTTTATTTGCCAGCATTTGGCCCAGAATCACAAAGTCAATGAGAAAAAGATCAGTCAGTATGGATTGCACATATGAATATCCTTCGGGGGTTTTAGTTACTGGTGCTTACGTACACCAAGAGCTAAACATCTGTTGAATTATTAATGTTAAATAGAAGAAGCATGAAACCTATGAAAAGGCTTAACACAACCCAAGATGTTGTTGGAAAACTACCATTTCTAGAAAATGTTCCAGATAGATATAAGTTTTTGTTTGAGACTCCAGGGAATAGCTCGGAGGTTTTGGCCCCAAAGCTGCTAGTAAAGCCACTCTTAAAAGTGATGGCCAGTCGAGGTATTGTAGTCAATAAGGATGTGCCCATACAGTTGACTAAAAGGCTCCCTGGCTGTGTCACACTTTCTGCATTTGTGGCAAGCCCTCTCTCTGACAGATTCTGGAGGCAGCAGGGATTATATTTTTCTTCTCTTTGTCTGAAAACCTCCACAAAATGTGTGGCTGATGCACCCAGAGATGTATGATAACAAAAGTATAATTTGACACTTGGTAGGAGAGTAATTGGTTCCTGTCTTTTCTTCAGGACACTGTCAATTTGCTATCTGTTTTGTTTGGTTTTGTTTTCCTCTAAGGCCAGTGGAACAGCCTTCATGCAGGCAGTTAGTCATGCTCATGCTATTAAAGTAAAGAAGAAAACAAATAAAAGCTACATCTGTATTATTTCTTAACTTATATTGATGAGAAGGAAAAACAGCACAGAACCAATTATGTGCATCAGATATCTATGACAGCCTATAATGACTTAAATATTTTGCTAGAAAGAGGACCGTACTAACTATAAAAGAGAGGATTACCCAGGGAATATGCCTCTTTCTTGAGGGACTGGGTTATATTTACCTATTATGTTTTAATTTCTTGCTACTCTCTTCAAGGCAGATAAATATAAAATTTACTGACCCTCACAGCCTTAGCAGATATTGGCAGATCTCCTCTAAAATATGTCTTGTCTGGGCTAGCTAATAGTCTAAACTCCCAAAGAAAAATTTACCTATTACACAATAGCTTCATGCATTAAGTTAGACGAATCACCTGCTGAAGACAGTTTGTTCTCTTCATTGCTTACAGATGCAGCCTAGATGAAAAGTGTAATCTGAACACTGGGATGGATTTCTATTGCTTAAACACAAGGCATTGGGCCAGCTCCGGTGCTTGGGAGTACGCTGGAGAGCAGCGTGGGGCTGGTGGAGGTGGCCCGGGACTGGTGGGGCCTCTGTGACACCCAGAGCAGCAGTGACCGGCCAGTGGGCTATGCCAGAGTACCCAAACAATACTGGACATGTGTGGTTTGGTTACTGGATTGCTCCCAGAGTCCTAAATTTAGAAGTGAGGGTTATCTCTAGTTTCTTCCTATATACAATGATCTTAAAAAGTGCTTTGAAAATAAACTTGTTGAAACTTCAAGTAATGAATAAGAAAAGAAATGTTGCCCAGACCTCTCCTTGAGTCGTTTCAAGAAAGTTTACATGAGGACATACAGCAATTTTGAGAATAGCTTTTATTATGTTTTTGGTAACATCTAGTGAGCCCTACTGTTGTAGTGGCAAAAAACCTGGTGGAAGCTGGGTGTATGTGTATATATCTACATGTTGTGGTAATTCGCAAGCACTGTTGTAACCACAGACTGCTGTAACTCCTGACAGCTGAAGATCTCAAATTCTAGTTTCTGTTTCGAGGAAGGAAGGGTTGTTTTTTTTTCTTTAATTTCCTTTACACCAGTAACCCCAGTAGTGTTCTGCCAAACAAAACTTTTCTTTTCGTGGTTCTTCAGGACATATATACTTTGTGGCATCCATTAACTCTTCTTAATTAGACACAACAGTACAGCAATTTATTCATTTAGCTTTAGACACATAATTGCTTGCTAGTTCTTGTGCCTTCTGATATGTAACTGATATTATTCACTCTAGTGCTATAGAAATAAGACGTGCTTTGTGTATAAACATGTATTTACATATGCACGTGAGCAAGCATGTTCTTTTGTGTATGTCTGTGTAAAAACTGTGCAGGGAGACTAGGAAGTGGAGAAAGGCACAGAAACAAACAATTCCCTCATCATAAGAGAATATAAATTCAAATGGACAGGAGAATCCCTGCATTTGGGGTGAATCCCTTGCCAGCCTACTTTTTCAGTCTGTCCAGACCTAGAAGATGACAGGAAGTACGCTCCCTCCCTGGCTCACTTTGGGAAGAAAAAGTTAGAATAGGGAATCTGAAAGGTCTTTATGCTAGCAATACTATTTTCTGTAACAACTCTTTTCATGCTCTTGAATTTCTGGTGTAAATGTCAATGCTAAAAATGTGGGAAAGCAGTATCAAAGCAAAGATTGCTGTGGAACAAATAGCTCCCAAAACAAGAGTCAGGAAGATGATTGCTGTGAAAAACTTTCCTCCCCCTTCCTTCTTAAAATTCTTCAACCCCTCTCGAAATATCTTTAATGCTCTCATAGCTTGCTTCTTGTAAGTAAGCACCAACCGTATAATAAAACTGTCACAACTCTCATACAAATTCTGTAATGTGCCTCTTTTTCAGGTAGATTCATGGGCTGTTGCAGGGAGCTGTACACCTAAATAGGAAAGAGCCTCTGACCAGTACAAGCTTCTGCCTTATGGATCTCTGAAGAGCCGGATAATTCAGCTCCCTGTCTGATAATCACATTTGTTTTGTATGATCTCTTAATTATACCACAGAATATGTGAGGAAACTGCTCATCTGTTTAGAGTGTGGAGATTAAAATTAAAACCGTCTCGCTTTTCTCTGCCGTTATGTGGGTGTCAGTAACAAACTAATATGGAACAGACAACAACCAACTGAGATGTCAGAAAACGCAGTCATGAGAGCATCTGCAAAGGCTATTGACTTTATTGCTGAAGGAACTGTTTGCTTAGCCTGTGTCTGCAGGTAACAATGAATCTATTAAAATAAACTCTGGATTCATTTCCTGGCACTTCACATTTCTTGAATGCTTAATGCCTCAATAGTAAACAGAATTGATTTTCATGTTTCAAAGGTGAAACATGAACAGATCTTCAAAATATTTTCAGACATTGTATTTATAAACACTAGGAATGAGGAAACCCTTGCATCTTCCACTTATTTTTGTCTGATCAGCCAGGATCTGCACTCCATTGGGAAAACAGTAACTGCAGAGCAGTCGCAGTTTTGATTCCTCCAGTATATATTAAATTAGGAGGAACAGTCACTTGGTTTATTTCTTCAGCCTTATCATTCTGGAAGCAATAGTTGACTAAAGGACAAGGTGTCAAGGTAAAGGAGGTGTGAATGATAATTTTATTCATTAGTTCAGTGAAAGAAGGAAGTTATTCAATGAATAATAGTGCAAAGGGTAATGCAGCAACTATTGGTGTACTTGGGGACTTTCACAGGAAGGGAAATAGGATATATTCTTGTATCAACTGGCATCCAGCAGCATCAGTTTTGCTTTTGTTTTCTGATCGGTATTTTGTATTTCCTATCATGTAAGAATGAGATCCAGTTATTAGACAAATCTCAAATATTTCATTAGAGATCCGATATGTTCTCAATATGTTATTTTATAACTAGCCAAGCCTCCCTGCTAAAACACCTCAGAAATACTAGACTGTGCTTGATTTAAAAATGTATTCTAAGACCAGATCCCTCCTTTTATTCTTGACAATTGTTTGCTGTGTTTGGAAAGCTCTTATATATGACAACTGAAATACATGAGTTCTGGGTTTGGTTTGTATTAAGACCAAGTAAATCTTCCAAGACTTGGAACACGTACTTATCCAGTCTTCTCCATGAGCTGGAAACAACTGGCAGTTCTGGAAAACATTCAAGCAGCCAAGAGTATCCATGTTGTTCCTATCAAAATGCTGCAAGAGCCCTGCAGTGCAAAGGTACTGGCTGGGAGAAAAAGGCAGCTCGTATGGGGGTTCCCTGACCTACTGTGATTCCCTCTGAACCGTGGCAAAGCACTGATCTATCCTTTCTTGATATATATAGGTCCAGGATTCAAGATCCTGGCCTCTATGGAGTAAAGTATGACTATTGGCCATTACATCAGAAAACACTGGTTCATACTATCCTAAAGACCCATCCTGTCTCTCACCCAGAGACTACATGTGCTTTCTGTGTTCTTCCATTCTCCTGAGGATTAGCTATCCCTTTTTTTTAAGTCCTGGGGTTCAGCTAAAATTGGACTCCCTACTCTCATTTTTCCATTAGGCAGCCAGTGAAGTTAGAAGTGCTGCAGAGTCATCCCTTTTGCTTGCAGGAGGAGAAGCAGAGTGTGACCAGGGTACTGCAGAGCTGCAGGGTTTTCCTTTGGCCCATTTATGGCACCAGCCCTGATTCTCTGCTGTTGTACAAGATGGGTGATGTGAATGACTACTTGAACTGCTGTCTTGGACTTCTGTTGGCTCCTTTAGCGAGCCAGAGGGATGCCCTCTGAGATGCTTGCTGCTTGCATGGCTTTCTGGATGCCTTTTTGTGATGCTTCTGTTTAAGAGTGGCCTTTAATATCTCTCATCCTATATTTAGCATTTAATTGTTCAGCCCTCCAAGTTAACTTGTCTGGGTACTGGTCAGAAAAAAAGGTTGGATCAATCCAAAGGTATTTCTTTAACCATGGTTCAAAAACCATGCTGAAGCGAGATCTGGTGCATAAGTCATTAAGTGGCTTTAATAAGATATACAACTAGGCCTGGGTTTTCTCCTTTTTTTGGTCCTAGAATTGCAAACTAAAGATTCCTCAGAACATCTATGTGAGAAATCCGTTCTTTTCTTTATGTTCTTTCTCCGTTTCACATATACTTTATGTTGAATGAGTATATAGCATTACCAGTTGTGTGGGTTTTGGTGACTGCGTGGGTGGCCCCAGTGTCCCCAGACCCTGGTTAAAGAAGACTACACTCATGGTTTTAGTTCTCACACAACATGTATGGAATTGTTTCAAGAGGTGTATCTAAAGGCAAATCTAACATGATATATCGATCAAATGTACTGCCTGTCATGTTGTCTTGGAAGCAAAAGAGGAATAGTCAGTAAGGTTGGGTGATTTTGCTAATGATCTGAGCCACTGCGTGTGTTCAGGCAAACAGTCCTTAAAGGGACTTGAGCAGCTACCCAAAGCATACACTCAGCTGTTGATCTGCTACTGTAGAAGGCTTTCCTGACTGTTTTTTCCCTCTGATCATCAAAATGTTGAATCTAAATTTGATGTTTACAAGCCCAGTGCAATTAAGGTTTTGAAATAAAAAGGAAATACTGCTTTCAGCTGAAAGCAATATTAAGTACTGAGAGAAAACTTGCAGTCACAAGTTTATAGAGGAAAGTCTAACTCTTTGGTAGAACAAATATTACAGAAAATGAGATATTACATTGAAGATGAAAAAAATACTGAAAATAATCTTAAGATCAATTACCTTATGCAAAAGCATATAAGGAGATGACTTTAATGTCAAATTGTCCTGCTGGAAACTTTCTGTGAGAACTTAATCTGTCTTTGAAAGTAACTGGAGTCACTGGGGGGCTGTTTAAACCTCTTCCTCTAAAGCAGTCTCTCACTCTCTGATCTATAAATTAGTGATGGTTTGTAACACAGTGAGGGTCACATTCTTAATTCTTACAGGAGGACTTCACACAGTGTGTTCTTGCACACAAGTGAAGAATTCATAATTTTTCAATGATAGAAACTATGATGTCAGCATGATTTTTTTTTCTTTCCAGAAAAAAAGTAGATGTTATTTTAAATAATACTAAATACTTTTCTGAAATTTCTAGTTATCATCTAAACATTGCACATTAATTACAAATTTCATCTGGTTCAGGGATTAATAAGAAATGTGCATAGTTGGGGGGAGTGGGAAGGATCACAAATGTTAATTTTAGTCTCATGCGGCTTATCTCTTATCACCTGCATTTTCAATGCGTACCAGAAGGTTAGAGGCTGAATCCTCTAGAGGCAGATTAAAAGCAAGCATATAAATTAACTAATCTGACTCCATCTTGGAGAACAGATATTTCTTTCTCTGGTGATGAAAGCTTGCCTTTGAATATTCCCAAGGTCACACTTTGGCAACAACGTGACTGTATCCCATAACCTCGCTTGATGGAAATATTCACCTAGGAATTAATGCTACTGTTTTCCTTGCTGCCAAGCTTCTGGTTGCTAGAGAGGAGACAGTGTTTGCTATTGTAATATCTGGATTCTGAATTAAAGTATCCAACAATCTGGGGAGGGGAGACTGAGAATAGCAAATATGTTGCCTACTTTGGTGTACTACTGGACAAATTTGCTTGAGATGTGAGATGGTCTTATGCGAAACAAACTTTTTTTTATTATTATTATTTTTCCTCCACCTGTTTGACATTTGCTTATTTTATTCCATCCTAATAAATCTTTTTTTTGTGGTGTTCTAGTTGAAGATTCTTGTTCCCATATACCACACTGTCTTCAGTGATCTACATTGAAGACTAATGCCCACCATGCCTGTGGGATGCAGATGCAGTTTGCACTCAAACACGGACCTTGGCAAATGGGTCTGGATCCTATAACATGGATATAATTCCAGTGGATTGGTCCTGTAGACTGGTGGGCAGAGGTGGTTTCCACATGCATGCAAGTGCATTCAGTCCATTTCTGAAATCTTTCCCTGATGGATTACCTTGTATTGTCCATGTGATCCCTGTTCTCAGGGCTGGTGCTACATGGTGGACCATATGGGTGATATGAAAAAGCACAAAATATTGATAAGGCATTTTGTGTTCTCTCAGGAAGCACTGAGTAGTCAAACACGTCCTGAAGAAACTGAATGATAACTTCATAGTAGAAGACTAGGTCTAGAGTAACTTCATAATTGTCAGCTTAAAAAAAAAAAGGCTTTGTCAATCCTTGCTTCTTAGCTTGAGAGGCTTTTTCTAAGGTTTTCTGGAGACTTGGGGAGGATTCACTGCTTCTGGCTATACTCCTTTTCCATCTTAAGTTTATTTTGCAATCATATAGACTAGAAAAATATAACTTAAAATTACAACCAGTTTATATTCCAGAGTTCATTCTCTTGGCAAGAAGCAAAATGGATTTTGTGGTAAATTTTAAAAGCATGAAGTCACAGGATAACAGGAACTGACTATAGAGTGTCATCCCAGTCTTGGCAACAGCAGTGTCTTGTTGGAGAATGAAAAGTAGATGCATAAAACTCAGAGAAAAATGATTAACTACGCTTGGGGTTTAACTTTACAGACAGTTGTAGAAATGCTGTTACCTACTGACCCTTAAAAGGGTAGATAACTGAAGAACCTGGAGAATGGAGTATCTAAAGAATGTAAAAAGAACATACATGACTGTTAGTAAAGGAAGTAAGGAAAACTGTGTACAAGTTTTGAAATGCAATGAAGGGAGGAAAAAGCAGACTGAGTTTTAGCAATGAATTCACATACCGATTTGTATTTTAGACTTCCCAAAGCCCTCAACCCAGTCCAGCTCTATGATGGCTTCTGCCCTCCATGTTTATGAATTCCTTGCCCAAGTGCTTGCCAAGTGGAAATGCACAATTGCTAACAACAGACTGCAAAACTCCAATTTCCTGCCCCACTGTCACGGTCTGTGTTTGTTGCTGTCCCTTTAGCCAGTATCACCTGGTGTAGCTCCAGCAACACGGGCACAAACAACTACAAATTGTCTTTCAAGTGTTTGCCACCACCTGGAGACCTGCAGCTGCAGCTTAATGGAAGCAGAAAACCTTCTTTAACAAAGGCTGACAAACAAACCCTGAAGGCATCTGTAGCTAAGTGTAACTGAGGTAGCTATTCCACTGAGACACATAACACAACATTCACAGTCAGACGTGCCATCAAACTCACAGCAGAGCTCAGAGTTCTGGACTTATAACTCAGAGGACTTGTGTGATTGCAAACCCCCAAATTCTTACTTTTATTATATGATGTTATAAGCCTCCCCAGGAAAAGAAGCTTTGCTACATCCAGGAAAAATAATAGATGTAATATTCCAAGATGGATATGTCTTCTTGGTTGAAATAATATCAAGTTTTCTTAACACTGACACTTAACACTTAACATATTGAGTATATGGTATAATATACTTTTATTTGGTTACTTAATTGTTAAAGAGGTGATAAAGATGTGCCAGTACCCTTCCTTATTCCTCTAAAAAAACATTTCTTGTGATATTAATATTCCGCCTGAGCATGTCTGCATGCATGTTGAGAGCAGTAGGGGAACTGCGTGCTGAAGGCCTCATAGAATCCAAAAATACCCACCTTGTGTAAAATCTTGTAGGTAAATTATTCTCTCATTAATTTTCATTGCAAATAAAATGACTTTGATGAAAACAAGGTCTGAGGTGCTCAAAGTAAGAAAATAATCTTTTTTTTTTTTAAGCAGGACGCTCAAAACTAAGAGAGAAGGAAGCCTATAAACACCCAAAAGAAGCATTTAACTATTATTACACATTACACATTTTTAATTAAGTTGTTTATTTCCCCAATTCCTAAAGTGTAATTTAAAAAAGAAAAAAAGGACCCTGAGAATGTAATGTTACACAAAGTGATGCAGTCGCATACATCATTTGAAAGCTAATGTGTTGCACAGATAACCTACTTTATAAATTCAAGAAAATGTTTTGCATTTTGCACTTTTGATTTGTTGACACTTGCTTGCTGACAAGCAAAGATTTTTCAATCCATTATGTTATTAAAAAGTCTATCCACTTCAGAATGAGGGTGAATAGATAGCCTTTTGTGCTAGTCTAGTTAGATTGGTTTCAAATTATACTTTAACTTAATCCATGGCAATTTGCTCTTATAGTATGAGATATCATCTATTTCTAGAAGTGATCAGGCAAGAATAAGATACACTTATTATTTCAATATTGATTACTTAGGGCTCTCTGTCTTCAGGACGGTATGGTACTAGGTAGGCTGAGAATTCTTCATTCAAATATATGGTCCACCTCCTAAAAGTCAAAGCATATTAAAAGAAATCATGTAACTATAATAGTGCTATTCTTTGTCAGCATTTATTTCTCTCAGCTGAGGTATTAACTCCTTGCAAAGCATAATCAAGAAAAATGAGATCTGCTGGAGTTATGTTTGACATGAACTGAATACAATTCCTGGGTGCTCAGTTTGAGGGAGGAAAAAGTTATATTATCCGTTTTCAGCTTCTATTAGCTAACTTGCTATGAACAGGTACCTTCTGTTTGATGATCAGTGCGTGCCTGAAAAAGCACCAGTTTAGTTCCTCCATGCCTCTGTGAGGTGAATTCCTGGTAGGTTATTCTGGAGAAAGATGAAAAGCCAAGAAGCTATGCCAGGCTTGTGTTTATGTAAGAAGGACGGCATTTCTGTACCTTAAGAGATACATGGCAGAACTTTTGAATGTTTCTTAAGGGGGTTTTTGTATATCTTTGGGGGCTTCAGTAAAATATTTTTCTCCCTCATGCTATTTCTTCAGGATATTATTTATGTGTGAGAGTGTCATAGAACAGCGCTGTATCAGTATTGCTCAAGTGGATTTTGGCTGGCTCATCTGCTGGGAATATGAAGTGGGGTGAAATCCTGGCTGTCCAGAAGCTCCAACCCAATCTAAAAACTGACTCTGCTCATATCAGTCATTTCATACAGAAACACGTTGCTTCTTTGCATGACATACAGTTAATACATCTGTAGGGGGCTACAAGGCTCCCAAAATCTATGAGTTTTCTAAGTAGAATTAATAATTAAATAAGCTCAACTTACTTATATTATAAACTAGTATGGAAACCCTTTGACAATATTTCATGGTATGTCTGTGGTATAGGCATGCTCAGCCTACATACCTTCTCATTTACCACCATTATATCCAAGTAAATATTGCTCCCGTGTTTCTCTACTCCTGTAATTTTCCTCATGTCTAAGAAAAAATAATCATACAAAATAACTTAATTAGCATTACAAATCAGGCTACAATTTTCTAAGAAAAAATGGTGGAGAAAATGGAGTAGCAGATTTTTTTTATTTTTTGAAAAAGAGACTTGTCCACAAAAACTGAGCTATTTGGAGATGTTGGAAGATTTACTGGAAGGAAATCCAAGCCCTGATGGATTACTGAGAACACTACTTACTGCTGTCAAAGAAAGCGGCATCAGCATGTGGCCCAGTGGAAGAAAGAAATCAGCCAAGTATCTTGAGATGATCAGGCATGGAAGGAAATCCCAACTTGGGGCTGGGTGGGGGGAAAGCAAAACGTATTTACCATGTATGAGTAATGCCCATTACCCATAAACTGATCCAGAGGGTGGGTTTTACTGAGGTTTGTTGAAATGCGTAGTCTTTTTTTTTTTCTGTTCATATAAGTGCATAATTTTACCCATTAGTTATATCACTATTCTTGAAAGACAAGGGTGTGAATAGTTTCACTGAAGTGCATTCACTGTTCTTACTGTCAGTCAGGTATGTCGCTGCATCTATGTCTAAAGAAGCAGACCTAAGGATGCTTCTGATCTCCTGGGCCCAAGACTATGCCACTGTCCAAAGAGAAGCTAGCAGGCGCTCCAAGCTTTTCCTTGCCCCCTCTGAGCCTTCTACTCCTGGGATACCCAGAGGTTTGCAGGTCCAACTCCAGCTAAAACCGCAGGACACTGCGGAGCGCTTGCCAGCTGCCCCATCTCCATAAGACTGCCACTTTCAGCAGAAAACTACCCCTGTCAGAAGAGCCGACCTCTATCAGAACCTGGACCATCCGTGTGTTCCTAAGAGATTCTGTGATGCTTTCTGCACCGTTTGTTTCCTGATTAGCTGTGCTCAGAGCATCAGTATTAACTCCCAAAGATGCTAAGATGCAGGCAGGTATAGTATGAGGTCTGAAGGCTGCTGATAACTTGTCAAAAACTGGAGGAGTCAGAAACAGTGGCTTGCTGGAGGGAAAGTTCATGGCTGTTGAGATGCATCTGCCTGAGAAGCTTGTCATGGGCCTCACTTGCTCTCCCTGCTGAGGATGCTCCTGCTGCTCTTACTTTGCTCTGCTGCTGCCGGCTTTTGATACCTGGCCTACCACAGCGCTGCAGCTGAAGCTGGGAATGAAAACAACACATTAGAGCCGAGAAGGAGAACCTGTGTGACCTGAGTGTTGGCTTGGGGAGCTTGGTTTTTATTCATTGAGATATAGGAGCTGATCCTTGACAGATGTGTGCTGGAAATGATAGTATGATTAAGGAGGTAGGATGTAGCTAGAGATTATAAAGGGGCTTATTTATTGCTGATCATGTCTTATCTGAAGATTTTTAACCTTAATCTTTTCTTAAAATAGATACATATAAGATGGAGTTTGGGGTAGAGAACGCTGATTTTTATCTACAGCTTTAAAACGATTATAAGGACTAATGTCTTTTTAGCAGTGCTCTGTCTTGCTACACTTCAGACCCTGGAAATTTTCTTGTTTCTCTCAAACTGAAATCTGGTGGATTAAACTCTCACCAACGAAGTGGTGGTCATGCTTCATCAAGTATCCTTTGCTAATTAATGGTAATGGCTAAGTTAGAAGGATTTTACAGATAATTGGTTAAATATTTTTGCAGCTAGTTGGCATTCTGCAGGCTCATTCTCGTGAGGATGACTGAACTCACTAAAAATGGAAGTATCAGACTTCTTGTAAAGCTTGTTTGCTCTCTTTTCTAAAAACAACTTAATCGAATCCCAGAGCAACAAACTCAACTCTTATGCAGAAGGCAGTTATTCTGTTAAACCTTGGATATTTCATAATCAGACCATTGATATTTAATGATGGAAGTATGTATCAAGGTTATTTCCAAGTTTAAGCAAGAGTTGAAATTTTAAAGTGATGAATTTCCTTTTTTTTGCCTACAATGAACACTCTTGTCATAAAAATGGCTTCCAGTATATCTGACTGCAGAAAGGAGCTGGGACTGTTCCATAACTATTTTAGCTAATTGCTTAAAATACACAAGAACCTTTGATCGGAGTTTACTGAAATAAGCCAAAGAACTGAGAAGGTCTGATGTTTGTTCATATCCTCAGCTTGAGATAAGAAGTCTTCAGAGACCTGTTTGTAATATGTTGGGTGCTTTTTTTCCTAGTAAAGCCCCTGCATTCATCAGTTTCAAATTAAAAAATGGTTGTATCATAAATAAATTAAAAGATGAAAAGGGAATTTTTGGCTACTTTATTATGACCTACCATACGCTTTTAACTTTAGAAAGTAATTAGGAAAATAATCAATTTCTGTATCTCACCTCTAAAACTCTAAACTGCTCAGATTTATTGGGATCAGTGTTCCTGGGAGAGCAGAACCATGCACTGACCAAAAAGAATATTTGAATATTTGTATACACAGTACACATCATCTAAGAGTATGAAAATCGTGCTCACTTTCATTGAAGCTCACTGAATTTATTTTCCGCCTTCTTCATGAAACAGAATCATTACACATTTTTCTTAAGGGAAGCTACTTTCCTGCATGCATTCAGGTGAACTATTTTTTTGTCTTGTAATTCTGTTCAGTTCCTGCAAATCTCGAGCTACAGGAGATATCTGTTCAGCATTTTAAACCTGAGCTGTGGAGGTCAGCTGTGATTGATCTCCAACCTGCCTCTTGTTTCCTGGATGACCGGGCAATGCCAGATCTTTTCTTCCTCCAGCTGCTTGAACAGTAATTTCTGTAAACAAGATGAGAGTGCGGCTGTGTTTCTGTCAGGGAAAGTATCAGAAGATAACAAATTCGTATAAAATTTAAAACTATTTCCTTTGAACTTCCTCCACAGGTTAGACTGCTCTAAGACTTATTGGCTGGGTACCAGTTTTAAACATAAGCAGGTCTCTCTCTGCATTCAGATGAAGGTTTTGGTATGTGCTCCGGTGGCTTGGAGATATCCTAGGCTGTTGAGTGAACTGCCTTCGACCAAGCAGGATTCCTGGCAAGAGGTCGGAGCGCAGCCGCCCCCGCTGCCGCAGCGCTCCCTTGCTGAGAAACGGCTGGATCCCGGCTTCTCTTTGGGGGTGTTCTTCAGGAGTAGCAGGCTGTTCATTAATAGCAAAACATACCATTTTACACTATTTGGAAGAGGTTAATCAAGAGAACAGGAAAGTGTGACCTATACACAGATACTCTGTCTTATCTCATTTTTCAACAGTGGAAGTCCACCAGGAAAAAAAAAACTGGCAAAGCTTTTCTCACTTACCTCTTTTGTGCAGAATTTATGATGGAAAAAAGCCAACAAATATCCCAGGCACTGGGATTACACTGGCTAGATTAAATGAAGCCTCAATCATTTATTCAGTGCAGTGAGGTGAGGAAGGAGTATCTAGCACAGGAGCTTATTCTGAAAGCACAGCCATTAGTCCATAACTCCAGAAACTCCTAGAATTGAATGTGATCCTTTATCACTTCCAGAGCAGAAGATACTATGCACTGAAGTCATGACAGCATAACAAGGACTATGAAAGAGCAATTTTCAGAGTGCTCTGGCACACTTTGTATTCTGAAACTTAATAACTTGTTCCTGTCTTCTAGAAGTGCACTTCTGCCCTTCACTGTCTTCGATTTGAACAGTGGAAAACTGACACAACACTCTTCTGACAGCTAAAGCACAATATACAGCATCTGTCAGCTAGCTTTGAATATTTCTATTTTACCACAGAAAGCATTTTGTATCAGCTTTTATTTATCTTAGTGATCTTTGGTAGTGTTTCTGGAAGTTTGTGTGTTTGGGAAACTCTTTTGTGAGGCATGATAGAGCTCATCGCTACCAAGTTTTCTGAACTCACCTTTCACATTGACTTGATTTTAAGTTTTCATTGTGAAGTTGTTAGTTTTACCATTTTGAGCTAGTTTGATATCCCTGCGTTTTTTAAGAGCCAGCATTCAACGGAATTGAAGAGCAAATAAAAACAACATCACACATCAGGCATTCTCATAAAACCACCCCATACTTGCTCTGCCTAAGAAAGCAAAGAGTATATCATCTTCCTCTTACTGCAGTGGATTGTCTTGTGGGCTTTACCTGTCTTAATTTTCTTCCACATTTGTGTGGATTACCTGTATTTATTCCAAGCTGCATTGCTTTGGAAAACAGCTAAGAGAAGCGGCCCATCTGATTTGAGCTGCCAGCCCTTGAAAAATAGTGGCATCTGACAGAATTGCATCAATGAGCTCAGCTGTGAGAAATCTAAAGTGAAAAGAAATGCCCACATAAATGTAGCCTTGCAAACTTACTATACATATGGTTGAAAGCCAGCTTCATAATGCTATTAGTCAATGCCTACATTGACGTCCTCTACAGTCACCAGCAATTCAGCAGAGGGAGCTGGGTGTGGGCAAAACACAGGTCAGACTGTAAATCTATATTGATGTGAACCTGTCTCCCTCAACTAGACACAACTGAGAACCGCACGTGGCCTTCCAGGCAACTCAGAAGACAGGCAGGGCCTGTTCTTCCAGAAAATGTTTGCAGACCTCCAGAAGCAGGTTCTAGATGAGAAAAGGAGGCAGAAGCCTCTTGAGAGCCACAGTTCAGACCCCTGGACTGCAGAGGGGAGTAGGACTCAGACCCAGCAGCTTTATTCCTGCTCTGATCACCTTTAAAGGCTCCGGATTGAGAAGTGGGACGATATATACTGGGACAGCAGATGATGCATACATACTTGCTGTGTGGAGGCTGTGGTAGCCTGAAGCATCTCCTCTCATGGTTGTGTTTTCACACATCAGGTTGTCATCTGCAGTAAAGAAAGCTTGGAAGGAGCTTCACGACCAGCTTGTCCTTGCCTGTAGGGGCAGCAGAAGTTGGAGAGAAAGGTGTTGCGGGCTGCGTGAGGCATCCAAGTCACCCATCATGGGCTGTAGCTTTGCTATCAGTGGATTTGGTGCTTTAGCTCTAGATGCTACTGTGCATAGAAAGCCCCAAAAATCTGTGGATGCAGACACAAAGATGCTGTTTTTAATCATCTGCTATTTGTGATTTAAAAAAAAAAAAAGAGTATAAACCATCAGTCCACTAGAGATTTCTGCTCGCATAGCTGGAATGATGGAATGGCTTGTGAGGCAGTTCAGGAATTCATTCATAATGCAGTGGTGGGTTAGACTAAAAGCAATGAATGTTGCAAAGCAGATGCTTTTATTTAAAAGTGCTTTGCAGGTACAGAATGTAATACGCAGAGACTGTGCATGAATGTTTTTTGTGTGTGGCAGTGTTCATACACCTGCTTGAGTTTTCAGTTAAAGCTTTCCAAGTTAAAGATGATTCTGTAAAAGACGTATTGTTTTGTATCATCACTTATTGTTGTGAATTTTCTTCCATCTCTAAACTGCAATTAAATGTTCCTATCATCCTGTAAATTAGCCTTTCTCTTTTAAACATCACATTTGCAACTCTATGCTCATATAATCCTGTAATTATGTAACTATTTTCATTTCAGCACTGATTCAGCAATGTACTTAAGCATATGAATATCTCTTTGAACCTACTGGGACTCCTCACATGCTTAAAATTAGACAGGGTTTAATTACATTGCTCTATCAGCAACCTTACTAGTAGATAAAGACATGGGGAAAAAAAGAGGTGGCCTGCATCTACTGTAAACGCTGTTATTGAGTTGGACATTTCCAGACTCTACCTTTACCTTCTTGTTTTTAATGTTTTCAGCTGAATCATGGTATTGGAGCTACACACCACATGAGGCATCAGGACAGAACCATGTCTTTGAGATTTGTGGTTTATCTAGAGGCAAGGCAGTCTGAAGAAGCTGCAGACCTCCCTTGCCCTGTCTGCTCCCTTGAGGTTTACTGTCCCTGCACTGCTGCAAATGATTGCAGGCCAATCCGAGTTTTTTTGTCTGTTTGTTTGTTTGTTTGTTTGTTTGTTTGTTTTTAAGTTCTTTTAAAGATTATTTTGCTTTCAGGTTGGCAGCATGGCCTTAAATTGCACTGGTATACCTGAGGTATACCTTGAGGCATGGGCATGAGTATATAGGGGAGGAGAGAAGACAGGAACCACCTCAATCCATTAGCAACTAAAGAAAATATATAGGTCCATGTCCTGAGAAGTCTTTCCTATGCTGAAGTTTTCTATCCTAAAATTACATACTGTCTAGGAGCTATAATGATGACAGTTTAACCAAGGTTTATCTGTGATATCTCTGCCTTTTACCTTATATTACATGACCTGGGAAACTCAAAGCATAGCCATTTAGATGAAACTAAAACTTCTTGTATTTTAGAAGAGATAAGACAGAAGAGTACTGTTGAAGAAAGTGGGAACATTAAAGAAAGACCTGAAATGAAACAAAACCAAAAAAAAAAAGAAAAAGAAACAAAACGAAATGAAATGAAATATCACAGGCTGCTGTTTCTAACAGAATTTGAAAAGCTGAACCAAGAACCTTGTTTTTTCAAGGAAACAAAGGCAGACAGATTAAGTTCTTCAGTGGTCTTATCTTGATTCAAAGCAAAGCTAAGAAGTTTGATCTCTGTGATACTTATACAGTGATTATTTTACAGAAATATCAACACAGAGTCAAAATTCAGGGCAGGAGAGAATATGTCTGTCCTAAAATCATCATTGAAGCTTTACAAAGAATAAAAAAAAAATACAAAACCCAAATAGGCTTAAAGATTATTTTTGAATTAGAGAGTTAAAATTATTTTAGAATCTACACATCCGTTGTGAAAGTTCTGTCTGCGGCTTAAAATCCACTAATGGAGATGAACTTACCTGAAGCTGTGAAGAATGAGAGGCTGCCCAGACAAAACTTTTTGGAACGAGGTGGCGGTCTGCAGAAAGCCTGGGCCTCAAATAGAAACCAGCACACAGGCCAGTGAAAGGGAACACTAAAAGGGAGTGAAGAGGGAATATTTGTACCGTTAGTCTAGAAGGCCTATTTAGAGATACTACTGAGTGAATGGGAATGGACCCCTAACGAGCAAAAGAGGCTTTAGAAAGGATCAGACGGAGAAGATTTGGTATGTTCGCTTCACTGCTTGGGTTTTGAAAAAAAGATCAGTCTGGAAAGAAAAAGGCCTGATTATTGATTTCTAGAGGGAGTTCTATTTCATGCAGACTTGAACAGTAGGGCCCTGGTGATGGTAACACTGCTGCTAATAAAATGACTAATGCACTGGAAGACATTACCAGAATAATCTGCCATCTTGCAGAGAGCAATCCATAATTTCACCAAATATTTTTGCATCAAAACTTTCTGCCTGACTGTATTTTCATTTAATGTTGATTTCCAGATTTGAAGATAGTGGAGAATATACTCTGTTCTTGTAGAAACTGCTAAATACCCTCATGTCTAAAAAGAAGAATGTTGGTGGGTTTTTTGGTGTTATTTCTTTGCCTGAATTTCTCAAACTTCAGCTGCCAGACATCAGATGAGTCGACTCAATAGGTCTTTTTATATTGCACTCCACAAGAAAGGATCACTGAGGTACTATGCAGTATGTAGAAAAACTGCTTTACCTTCTGATGTTCAGTAGTCACTTCTGATTCTAGAGGTAGGCTACTGCAGTGCAAATTGTGCAGCAGTGAATGCACCTCAGAAAGTATTTCAGCTACCTAAAAGCCTTTCTGTGCAGTATAAAATTAGGAATATCAAGCTTCAGTGGCTGTTTACCCATGCAATCTAGAAATATATGCTGTTTGTAAGTGAGAGAGAAAGGATCCGAATTTTTTTTTTCTAATATGTGTTCTTGGTTTGTTTTTAAGCATTGAGATCACAATGTCCTTGTATTCGGATACCACCATAGTGAATTTCATGGCCCTTGGTCTCAGCAGAGTAGTGCTATGTTCTGGCTTCTCACATGATGTAGTAGGAAGGGCTGGGTACCACAGAAGGATCCAAAAACTACACAGCTTCTCAGTCTTTATTCTGTTGAAAAGTCATCTTAAAGAAAAAACAAGAACAACTCACAAATTCTGCCTCTCTTTAGGAGTTTGAGTTTGCTCTTGCCTGCAGAAGAATGTCTTCTTCCAGTCAAGACAAATCCCTGCATCTAGTAGTAGTTCTCTGTTCCATTTTTGCAAGAAAAAGGATTGTGTTTTCTTTAAGAACGCTGCATGTGGTGGTCAGAGCATTTTCTGGAGATGTACTTTTGGCTGAACTGGCCCTTGACGAGTTGAAGCTTTGATATTTTGTATAACAAAGGTAGTAGCAGCATTGCCTTTACTGCCAAGCTGGTAGCCGTCACTACAGTCTTATTAACAAGTCCAGATTTGCCAGCGGTTGTGGGGCACGTTTCAAGAGTGTCTGTTGATCAAAGGTTCCAGGAGATGCAGGTAAGAATTGGCCTTATGTTTGATTGGACGATAGCTGATAGAAATTATTTAATTTCTATTGACACTTAACTGTGTTTTTATTCACAAGGACAGGGATACATGTCCCTGTCCCCATAACACGTTCCCCGCTCTTGTCAACCTTCTTGGCAAGGTCCTCTAAAACTGTTCTTAATTTGCCTCATGGGCAAACTTCCTTACAGAAACCAAAGGACAAAAGATTCATTAATATTTATGAATAATGAATCACTAGGATATTGCCCTTAAATAAACAAACTGTAAACATTAATGCAGCTGACCATTTAATGTAAACACAAATATGGTGTTCCAATTTATTTTCTGTTACTCTTTGTTTGCTAATTCATTGATTTATTAAACTGCCTAACTAGAAAAAAAAGCCTGTGCAAATAGCAATTTCATTTGTTACACACTTATAAATGTTTAACAGAGTCTTCACTTCCTAAAATGTTGGAAAGATACTACTCCTTGGGCTACACGATTTTCCCATTTTGTCCTTAGCTTTCCACTGCTCAAGCTTTAAATCAGCATAGGCCATGTGATAACTTTAACATGATAATCTTTAATTTCTGTTTGTCCCCCACCTGTGTGCAGGACAGGACTGAAACAACACAGAAGTGACTCCTACCTACCACACGTCCTGCCATCTACATAAGCAACCAGTGTACTGGAGGAAGAAGAAAAATACCTCAGTCCCCTACATAAGCCCTTGTGCTAGCAGACGGAGTGTGACATAACGGATGTGAGGAGTATATATATCAGGAGTTCTGAGTTGCTCTGTTTTTCTGCTGAACTGGTTGCCGTGCAGGACACAAGAGCTGTATGTTTCATGCAGCTGCCTCGTGCAGCGATTGGGATCTCACTGGCATCGCTGGGATTTCTCACTACTTATTATAGAAGCATTCACACTAGTGACGAGCATCATAGAATATGATGAGTCACGCAATGGCTTTTTTAGGCTAAATCATTCCCCTGTTCACAAAGCTGTTCTTGCCTTAAGAAGAGAAAATGGGTCTGAGTAGCTGCTGGGTCATTCTTTCTTCCACTGCAGTCTCACTTAATTTTTTTTTATGGCCTCGATTTTCAGGTGTTGATCATAGCAGTTATGTAAGTCATAATCACAGTAAATATTCTGCTAGCCTTCTAGGTAGTAAATACGGAATTGCTGGTGGAATAGCTGAAATGATTCATTATGGATTATATCCTTTGACAATACGAGAGCCATTTCTTGCCGAGTACCCTCACACGTTAATTACGATGACTCCAAGCAGCCATCTTTGTCTTACAGAGCTGGTGGAATATGCTGGGGTGGAGAGGCTGCCTAATTAGAGCTGGGCCCTGTGGACATGGGGTTTATGAAGCATAAGCAAGCAGGTCCTACCGCGGCGGCTCCCAGAATTAATCTCCATATGCTTCCAATAAAAAGCAAAGGATAATTTTTCCTACCCTGAACCTTCTTAGTCTGTTCCTTTTTTATTAAGGATAGCCTGCTTTTTGCTTTTGTAAAATAAATGCAAGACCTAATTTTTCTCATCACTTGTGTTTAATGAGCCGCTCTGCTCATGATGACTCAAGTGCTCCTAATGAAGTTATGTCTGTAATGTATTTGTTCTAGTGCGTGTCAGAGCAGTAGACTGTACTCTTCCTATTGCCTATGCATACTTGCTTCTTTCTTCCTTGCAGATGCGTGGATATTCACGGGCTTCAGGATAGCTGGTTTACTGTTTGCTATTAGAAAGCCTGATTACAATAAGGCCTTGATTCTGACCTGTAGGCAATATTATATTGCCAATAATCTTCCAAATAAATGATTTTCTTACATTTCTTGATACTATTCAGAAATCTTGAAAGTAAATGCATCTGTCTTTCATGTGTGCAGACAAAAGTACCACCTTGCTAACAGTTATCGTCTCCTCTCTGCTAATCCATACAATACGGTCAGCATGGGTTTCCTTAAGGGATTTATATGACATGGCTAAATCTGTTTTAGCAATAAGAACCCAAACTGTCACTTGTCAAATTACTTTTTAAGGACTCAAATATTCTCTTAAATTAAGGTTTTTGGATTTGATAGTCTGCATGTCAATTTTCTCAGTGAAAGCTCATGAGGATTTGCAGCAGGAACACCTGTTTTCTGGAAGATGCATCATGTATTTATCACAAATGTTTTTCTAACATTTGTAGTTTTCCAGAGGGAGTCTGGCAAATATTTAATTTCCTCATTTTTGCTTTTATGAAGCTTAAAATCTACTTAGAAGGGGGGAGTGGATGATTCTTAATCTACCTGAAAGGGGGAATGGATGATTCTAGGAGTAACTTTGCAAGAGAAACAAGAAAAGTTTCAGGGCTGTTTGAGTATTTTTATTCTTATTTTTCTGAAGACATTTGCTCCGCATCAAGAAATATGATAAAGGGAAGAGTGATGTTTTTGACCTGTAGTCAGATAACAGGGAGGAGGTGAAAAGAGTAAATTAATGAATTTCATTCTGCTTACAACAAAAAACAATGACTCAGTCACTTATGTAGATGCACTGGTATATGAAATTGAGAAAACGTGACTCTCGTCTTTAGTTCTTATATATGTTTTCACTCCTAAACTAAGGGAAATTTTTTAAGATTTTAAGATAGTTAGCAGCAGCAAAATTGACCTTTTTATTAAAAATAATAATAATAGTAATAAGAAGAAAAAGAAGAAAAAATGAAGAAGAAATTGAGTCCTTTCTTTGCAAAGCCTGAGCAGAAACCGCAATATAGTAAGTAAGCTTCTACTTACTGTCAGCACTCCACTGCAGTTCAGAATTGCTGCCTTCTAAAATAGCCACAAGGACTTAGGTTTTTAGACTAGGTGTGGATATATTTTCCGTAAAAAATAATGGAAGATTTGTCCTACATCTATAAAACCTTAGGCAGAGTATTTACTTCATAGATGTATGCAGCAAAGCAGGCAGGGCATGTAATTTTCTGAGAGGTCTCACAGACAACAGATGATATAAGTGCTGTTATATGCAGGTGTTTAGTATCTGCCCCATCAATATCAGCAAATCTCTTTGCGATTATCAGTAGGATGATGCGTACTTAGCTATGCATCCAGAGAACAAAAAGCAGGGAATTATGGATTTAGAAAGATGGTTTTGATAACACCAGCACTGTTTATTAGCTCATCAAGGGCTGCCCAGGCTTGAACGTCCTGTGTATATAATACTCTGTTTCTAAAAATTTCCAGGTTCATCGCAGCAAAACACCCCCAGACCATCATCTATACCTGAAAGCCCCCAGAGCTGCCTCCAGAAAGGATCCCCTCGCTTCACGCTTCCACTCATTCTGCATTTCCCTGCCAATCTTGCAGCCCAACACGAAGGGCTCAGTTTAGCCTCCTCAGGCAAGCAGGCTTTGCGCTACCCACACAAAACTTTCCTCCTTTCTGCCCTCCTGGAAGCTGTGGGAAAATGCATGAGCACTAGCCTCCTCAGGGTTGGAGCCAAGGCACTGGCAGAAGTTTGATACCAAATTGCATGCAACCTTGCGTGACAGTAGTTGGTCCTAGACAGAAAGCAGCAGATATTCAGCCCTCCAAAGCTGGTACACCCGAGCTGGCCTTCCAGTTCTGCTCCACAGAGTGAGAGTTTGCTCCTGCCTTTGCCCAAAATGTGATTCCTTTGCTTCCTTGCGTGGTGCGACGCACTGGAGGAGAGCCGGGGCAGGCATCCTGACGCACGCGCTGGGTGTTGGCTGGGCTGCCTCTCTGGGAAAAGGTGCGGAAAGGGCAGAGCCGGGCCAAAACTATGCAGCCCTTCCAGTTGATCTGCTGTGGCTGCTCCTTCTTCAGCCTTAACTATGCTCGTGCTTGAAACGTGGGTGTGTAGGGCTGGGGACCTGCCACCTCTGCCACCTCTGCCCTACAGCACAGCCAAGGGGCGGAGGTCCCACCTCGCTGCCCCAGCGCCCTGCCCTTTGCATACAGCCATGGCCGGGCTCCGGAGGTGCAAGCAGGTGACGGGGGCACTGGTGTTAGGAGCGTTGCAGAGAGGGGCTTCAAGAAAACTTGAAGATGGACCCACTTATTATCCCTGCCCTCTCTGCACGCACTGTATGCCAAAAACCTGTGCTGAACTCACGTAGGAAACTCCTATCTGGAGTTCCTCAGAGAAAAGCTGGTGAACCTCTCTAAAAGCAGAGGATTCATGTGAAAGGGGTTGTTTCTTGCTACGTGAGCCCTTAAAAGCCCTGGCAGGGGATCACAATTCCTCTCACGTGGATAAAATGGTACTGTTTTTCCCCTGGCAAGAAGCTCAGCCTGTATAAATCAACCAATTTGCATTGGCTGACAGTCTGGTTATTGCACACCCGGCATGCTTTTATGCTTCTTTTTCTTTTCTTTCTTTCCTTATTCTTTTCTTCTTTTCTTTTTTTTTTAAAAGCTAGTATTGGGAACATAAACTGAGGCATATGCTATTTCCTCTCTCACATCCCTTAAGCAGATCTGCAACGCTAAAATCAGGGCACATAGGTTGTTGTTTTGTTTTCCTCTCCTTAGCCAAACTTATCACAAACTGTGATCAGTGTAACAGGGAAGTCTCTTTCAGCACACCAGTGAATTTGGCGAAATACCTGTTTTGTTGTTAACCCCCTAAGTCTTGTGTTAAGGCCACATGAAAGTAGTCTGTTTGAGGTGGTGGAGTAGAAATAGGAAATTGAGGAAATTTTTTCACAGACCTGGGGGAAATATTAGTGTTGCCATTTTATTCACGTGTCTGTATTTTCCTAGCCCTGTGTTTCTTGGTAACATGGAGTCAAGGATGCTAACCCTTGCAGTCTGGAAAATCAAAAGAGCAGCATTTTTCACGTGAAACTAAATACACTTTGGAAGACTTCCCATTAGGTAAAGCTCTGAAGGTTTTAATCTTCATCTGAAATACATTCATGCAATTTTTGACAGTGAATAAGGGAGGGAGAAAGAAAAAAACCCACCAACTTTTGCATATATGTTATGGACCAAAGAGGAGAAGGCCATGCAAAGCCTCAGATCCTCAGGTCTTTTTAGTGTACAGTTTAACAATATCAGCATCTTGGTCTGTCTCTTCATGCAAATATTTGATGCGTCTAGTATATATTTGAAAGGGATAGAGTAGGGATATGCAACTCTTTACAAGCCCTCATTAGGGCATCTATGAATGTTGTGAGTTGGAGAAAATCTTGGCTGTCTACAGCATACTAGTTTCTATTGCAGTTCTGTATGCAATAGAAATGAGTGAAAGAGATGGTAATAGACCAAGTAAATCTGAGCACAATCACAGAGCTGTTATATTCAGGACCAGGATAAAAGCTAGATAAACAGAAAAGGGATAAAATGCAACACAGCGTTTTATGTTGGATTTTGTGAGTTTTGTGTTGAAGAATTCAGAAAATATCAACAAAATGCAAGGTCCTGCACTTAGGGAGCAATAACCCCGGACACCAGTACAGGCTGGGGACCGACCTGCTGGAGAGCAGCTCTGCAGAGAAGGACCCGGGCGTCATGGTGGACGACAGGTTGACCATGAGGCAGCAGTGTGCCCTCGTGGCCAAGA
>VWPW01002548.1:350965-374010 GCA_013389825.1 Crypturellus undulatus | reverse complement strand
CTGGAACAGGCTGCCCAGAGAGGTTGTGGAGTCTCCTTCTCTGGAGATCTTCAAGACCCGCTTGGATGCAGTCCTGTGCCACGTGCTCTAGGTGGCCCTGCGTGTGCAGGCGGGTTGGACTAGATGACCTCTAGAGGTCCCTTCCAACCTTAGGCATTCTGTGATTCTGTGATTCTATGAAATATAGTCCCTCTCTTGCTGATTAAGTTCTATGCCAAAAGAAAATGAATTTAGTTTGTTCTTCGCAAAACAAAAATATTTTTCGGGCATCCAATCAGTAAAGGTGGATATAGACCAGATACACTGGGTCATGTATGTGAGAAACTAAATTTGGCTCTAGTCTGGATATGTGAACATTTGGAGAAGGTTTTTCTGTCAGCCTTCCCTGATCCCATGAAAACAAGAGTGGATTTTTAATTCTCAAACTGCAATTGTAAAAACTAAACAGAAAACTATTGTAAAGGTGAATAACATATCACTAATGTTCCAATAATAAAAAACTAAACACAATTTAAGATATGGATGTTTTAAATATGGAATAAAATGTTCTTTTTGGTTATGAATGCTTACAGTGGTTGCAGGTGCTACCTGTGGCTGGATATTGCACTCACACTGTAACTTTACCTTTCTAACCTGAAGCACCAGAGAGCAGACAGCAGTGGGGGAACATGCTTCAAGGTTATCTCTAAATACACCCACATGTACATTTAACATAAACTATGTGAAAACTATTCTTTCTTCCACTGAAACACTAGGGAATAAAGCCTGCTTTTCATATGGACTTGATTTTTCCTTTAGGATCATTCTAAAAGTTTGTTTTTAACTTACATATAAAATCAATCTGCCTTTCATTCCAGTTATTTTACTTCCTTATTGCCGGACACTAGGAAGATGGAAGATAGGAAATGACTACAGAGCATTGAAAAGCAACGGGCAAGAAAGACACTATCTTATCCAATAGAAAATTCTTGATCCTAACCGTGTGTGCTCTTGTGTGTGTAAGGATAGATGATTGGCATGAATGATAATAAATCAATAAAAAGTATGTCTGTTCTTACAAGTTTTAAATTAAACATTTATATAGCACTGACAGAGAGTGGGTTTTCTCTTAAATGTATTGCCTTTTTTTTCACTAAGCAAAACTTAGTTTTGAGATTTTTTTTCCAACTTACAATAAAAGTTATTTTTGTCTTAATCTTTTTAAGGATATGGCTCCGACTGTTAAAAACGATTAATGATTTTGACTGGGAAAGGTTTTTGGTGTGCCTAAAGGAATGGTGAATTCCCATGTTGTAAAGATTCAGACTCCTATTGGTTTGCCTATAGGCAAAAAGCTAAAAAGTAAAAAGTTCTTGAAAAGTTTTGTCTGCTTTTTTTTTCTATTCTATAGAAAGCCCAATCTATGGAACTTAATCCAGACTCTGTTTATAATTAATGTCATATATATTGAAGTGACAACGGGGAAAATAGAAATGTAATATATAATGCCTGGGGATATAAAGTTATCAGAATAATCTATAGCAAAACACAAAACAGAAGAAAAAGCACAGACAATATAGGATCAGCATTAGTTAGTGCCAAAGAAGACATAGGTAGTTAAAATGTGATTCCTCTGACATCTGTCAAATGTCTATAAAATGTATTCATGGATGCAGTAATCTTTTTTATCGTATAAGTCATATTGAGTCTATTTCTGATTAACTTAGCTAACTATCTTCATAAACTTGAAGTTTGAGGGGCTGCATGTGAGGAAAATATTAACTGATAAGAGATGCTCTTTGAGTTCATCAGTCTTGTTCCATTGATATATATATAAAAAAAAAGGCATAAACCAGGAAGAAACAAACAAGTGTCTAAAAGTCACAGGATGGGTATCGTTGTAATTACAATATATATATGATGTATCTGGCAAAAAGTCGCTTCCAACACTTTCAAAACCCACAGCTTGCAGCCAGAGCTCAGCTCTATATAATGCAAGAATAAAAGGGAGAGGCAAACTTTAGGCAGTTCTGCCAGGTGTCAGAAAAAAATCCCTGCAACAGAGTAGATTAGGAAGGCAGAGGTATGAGAACACCATTTTTCTTGGTATAAGCTCCAAGCGGGGCAGGAGAGCAATTGTACCATGTGTGTATGTGGCCAACGACGAGTACCCAGAAGCATACAGAAGGAAGGGAATCAGAACCAAGTCAGCTGCAGTCAGTGAGACCCCTCGTGATATGTTGTCCCTCTGTAGTAATGTGCAAGGGGGAGCTGCCTCGACAAGCAAGAAGCAGGAGCACCTCAAGTCCAGGAGAGGTGGGGCACAGCGTTCCCTTCTCTGATGCTTGGGTCATGCTTTGCTGGGCCATGTCAGCTTTGCTTCAGGAGTATGTTATCTGCAAGGAGGGAGGAAGAATTGAGAAGAGGACCCAGGGAAGAAAGCTGTGCTTCAGAAACACCACTGAATACAATAAGGATGCACCCTGAATCCTAAAAAAGGAGGCAGAATGTAGACTGCTTCTGTCAAATATACATCTTGAGGCAACAAAGTTGCTTTTGTTTTGTTTTGTTTTGTTTTGTTTTACAGAAAATCTGATATTTGGTAAGCCCAAGTGAATTTAGGAGAAAATTGGCTAACTTAGTGTTTTCTTTTTGTTAAAAAAAGAAATGTTACTTTCATTTTGGAGGGGAAATGCCTGGAGAGAGAAGCCTGAAAATGGGAACAGACTGCTTTAGCAAAGAAAAGCAGTAAGCAGTGTCTTGGGAAGAGAGAGTCTAGTCTTCTCATTTTTATTTCTCATAGTTATTTCAAATACTGGACAGATAAATGTATAGGTACTTGGTTTGTGGAGCTCTTGAGTTGCTTATTAATTTAATTCAGAACAGCTGTGGCATTCATTTTCTTGTGTCTGTTTTAATTGAAGATCAGGCCTTATGGCTTGATAAGCAGAGATAAAAACTTCTGCAGCAGAGAACTTTAGAGTTTTCCAAAGATGTCATGTTTCAGCTTTGTCTAGCGGAACAGTGTTACTCCTCCTCTACTCCATTTTAGCAGAAATGTCTCGTATGGATGCAACATTTTAGATTTTATTTTGAGATTAGAAATGAGGTTGTATCAGCATGAAGATGAAAAGGCTTGTTGATTAAAAAAATCGTTTAATATCAAGGCATCTGTGAATCAATTCCTTTAACTTTCAAATATGTATCTATCATCTACCCAAATATACTTTCATTAGCTCTTCTGCTCTTGATGTTCTGACTGCAACACTATATATGGATTCTTTTAAATAATGTATCTTTCCTATGAAAGATACATTGTATGCATGTTTGGATGCATACAGGTTGATGTCCACTTTTACTTGCAATACAGAAAACAGCTCTGATGATGGTGGATTCATTTTAGTGTCTAAAGACAAACGAAATAGGCAAGCGAGGAAGAGCATAGAAGACGAAGGGCTAAGTAATGATGTGAGCAAAAACTGAGCTATGTATTGTAGCTGTTGTAAACTGAGAAAACAACATAACTGCAAGGTGTTTTACGATTTGAAAAACTATTTATTCAGCAGAACATAACTGTTACTTATCTACGTAGGATGCATTAAAATAAAGCCCAGAGTTAACTGAACCTTAAATTTTATAGATGCACATTTAATTAAATTGTATGTTTTATCTGTAGTAATAAAATATGAAACTTATCTGAGCTAACGCAGACTTTTATAGTTTTGAGGTCTGAAAGACCTCCAGCACCTCCATTCAGGGCTGTTTGGTATATGAGCTATAACATCCATTGAGGGGAAGTGCTAATCTCTGAACTTTTTCATTTGCACCTACATGACTATCCTGCTCACCAGGCTGATGGTGTATTAAGCAAATAAATAAAATTGCTTCCTTTTCTGGTATGAAGGGAACCTTCAAAATCAAAAGAAAATTCTCCAAATCATTATAAAGCACTTGGCTTTGCAAATTGTTTAATAGCATCAACAAAGGATTGTACTGTAAAATTATATTCAATCTATGCTGAAGGACATATAAGTGTTTCCTGTTGATGTTGGAGGGCAGAGGATGCTTTGGCATCAGGCAACATTACGTGGAAAGTGCTGATTTTAACCATATGCGCTGTTCTTGCACTGTTCTCCTTCTAGCCTTTGTCAGTGAGCAATGTTTCACATACCCTCATTTTACAAAAGACCAGATCGTAAGAGTCAGCATGGCCCAATACTAGAGTTTTGCCTCCGGAAGAGGTGAATTGATTAAATGTGTAATTCTAGATTATTACATTTGCAAATTGAATTTCCAAAAGTATAGAGGAATTCTGATGGCATGATCTGCCATTTCTTCCTTATTCAAGAGCATTCACTTGCCCATTATGGTCTTTTAAACAAGAAAGGATTCCACCAGCTTCCATTTAAATCAGTGCAGAGCCTGCGCTTCTGAGGGTTACCCGGTGAGATTTGCTCAGTTTGGCAAACGCCTGCATTCTGCTAGTATATGGCTAGTGTTGCTGTATTCAAGAGGATGTAGGTGGGAAGGTGCACGGACTACCATGGCAGAGTCTACCCTGCAAATTTTAGCAGTTTGAGCTGGATTGGCATCTGTCGGATCCTGCCTATTATTCTACTGGCCATAGCTCAGACAAAATGCATGACCCCATCTCCAAGAGGGTCTAAATCTAGAATATTCACAGTCTATTCACTCAGAATATAACTTATATTATAGAACACCATTACTATACTTTGTCCATCCAGGCTTCTGGACAGAGAGCTCAGGTACACTAAGCATACTACTAAAAGTCTCAGATTTAAGAAGTCACTAAGTTTGGCTTATTTGGCTAGTATGTAGGTGAGTCAGGACTTAAAAGTGCACTTGTCAGTCCATCCTGGCAAATAATATGATGCAGTCACTGAGCTCTGACAATAGAAATTGTATGAAACTTTTAAGGTATGGCAGAAAGTTATTTGCCTTTGAATTAGCCATTAAGAATGATCAGGACAAAACAAACCCACAAACATTTCTGCTGAAACTGGTAATGAAACTGGGCATGAAACTTCCTTGTACTTTAGCATTTATGAAAACTTTAGAAGATTTTAATATTTACTTCCATTATTGAGGTCCAAGTTAATTTATTAGGGACAGAGTATCTGAAGCCAATTTATTTCCTGTTCTGTAAAGGAATTGCTGTATTTTGTATTTCTTCTGACTGAGATGGAAAGGAAGGAGGGATTCCTCCTCTTTTCTCTCCTCTCCTCTCCTCTCCTCTCCTCTCCTCTTCTCTCCTCTCCTATGATGATAGATAGGAAGGAACTGTGATGGATTTTCAGTGGATTCTCAGCACTCATGTAGCTGCTGACTTCTTCAGAAGCCAAGGGAGACAAAAGACTTCTGCAGAAAAAATAGTCCCTATCTGTACTTTGGAGATTATCCTTTGTTAGGAACAGTAATGATTTGTATTCACCAGAGAGCAAAACATATCTATCAGACACATAAACAGGCTGTACTTTCTCTCTAAAAACAGTGCTTTGTAAAAGTGAAAGAGTGTTGAAGATTCTTTGTTTTGGAAAGCTGGGGCAAACATCTGTAGCTTATGCATGTGTTTTAGTTCTTTCAAATAAACGTTTCTGTTATCTAGGTGCATATGCAAAAATATGCAATTATGTATTTTTGATTGCAGTGCACACATACAATGGCTCATAATCACTGCTAACACTGCTTATTATTTTTCTTTGGAGTAATGGAAATAAAACTCTTTCTGAGTTACTAAGTTTGTGAATTCTTAACTAAATAGCACCCTTGGTTAAATCTTAACAACACTACTTTATTCACAAGCAATACTTTGCAACACCATTCCCAAGAGAAATAGCAATGTATTGTTAATAGGAAATCACAAGTCATTTATCTTAAGGTTTGGTTTTTGTAAATTCTCTTTAAGCAAAGATGGTATCTTTTCATCTGTCTGTAACAGGGCCCTAAGTTTGAATTTGAGACTTCGGGTGTAATGGGTAGCATACTTCTCTAATAAAATGCTGCACATTTTTACTAGTCAGCATTATGTCTGGAATCTGCATGTTCTTGTTTTGCTTACATTCCAGAAAAAGAAAGGGAATGAGGATTATTTAAAGAAAAAATATTTTATTATGATGCCTGACCAACCTGACTGCTTTCGATGAGATGACCAGCACTGGACAGAGGAGAGCAGTAGCTGTTGTATACCTTGCCTTTATCAAGGCCTTTTGCACTGCCTCCTCTGGTATTTTTGCAGATAAATTGGTGAGATCTGGAATGGCTAAGTGGATAATAATAAGGTGGGTGGAAACCTGGCTGGGCCCTTGTGCTCCGAGGCTGGTGCTTGGCAGTAGAGAAACCAGCTGGCTGCTGATTGCTAGTGGTAGGGCTCGGGAATCAATCCCAGGCCCAAGATGCTTAATGCTAATAAAGATTAACAGCCTGGACTAAGGCACTGTGTGTGCTCAACAAGGCCCTCTTAGCCCAAATTATTCTCTGATTATTTTTATTTGGGGATTCAAAAAATATCTATGGACGCAAGCAGCTATATGTCATGGTGAATGTGCTAGCTCTCCTTCCTTGTAGGAAGCATCTATTTCAGACAGGGCTTGGCAGTGCAGATTCAATAATACATCACCTTTGTGTCAGCAACAGTAAAAAGGAAGTGGTGTAGGACCAGGCTGGAAAAATTTGTCCAAAGTTGATGTTACTACTGTTGGCTTTGTTAGTACTTGTGGGACTTCTTTTTACATACAAAAGAATCAGTAACTTTTGGTATTTTCTGTTTGTTCTGAAATGGCAAAAGGAGACAAGATGGAGAGGCTTCATGTTGCTCCATATGATATTTTCATGTGGCTCAGCAGCTCCACTCGAACTATCTGCTCTCTCACTTTCTAGGGCTTGTCCCAAAATCCACATCTGTCACTCTTACGTAAGACAAACTCAGTAGAAATATTACTGCTATGGGTTTTTGTATGAGAATGAAAATATTGCTCTATAGTAAGCAAACAGTTTAGTATCCACCTGGAGAAGAAAGACTTTGAATGTCTAGGGAGAGAAAGATGACAACCATATTTTATATATATTTTGAGGCTTAGAGTTCCTTTTTTGTGTGTGTGTGTGTGGCCTCTGTACAGCCATAAGGGCTTCCCCCCACCTCCAGCTGACCTTTTCTTTGCTTTTCTTTGGCAATAAGGAACAGGGAGATATTTTTAAATCAGCTTAGTGTTTAATAACGTTGCAAGTGGGGGATCTTCTCTCTCTCCTCAGTGAAATCCAGGAAGGTGCAAATCTGATTGATTAGTTAGTTACCTGCTGGGATTTTTCAGTTCCTGACCCGAAGACCACCCATGCCTTCTTGTCTGTCTTATTCAGGTTCATTTTCAGGTGCAGCCCCCACAGTGGTGAGAGCAGGACGGGGAACGCACACAAGAGAACAGGCACCGTTCATCTCAAAACAGTGCAGAGCTACCGTGTTTGTAAATTCTCATGACTGTGAAATATAAATGCTGTCATTCCCTATTCAATCACTGTGTTACATTTCCAAAGATACAGTTCACAGCAAAGAAGATCATCTCTTGTGCAATATCAGAGGCAGATGCAAAGTTAAACATAAACACTTAGCAGCCATCAGAAAAAAATGACATCACAGGAAGCCTTGGTTTGCCACCTCTGATGACATCTAAGTCTTCTGCAAACTAGTTAATTAATGAATAGTCTCATTCCAGAACAATGCTTTTCCTATAGAAATTACTCTATTGTTTTTTTTTCCTTCTCCAACCTATGTATGTGTTTGTAAGTGTGTGTGTATATGACTTTTTTTTTAAGAGCAAGATGTTAAAATCTTTTTTCCTTAAGCCTTGATTAATATTCTCAGCTCTGCTTTTGGCTCATTTCTTCTTGCAGAGAAGAAATAGTAGTCACCTTCAAAAAGAATGTGTGCCAGAACCTGACAGAGTAAAACATATCTCTACCATGCATACATCTCAGATAGATTCCACAAGCTTAATACTGCCCCTTGAAGCTTTTTAAAAAAAAGAAGAAAAAAGTACGTTTGAAATCTAGAAGTTCTCGCTCTGAATCTAGGACTTTTGATGTACTCAGAAGTCAGCAATTCATTAATGTGTGCCATTTTGGTACTGGAACAACCTATAAAATATTTATGTCTCTAGAAGCATTTCTCATGTAATGACAGGAACAATGAAATATATCCATTTTTAGAATGCCATAAAAAGATCAATTTCCACTCCAACCAACTCCCAAACACAGCACGAAGTTTTATGGCACAGATGGTGCTATCTCAAAGAAGGCATTGCCAAGCAGAAGATCTATGACTTGACTGTATAAAGGACTTTTTACCTGCGACTCCCGTTTGCCAGGGGGGAACTTCAAGGTTTCTGTTGTACTTTACTGGTGCTAACCACTCTGTAGGATCATTTCAGCCCTGCTGCTTAAGATTTTCTAAATGAATCCAGTAAAGAGCTAAACTATATAACTTAAAACTTTTTTTTTTTCAGGAGAAAGTTGCTTCAGTTTCAGAAATGACAGTTTATTAACTGCAGGAACCTAGAGGGATTCCTACTTGAACTGAAACATCTATACTTTTAGAATACTGGGGTGCAGGATCTAACAGCCTTGCCTCCAACACACAAACACTCTTACTGAGCTCGGCAAAACTCATTGCTTTGTTGCTTAGATATTAGTTACCGACTTGTAAGCAGGTCCTGTTCTTTTCTGTGGGTTTATTCAAGTGCTTGGAGTCGTGGACTTCCTTAAACCCCCTTGATTCTGAATCAAATGACATTTGTTTGTTGTTAGATGTCTTTGAAATGACATTCTTTTGGTTGATTTGGTCATTTTCTACTTGGCTGCATTCCTCCTCCTCATCCTCCTTTTCACAAAAATGATCGGATTTGCAGTCCAGTGTCTTAGCAAGCGGTCAAAAAATGTCTCCACAAATCTTTGGATGCCAATACAAATGCCAAGAGTTGCAAAATAAAGGTATTGTGCAACATTTTTAGAATGGCATTTTCACTTTTATTAAAAAAGTTTGCTCTTTTCATCAACTGTATTTGCCCGGTTTTACATACAGATTATAGCACTGGAGAAAAATGTGATTTGCAAAGTTAAATCTGATTAACTGAAGGGTGGGAGTTTCTAGAAGTCAAGATCTATGTTCAGAACACTGATCTGAAATGGTTTGTTAGTTGTCAAGTGTTTTCAGTCTTTTTGACTTGCTGCTGTGCTCTGCTCATTTCTGTCATTTAGCTCAATGTAGCACTTGCGGTTGTATGGACTGAGCCTGCCCTAAAGAAAAAAAAGGTTGTTTTAAACCATAGTATCAGTAACAGTAAGAGATAATATCTTCATTTCATTATGCCGGCAAAAATGTCTAGGCCGACAGGACTGCCAAGACTCATAAAATGCTTCTGCGTCACTACCAATTTATTGGCATTAATCTGTCATATCTTACTTTAATGTTTACTGTTTCTGACTACAGCTCACGCCAACACTAACTTCCTTTGATTTTTAACTCTGTCTTGTGTATTTGGACACCTTTTGGTAGTGGATATTTTGGGATTGGTGTATTTTATTTATTTATTTATTTGGAAACTGATGTAGGAGATTGTCTTTAAAGGTGGTGTTCTTAGAAAAGGAGGATGTGTTCAGGTTGGTAAGTACTTTTTTTCCCCCCCTTTTTCTTTTTAACTGTGTGTTTTAAGTGAACTTGGACTGAAAAAAAAGGATAGGCTCACCTATTTTCTTACTTGACACATAGTGCTTAAATGTCATTATTTCAGACAGTCTCTTTTTAAAAATAGACATTTGAAGCTCCTGCTATGATGAGACCCAGCTCTTTGTAGTACAAAATGCAATCAGCCACTTTCCATTACTATATAGTAATGTCAGTATGACTTCATTCTTAACACAATTTACTTAAATTGGACATTTTGGCAGATGCGGCTATGAGACTAGGGGAGCAGAACTTCTATTAAATCATATCCTCAAACAATAATAGATTGTGCTGTAGATCTAGCTATGGAGAAGATTCCAGCTCTGCTCATAACTTAAGGACATTATAGGATATATTAGGACAGTTTACCACCAAAAGATTGAAAAACATCCAGAAATGACATGCATAGATAAACAACTTGATTTGTGATGGAGATGAAGGGGTTTACATAGCACAGCTACCTAGATAACAGGGGTCAGAAAACATGTCCACTTGTAATGAGTCCAATGGCACAGATGAGGGGAAGCGAGCAATTCCCTGGTGAAAAATGCCTTTCTGTTCTGCTTTTCTGGGCTCATATACTGACCTCCTTTGGAGAAGTCACAAGTACAAAACATGATTCTCCGCTCTGGAGGTAACAGACTGTGCAGACACTGTGGCGTCTTTTTTTAGGAATGATGTTTGTGTGTATACATATTACTTTGTGCTTTACAGTAATAAAGACAGGCCAGAAAAAATCTCCTAGCACTGGAAATTAGAAGTGGTAAGTCTTAGGAGTATCTAAGGAATCTCTGCTCGTGATGTCAGAGCGGCTCAAGAGAGCTCAATCTATACAAAGCCTATACAAAGTGGGGTGCTTCTAGCTGAACCTCCTGGGCATGAAGGAAGACTGTCAGCCAGAGACTCAGACTTCACCTCCACGAGGCACTAGGGGAATTTTTGAGACATGTTGGCTTCAGGGAGAAGTTCTAGAACTTGGAATATTCTGGGGTAAATCTGAATGGCTAAAAACAGTACTCATGTTTCACATTCAATATTTGTTTTGCATCTTCTCTTTGGGGTTGCCTGTTGCTTCCAGTGAAGCATTTGATGTGAGGTTTTCTGCAAACTGATGCAGGCGTCAGTTATTAGCACAAAGTTAAAAGTATTACTGGGTCCTAAAGATCACATCATCTGAAAAATACAAGATGATGAAATCCATTCAGTTCTGCAGATCCTGATTCCAGCATGAGCTTCACTAAATTTTCTGAGACCGCATGTGCAAGCGAATGGGCTCAAATCCTGGGATGATCAAACTCTCAGTGCTATAGAAAGTATTTTATGTAATATTTCCTCTTTTATTGATTTCCTAATCTCTTATATTTCTTATAGTCAAAGAAAAGAAACATAATGTAGCACTGGAAGTGTTGTCTGGGTCAGCAAATCAATAAAACAAATACTTAAATTCCATTGACTTAAAACAGAATTGAACAGTAACAAAGTATACAAAAAAATCAACCCTCTGAACATATACTTGATTAATGAGTATGAATAACTTGTATTTAAATACATTTGAATACTCATAAAGTCATAGATTAGATGGCAAAAAACATTCCAAATAAAATCAGAAAGTGCTTTACCAAAATTGGACCAGGAATTTTCATTCTAAATATAAACAAATAAAATAATATTATTCTAAATGGGTAATTGCTGACCTGCAGTAACTAACAAAATATGCGCAAAAGTAAAGGGAAGGTAATGATTAGTGTCCTACTATGGATGGAGTAGCAACATAATCTGATCTCCCATGCCTTGAATGTCACTGAGTTGCATTGAGTTTTCCCTTGCACCATTGAGATCTGGTGCAAATTTAATTCCTGGCTTTTGTCTCTCACTAGTGAAAGATGAACTTCAACAGGTACTTTTTATAGCAAAATAAAAACACTCCTTAAGCATAAAGGAGATACAAAGTTATGACTTGGAAAAAAAGGAAAGGAAAAAAAAAACTGAAAAGCTGTTTATTCCTCTATTGTACAGCACATTTTAAGTGTAAGAACTGGAAAACAAGAAAGAGGGTCTGTAACTGTACTTGGTTTTGGTCTTTTAGGTGGTTCTTAGAAGGTTTGTCTCTAGAGTCTTTATTCTGTGTATGCTCTTGCCTACTCGGACTTGGAAAGCAAGAGAAGCAAGCATGGGTTGCAGAGCTGCAGGGACCAGCCCTGCTCTCCAGACAAGGCCTCTCCCACAGGCTATTTTTCTCTTGCTACTTCCTCAGCGCAAGGTTGAGTGTGTACTCCTTCCCTTCCCTCACCACCACTCAGAAATGACCCATTAGGATGTTAAATTTGCAACGAGTAAGGTTTCTGCCAGCTTACATCGGACGGACATTTAGCTCACTAGATCTACAGCTCACAGTCCGAATACAGCCCAGTAAGAACCCTAGTTGACCTTTCAATCAGCAAAATCTGTTGAAAGTGCAGAAAGGTTGGAAAGAGTTAAGGAAACAACTCGAGTAGCAGATTTTGAAGGACCTAAAGTACCAAAAGGTGATTTTTCTGTCTCACTAAGTTTGCTAGCCTCTGCAATAGTCAGACTTTGTGCCAACAAAGCACTTGTGTAGCTGTTTAACTTCAAGCACACGAGCAGCCTGACTGAAGTCAGACGGATTACTCATATGTCAAATATTGACTATATTAAATATTTTGCTGGCTTAGATCCAACAGATGTTTATCAGGAATGGCTATTTTTTAAAAGAAAGCAGCTGCATTCAACAATAAAAGAAAAGTCTACTGTGGGAAAATGAGAAGAAAAAATTCACCTGTAGAGAAAGCTGGGTGGGGATATCTGCTTTGATTTAAAAAAAAAAAAAGGAGCGGGGAAAGAGAGAAAATCTTTTAAAAATCTTTTAGGATGTCTCATTATCCCAAGACTTGCTTAGAGAGAATTCTATTAGAGTCTTCATTTGTCCACTGAAAGCATGAAATGTCCAATGTCCTCATAAATGCTGTGGCTGTGCCACCTGGGGCAGCAGAGCTGTTTTCCATCCATTCTTAACATAAATGACAGAAAAACATATTAAAGTTTGTCTGGGTATTTCTTGTGTTCTTGTTTTCTAGTACGATAACCTACATTTAAGTTTTAACATTTATAATTAAAAGCTTGATCTTTTCAGCTCCAATTTCTACTAACAGTCCCCTATTCATTTGAATAAGTACACAGATGGAAAGCTATTTTCAGATGGGATCAGTAAGAATATATTTACTTCTGTGGAAATCAGTGGGAAAATTCCTACTGATTTTTACTTAGTTTGGAAAAACACAACTTCAGTATCACTTTGACCCAGTGCTGCCCAGGTATAATCCTGAAGAAAGTAAGCTAAAATATTTAGTTAAGAATGACATAATACTAAATATGACATAATACTGCAATCTTTCCTTTCCTTTCCTTTCCTTTCCTTTCCTTTCCTTTCCTTTCCTTTCTTTTCCTTTCCTTTCCTTTCTTTTCTTTTCCTTTCTTTTCCTTTTTTTTCCTTTCCTTTCCTTTCCTTTCCTTTCCTTTCCTTTCCTTTCCTTTCCTTTCCTTTCCTTTCCTTTCCTTTCCTTTCTTCCCTTTCCTTTCCTTCCTTCCCTCCTTCCTTCCTTCCTTCCTTCCTTCCTTCCTTCCTTCCTTCCTTCCTTCCTTCCTTCCTTCCTTCCTTCCTTCCTTCCTTCCAACCAATATTAGGAAAGAAGGAGTTTAAATAGCTTGTATTTGTACTTGAGCAGTATACCATTAACATCTGACTAAAGACAGTAGATGATGCAGTTCTGCAAGAGCAGCAAAAAAAGTGATCTTGTTTAAGAGAATTATACATACTTATGAACATTCTTATACAGATATAAATATATTGATAGTTTCAGCATACTGACTTTTAATGCTTCTTTCCTGCTAGATTCAGGATGTTCTCTGGAGAATGAAGCTGTGGTTCCATGGTAATTTAAGCCTGCACAGACCTTACCAAAAAATATGTACATCTTTCAGCTAAATTGGTTTCTAAGGTAGCTCATAACCTAAACTGGAGTAAGGTAGAAGATGGCGAATCCTGGTTGAAGGCAAAGGTATGGGCATATGATAAAAATGATCAATGTCCAACCTTTACTGCATGTTTTTCACATGATTAAGTGATTAGTGGTGTGTTCAGTCAGGGTTGTACGCTGCTAATGCTGCTGCGATGCTAACACAGTTTTTCTGCTAGGTCACATAATTAATGCGTAGCATGGCTGTCTTTCATTTATCGGTGTGAAGTTAGGCCAATAACTATCTTTTAACAGACATATTGCTAAAAATACACTATACAGACGATATAACTTCGTATATATATATAACTACATAAATTCTTTTTAGTTATGGATACAAATCATATTTAGCTATAAATACAATACTTAGGAGCAAAAAGGAAGGGGAAGGAATACATATATTCACAGTAAGATAGTGAGAGGTTCACTGCATTTGGTATAAAAGTATAAGAAACTAAATGAAACAATTCAGAAATTGTATCTAGCAATGTTGGATTTATTTGTTTAATTTCTTGCAATCCTTTCTTTTTTGAGGCTTTAGAAACTGAACCTCACCAGTTATTTCTGTTTATTGTTTTCAATATATTTAGTTTTACAGCTACGGTATAGTAGATATATTATATGGTTATTATGATATAAATATTTTCCCATTATGTTTTGAGATGCTACTGTTTCCAGTATAACTTTTCATTAATTTTCCTTTCCATAAGAATTTCCCCTTCACCCTCTGAAAACTGAATTTGCATCAGGTTTCCTGAATGTATTATGTGCAAAATTCAGAGCAAATGAGTGAGATATATTTGCCACTTCTGCTCTCCCATGCAACACCTCCATCCCCTTTTCCATAGCGTGGCTGATGGTTCTGGTTTTTGACTTGAAACAACTGAGGCTCCACTTGGAGCAACAAATACTCAAGGAAAATGTGTCAGGTGATATAGTTAAAATTACCTCAGTAATTTCAGGTTCAAAACTCGCATGTTCAAAAACAACTTTAAATAAAATTAAGTCAGCTTCTGATTAATCACTTTTGAAAACAGAGACTAAGTAAGCTTTAACTGGATAATAGATTTTACAGTTTGATCTGATTTAGTCCATGATTACAGAGTGCAGCAGTTCACAATACGCGGAACTGAAAGTTAATTCCCAGGGAGGCCTTTCTTCTGCGTACCAAGATAAGCTTTCATGTGCAAGTGTCAGAATCTGCTCTCTACTCCTCTGTGATGTTTTGAGAAAAAATATGTGGTCCTATAAATGTCTAACATGACTCTGATCCTCCTTAACTCTGCATATTTCCATGCTATCATAGGAGCCGTCGTATCACTTTTAATGCTTCACTAGCTCATTAAAAAAATGCAGAGAATAATGTCAGTATCCCTGTTTTGATGAATGTTTTGAAGCTCACACCTCTGAGAGCGCCTGAATAAACTAACCCTGTGGGTTGGTTTACAGGAACCCTGTATCAGCCCATAGCAGGGTAGGGGGAAACTCTTAGCACCAAGGTGGAAGGTGCAGCCCTCTGCAGTTGCTGTGTGCATGGAAACGATATTAGATCTGTGTGTTAACAGCTGACGAGAGGATGTGCTGGTGATGATGCCTCACCTTAGCCCTCCGGCATGCATAGCTTGGTCCTAGGGTGCCTTCCTCAATGGAACCAACGGTGCCGGGTGCCACGGGCGCCTCTTGCAACTCCAGCAAGAGTGTGGGCGAGTGTAGTTCACCTGCTCTCCCACTCTCAATATGCTTTTGTGTCTCTGCTCTAAATCGGGGAGAGAGAAGTCCGGTTTGGGTACAGGAAGAAGGTAGATGTATGCCAAATCAAGATGTACTCTGAAAGAAAGCGCAGGATGATTACGAAAGGCACAAGATCTGAGGTGTTATTCCTCTCTACAGAACAAACTACAGCTCTTCACTGCAATGTCCCTTTCTGCCCCTTTCTTCAGCACAAAACCATCCATTACAAAACTCCCGCAGGCTTTGATTCCCACTTCCAATATTGGGAGCCTTTTGTTTTTCATTTTGTTTTTTGCAACTGGGAGGTGAACCTATCATGTCTGTTCCTGTGCTGTTGTGCAGCTGCTGTGCTGTGCTCCTGGCCTCTCATCACTGATTTCAGTCTCACTGTGAGACTCTACATAAATGCATCTCTGGGAAGAATTAATTTATATTTTGATGATCAGTTAATCTGCATAGCTGCACTGCGAACTCTGCTTTATGAAAGCAGCCAGGGATAGTAAAATCCTGATAGCTCTACAGGCATTTTCAAGGTAACATGAGATGCCCTTGCCCCGGAACAACATCAGCCGTCTCATCAAGCAATCTGATCAGTACTGCTTCTCATGCATGCCTATCAGCCTCGGCTTGTTATTGTGAGCATCAGACAGCATGAGAAAATCCCTCACGTTCCACAGTTTCACAAAAAAAAAAAAAAAAGTTCTGAAGGGCTGAAGGGGGATCCTTCAGTTGATTTGTAAAATGTGAGTTACAGCGATGTGAAAGGTTCATAAGAGGATTCATCAAAGGGTATAATATTCTAAGGCTTTATACTTTTCCCCCTTCTCACATTTTATTCTACAAAATAAATTTCTAATTCTAGATGATAAGTACAGGAGATCGTAACAATCTCTGCAGCATCTAAAATATAGAGGGCCAACAAGAAGCAGCGCTTCTGATTTTAAACATTTCCGTTATTTTCAGGTCTATTATTTAGCTTAAGTTGCAGTTCTTGAGGGGAGAACTATGAGACTTTGGTAATGAGGATAAAAAGAAACCTTTTTTTTCTTTTGACTCTGTTTTCACTTTAATAAAAACCTCTCACACATACGCATTGCACAGCCTGTTCCATGACACCCTTTCATAGCCTCTTAATATGGATTTACACATGGGGAGTTACAAGTCCCCTCTTTAGCCCCTGCCTCCCACTCCTCTGGTTCAGCCCTAGCACCACAAATGCTGCTGCAGCAGGGCCCTGGGAATGCAAATGTGCGGGTGCTGACACGAGCAATGGGAATTATCATCTGTGTGGAAACCTCGGTCCCTTAAAGAGATAGGGTCTGAGGCTGCAGCACAGCCACCAGCATTTATATTTCCTATTTCTCTCTCCAGCTAGACGTGCAGGTTTCCAGGAGCTCCTTGTAGTGTTTTAAATGGATATGCGGGGAGTGAAGAGACAAAAACCTTTGGCACCCACAAACTCAGCTGCTGCTGAAATCTTTCCACTTGTGCAACAATTTCTTGCATTGGCTGCTTTTTGTCCATGTTTGAGTTGCAGGCTTGGGAAGCGAGAAACTTGCTTGCTGTGTATTGGCAGAGCTGTGTTGCAAGTGAATTTGTTATTTTATGATGTAAAGGCCTTAGACTTCACTTTCTGTGACGATTTTTGGAGCCTTCAGAAAAGCTACTTCATTTTTTTTTTCCTTCAGGGATAGTTGGAGAAGTGCTAAATTATGTGGTGAGTTAAGTTTTTCTATAAGCAAGTTGAGGAATGAGGATGCTTTTGTTAAAGCTGCTTGACAAAAACAGCTGTTCTGTGTTGAGTGGAGCCTGCTACTCTTCTTAAACTGATTTTTTTGTCACTAATACAAATTGTAGCTGGGACTTTCAAAAACTGAGCTGAGCACTATGTGTCTGTCAACAGGTGGTAGGATGTGTCTATGCATTCCAACCTGCTGCGTTAGCTTTTACTAGGTATTTTAGGATCTGACACACCATGCTGAAAGAATCACAACAACCATGTTTTCTTTTTTCCATTCTGCCCCAATTGCCCAGAATCTAAAATATTTTTAATGTGTATATATATATATATATGCCGCCTGTTAAATTCCGCATTTCCATTCTTTTATTTCAGTTCCAAGAGAGTGTTGAAACAGAGGACCGTGTTTAATTTCATACAGGAAGCTCTTTGTGGCAAATCAGAGCCCTCTTCACCTTGGGCTCCATTCAGACATACATGGAAGGCTTGTAGGCGGAGAAGTGCAAACCAATACAAAAATATCAAGATCTTGTTGGGGTAAACCAGACATGGACAAAGCTCTAAAGAGAACCATGACTACGGAGAGGGGGCAAAGCACTAGGAAAACATGTGGTAAAAAAGTAAAACTCAGAGAGAAAAAATACTTGTGTTTTTTGAATATTGCTGAGAAAGCTTATTAAACCACTTAGAGATTGTGAGAAATCAAAGACATCCTGTTAGTTGCATCTCTTTTTTGTTAAATATTAATGTTTTGGGAGATTCACACCACAAACTGCAGTGTTTTTTCATCTGGGATGACAAACCATAACACAACAAGCAGCTAAAAAGAGGCCAAAAAGACAGCAAGTATCTCATCTGGTGACCTTCATAACATGGGGGGGGGGAAAAAAAACACGTCATAACTTTCAGTTGCAGGGATACAAATAGCTAAAGGTCATTTGCACAGTGGTTCTGGAGCTCCTGTGGAGCTCGATGCTCTCATGGACTTACTGTAACCGCTCAGAAATGCTTACTGTTCTCCAGATAATGCCAAACTTAACTTGCCTGATGAACAGTTTGCCTGTTGTCCTGTACGATGACTTGCAATATCTATGTATTTTTGTTTGTTAAGAGATGCACACTTGTATTCAGAGTTGTTTTAACTGAGCACACAAGGCATGAGGCCAAAAGCAGCTAAGAAGATTCACTGCATGCAGTGGGAAAAAAAAAAAAACAGCAGAATGAATGTTAAAATCCAAATTCTGCTAGACTGCCTTATGTAGCAATTGGGTAAACAAAATCATGGGTACAGACTCAAAACGAATAAGCAGCCATTCGGAACATCTCTCTGTTGAGGAGCACAGGAAGGAACAAGTCTCCATTGATACGGGCAGCTGGAGAAGCCATAATAATATCATGTATGTTTGGTATGGAGTGGTGTGTCCATATACATCCACATCGCAAGCAGCGGAGCAATTACTGTTGCTCACATCTCCATTTCATTTCCCTGGCTGAGCACTCCTGGGATTTTGGACTCTGGTTTCATTATTCACTTGGCTCCTCCATTGGTATTGTGCAGATATCATCAGCTCTTAATACTCCCATGCTAGGCAGAAGAAATAATTTACATCGGAGTAGGTCGCTATGGCTACTGGCTACCTGACTGTGCCCTGTATCTGCAAGAGCCAAAAATGAAGGAGCTTCGCAGAATTCAGACGAGGATAAAGCACCATTCACGACTTTAAATCATAGCTGCACGTACTGCTAAGGCTAACAGCACATGCTTGTGTGTTGGGTTGATTAGCTTCAGTTTCTCCCTGTTCTTGGATGAATTTTTAGAGACTCTCATTCTCAGGGTTGCCAGCTGGCTCCAAAGGAATGACTGTCTCTAGAGGACACTTTACATGACACTGAGCAGATTAATTATACCTGCAAATGGTTCAAAGGATAGCATAAAGTCTAAAGGTTTTCCATTAAAATTAATTCTGTGCTATTAGGAAATCTGAAATCCTACTGGATTGTCTGAGGGAGATCTGGTGACTTACGCTGTAGTCTTTTTGGAGGAGTACAGAAAAAAATCCCAAACTGGAACTAACGCAGAAGGGTGCCAATTAAATGGGCTTCAGGCCCTTGACTTCCAGGGGCTCATTCAGAAACACCAGCTGTGGTGCTTTGTACTGCTCTGTTCTCTACAGGAATCACGCAGGCAGGGAAACACTATCATCCCCGGTAAGGAAAATGATGAAAACTGAAGTGAAGTGACTCCAGAATGAGACAGTGAGTCAGTATCAGGGTCAAGACGAAAGCTCAGGACTGCCAAATCAAGCTGTCTCAGTAACCACCTCTGCGAAAGCGGTGGCTGCAGCATACTGAAAGAAATTTGACTGAGGAATCATCCCTCATACAAATAAAATACAGCTGAGAACCAGACTAATAACTATTTTGTCATTGCCGAGGAAATAACTCTCCATGAGCAGAATTTCAGAGCGCGAATGAGGAGACATTTGGCAGCGCGGTAGCTGCATCCGTGCCACGGGCTGCCTCATCTGCTATTGCAAGCCGTGCGCGCGTCCTCCTGTACGGCTCTCCGCAGTGAGGCCCACGGGAGCGTTGAGGGAAAGCTCACTGCTATAAAATAAACAAAGAATATTCTAGTGGTTGCAGAACTGGTTTTGTGCTCCCCCAACAACCACCTGTTTTCACTTAGCTGTTACTCAGGGAGAGAAGTTGGAGGATTTTGAAGTTTTCCTCTCTCCCCTCCAGTCACAGCCAGACCTTGCTTTTCATAACAAAGCAATTCAAAACTCTTTGGACTGACCCAAAACTATGTTGCTTTTCTGAGTGTGGAGCAGTGAACATAGGTAGAGTGAAATATGTGTTTACTTATTTACCACTGAATTTCACTGTTACGAAGCAGACTTGAGGTGTTTTGATGTCCATTGTGGACTAAGATTGTATAGCTAAATAATGTTTCGACATATAATGATATATTAAAATGTAGTAAAGTAGTATTAGACATCATTCACACCCAAAGACACGCACACGGAGCAAAAAGGTATCCAAACAAACCCCAACATGCATGCTTGGACATCATTTTGAAAATAATACCATTAAGCCTGAAGCTCAGGAATTAAAGAGAAAAACACATTTGACCAAATTTTGCCATTATTTAGTCAAAGCACTTTATTAGATTCTAAGGTAACCCCTGCTGCGATCTAGCCCATGTTGCTTTTTCCTTTCTAGGGGAAGATTATTTTCATTGCCATGGCTGGAGCACTACCAAGACTACTCCCACCTTGTAACAGGGGGTTAGGTAAGACTGAATTTTATACTAAGGTAAAGAGAGAGCAAGAAAATGAGTAAATCTGACTTTCTATAGAAATCCTAAAGAACATAAAAGTGAAAATAGTACACACATTTTTTTCTTCTTCTTCTGGCAGGTCATCTCCAATTTTGTAGAGTTTACAATCAGCTTTTGAAAGTGCCTTAAGCTACAGCCATTCTACCTAGCTACCTTGATAAAATCTTAACAAACAGCGCCACTGGTTTTGACCAACGGACTGGCCATAAATAGTCTTCCTGTTCTCTTGACCTTTCCCCATAAGAGACTTTTTCACCTGGCCCTTACCTCCCACAAGGGTTTTGATCCCGTGGGTTTGCCCGCGCCCAACACTGGAAGAAAGGCCTCCACTTGCCCACCATGAGGATGGAGGGGGCTTGGCTGATTCAGAGAGGCAACACTTTGATTTTTTGAAAGTATGGTTTGATTTTAGCAACAGGAAGCAGTGTTTACAAAGACCTACTAAGCCAACTTATAATAAAAGGGCTACATGAGTCTATTTTGGTTTTCTATCCATCTGGAAGCCTATTTTTTACTTCAGAACTTGCAAAGAGCTTCCTTCTGATTGCCTCCATTGTTTCTGGGAAGAATTGTTTTTGAATGACCTCCATCAGCTCTACCAAGATGCTGCTTATTTGCAACCATTGCACTGCCTTTCCAATGTTTTGAGTTCAGAAGCCAAATGGTTAGAAATATTTGCACAGTAAATCTTCCTGTAACCCTCCGTGCCATGCGATCATTATCCTAATGAGCAGATAACAATATTAAATTATTGCAGCACAGCCTGCTGCGGTTGCTATTTAGCTCATCCTAATTTACGAGTTGGGTTGTATCATGGTTGTGTGTCTGTTCAAAGAAAGTACCTGTCGCACTTGTGAGAAATACTGCGTATCTGTAAGTCGGCGGGAAGAGGGGGGCTTGTCTGCCTGCCAGAAATCTCTCGGTCTCAGCAAGCACGACTCAAGCAACTCCCCAGAGCCTTCATATGTATGGGAAGATCCATACTTGCATGACCATGGTTGTGGGGGGAATGCTGTGCTCCCCATGTATTTTATCACACATTACAGCCTCCCTAGCACTAGAGAGCAGTTTGCCACCCATCCCCCAGGAAACACCCCTCTGTATCAGGATGCAGCTTTGACCAAGAGCCTTGGCCTTGACCGAGAAGACACTTGAGCCCAAGAGCAGCAGCAGAGCCAGTGCAGCCCAGGCTGCCGTGGGCAGGCTGCTCCCCAGGGGGACACTGACCTCTTGAGTGTCGTGTCTGCAGGCCCCCTTCTGCGCCGGGTCTGTCCCCCACACTCCTTGGGGCCGCCACGAGAGCAGAGCTGCAGTGTCGGCGGTTTGGAGACAACACGTCAGGCTGTGATTTTCACCGACGGAGCAGCTGCTTCACCTTGGTGAGTTTCAACATGAAACTCTGCTAGTCACTGGTTCCTTGCTTTCCTTTCAGGTTTACTGTGCAAACCATTATAGTGCTATTGACAGGGCCAGAGAGCAGTTTGGTTTCTGCCTCCTGACGACAAGGTATTTGAAGAGGTCGTAAATTTTATCTGATTCCTTCTTCATTTGAGGGTCATTGAGCCGCAGACCTGCCAGTGCTCCTGCCCTGCCTCCTTTGCGGAGGGCACTCTGGGATCAGCTCTGGCGATCAGCAGCAAGCACTAAACACCGCCGGGACGGCAGCCAGGCAAGCCTGCAGCAGAGCAGGGCTCAGGGGTGTGCACTGGTGCTCCCAGCTACGCTCGCCCTGCCTGTTCATCCCAACTGTATGGATAACAGTGGAGGACCCTAGTTTGGTGTACAACCTCGGTGCAGAGAGCAACGGAAGAGCCAGCATTTGCCCCCTGTTAAACAGCCTACCTACTGCAAATCCGTTTTTAGGGAAAGCGCTCCACCAAGGACAACGGCGCATCCTGGAGACACCCGCGGGCGCAGGGGCCTCCCGCAGGGCAGGGACACACTGCCGGCAGGGCAACACGGCGGCTGCCGAGGCTGCGGAAATCTCCACTGGAGAGGCTGAAAGACCTTGTGGCAAGCCAGAGGCGCGCTAACGAGAGAGAAACGAAACGAAACGAAACGAAACGAAATGAAACAAAGCGCCGTGTGCCGCACGCCCTGCCCGGGCCGGCCCTGCCCGGAGCCGCGTTCCCCGCGCGGGCAGAGCCGGGCCGGGCCGGGNTTAGCAGCCGGAGCCGCCGCCGCCCCCTTTCTCCCTCCCTCCCTCCCCGCCGCCGCAGCGCGCCGGCCGGCCGGCCCCGCTCCCCTCCGCCGCGATGCTGCCCCACTTGGCGCTGCCGCTGCTGCTGTTGGCCGCCGCCCGGGCCCTGGAGGTAAGCGGCACCGCGGGGCATCCGCTGCCCGCCGCTTTGTCCGCCCGCAGCCGCCGCGCTGCTCCTCGCAACAGCGGGGCCGCTGCCACCCTGCGGAGCTGCCGGCGCGGGAGGCAGCGGGATGGCGCCCGCCCCGGCTGCCGTTTCCCCCGCGTCGCAGCCGCCGCCACGCGTGTCC
>VWPW01002548.1:272433-350751 GCA_013389825.1 Crypturellus undulatus | reverse complement strand
CCCCGCGCGCCGCCGTTAGCGGGCGCCCCCCGCCCCGGGGAACCCGCTCCCGGCGCCGCCGGGCGGGCTTGGGGCAGGGGTTCGCTGCCCGCCGCGGTGGGGAGGAGCGCGGCCGCGGTCGTTCCTCCGCCTTGTAGAAACGGGGAGGCCGCGGGGGCCGAGTGCGGCGGCGCTGCCCGAGCGTGGTGCGGGGAAGGGGGGGAGTTGCCTCCCGGTCTCCTCCTCCTCGGGCCGGGGGCTCCGGCGCTCTCCTCAGGAGTAAGGGCGCCCCTTCCAGCGGGACCGTGGGGTGGGAATGGGTCCAGTGCCGGCGCCCACCCGAAAAGCCTGGGGGTGACCCCGTGCACGCAGCAGGGACCTGCTCCCCTTCCTCCCCTCGCAGAGGCTGTGCAGCAAAATGAAAAATACCTCTTCCACGACGTGGTTTCGCGAATGTGGAAACCGCTCAGATGTAAAGGAACCCAGAGGTTTCAGGCTTCCTTCCAATTCATTTGGGTTTTATCAGCTTGATGCGACCGTTTGTTGTGTGTGTGAAGGGATGAAATCTCTGCCTGGGGTGTTTGTTTGAGTTTTTTTTTTTTTTAAGGTTTTACAAAAGAGACTTTTAATAAAAGAAAAAGAGGAAAAAAGGCTTTTACAAAAGAGTGTTTAGCGTAGACCTCAGAGGGGCTAACACTTCCATCCGATCGCTTTAGACCCATCTGACAGATATGAACGGTAGGTATGCCCATAACACAGGTGAAGTTGCTTCTGGGGGCAAAAGTACTTGCAGGAAAGGCTCTCAGATTTCCCATGGGAATCATCCTGGGGAGAGGCCTATATCTGGAAACTCCAGGGACCCAATGCTTTCAGTGGCGCTTGCCCTCACGGGGATAGCCAGGCTTTTCAGTGAGGCACCACTGCCTTGAAACAGCTGTTTAAGCAAGCTCTGATGTTTGTGCAGAAGCTTTTGATTTTGTTCTGGCTCTCTGTGTAGATGTGTGAGGTTTTGTGTGTGCATTTTGGGGTGGTTTTCTTTCTAACGCTTGGCAGTGAGTATAGCATTCTTATGATTAGGCCCATGTCACTCTTGATATTCTTACAGCTAATGTTTTGAATAAGCTACTGCTTATATAATGCAAAACTATTCGATAATAGGAATGGCATTTGTGCATTAACTACACTTGAACTGTTTCTGTGTGCTCATGCGTTGAAACCTCAATGTTTGTATTAGGTTCTCTTTCAATCTCCTTTCTGGAAATGAACATTTCTCCTACCATTTTAACAAATGCATTCTGGAAAGCAGCAGAGGACCTATAGTTTGTTTTCAGATGGAGTTGTATGAGAAAGAGGGATAGTCTGAACACAACAAAAAAATCTAAGTTGCATATGAAGAATATATTTTTAAAATTCCACATAGATGAGAATTACATGACCCTAAGGGAAATCTTCCTTAGTGGTTTTATATGTACATTATAGTTGTTTAGTATATTGCATCTTCCTCCCCTGTAGATCATAATTCCCGGGGATTAGAAGCCCATTAGACAAGGAATCTTAGCATTTGGGAAGTTATCACTAAATAGCTGTTTTTTCATTAAATTTCTTCCTGGTAATTGTCTGTTTTGAGTAGAGAACTGAAATGGAGATTATTTATCTTTATGAATTTGAGTGAATAATCCCAGTTTATAAATCATTATTTCCTTTAATTAACATGTTAGTGATGGTATTAGTTTATGCAGTTCCTCTTTTGTTTGCTGCTGTTGTTGTCCTGTGTTTATAAGCAAGAGTATGGCAGTAACAGTAGCTGATGAAAATCAAAGGATTCAGTTCATATTTTACAAGCTGGCCCTTGGAAAGTTAGTTGATTAAAAAGTTTATTGCCTGGCTTTTTTTCCTCCAACTGTGTCACGTGGTTTTTACATTCTTTTTTTTTTTTTTTTTTCCCCTTTATTTATTTAAGACACAAAAGACTTCCTTCCTACTGTTTTTTAATAATTACTTTGCATTCTGGAAAATTAAATAAAAGCTTTTCTTTCAGTTCTATTAGGGTACTCTTGAATTACTTTGGCTGAGATTTTTTTGATTGTTTGTTAAAGGATCCCTTTTGAACTTACCTATTTAAAATTCTTTCATGTTGAGATAGGAGGCTGCATGAGAGAAAGAAGCAGGGCAAGCTTTATGGATTCTGCTGAATGGTCATTCTATATTTTCTGTTTTCTGTGCAAAGGGATCAGTGATTTCTTCATAGAACCCAATTAAAAATGAGGGAAATAAGACGTTGAGATAATTTACCCCCCACCCTGAGGTATTTATGATAGACATTGGTTATCTTTCTTGATAGCCTTTGTAGAACTTGGAGCTTAGGAAAACAGCTTCGGAAATAATAATTACATGCAACTGCTTGGTGAATTGGCAGCTCTCTTTTTTTTTTCTGAACAGAATAGTTTCTTGTAATTCAGCAAAATAATTAACACAAGCTGTGGGTGTGGAAAATTGGTCAAGAAATGAGTTCATAGGATCACAGAATAACTCAGGTTAGAAGGACCCTCAGGGTGTCTCCAGTCCAGCTTGCTGCGTAACATCTTGGCAACTTGCTCCACTGCTTGGTTTGTTCATCTCTGTTTTGAAAAATGTCTTCAAACTCTTGTTTATTTTTAAGGTATTATCTCTAGGCTTACTTTACATATGTGATCCTTAGTTCCCTGAATGACTGTCTTTTTGGCATCTGTTATATCTTTCAAAAATTTATGTAATGACTAGAAATTGGAAAAATGTACTTGGATTTTATGAAAAAAAGTTCTGTCACTCCAATATACACGTGTGTGTAAATTTATGTATTAATATATGTTAAAATTGCCTGATCTGGATATGTACATATATACTTATATTTTTACGCAAGATTTATTAAACCAGTATTTGCTTATATATCCAGGCGATGAAGAGAGAATTCTAGCCTCTCTCTCTCTCTTTTTTTTTTTTTTTTTTTTAAAAGGTGTATATATAGTAATATGTTCACTGAAGATGCTAGGTGTGCTAGTATGGCTTCAACGCTCAAGTTTAGAGCTCTGTGTTACTAGGTGTAAATTTGGGAGATTGAGGGGGGGAAAAAAAACCCCACACCCTATAGTGTAAGATTACAAGCAAAGGAAAAATGGGGGAAAAATACAGTGCTTCCTGTAAGCTTCGTTAACTGCTAGAATGTGCTTTTGGGAGAGTCTGCAATAGTTTCTGCTAGTCTGAGGGCTGCCAAGATTTGAAAAGAAATGTAGATTATAATCTTGAGACTAGAATCCGAGACAAAGGGCGTTTGAGAGAAATAGGATATTCTTTCTGGATCTCTTTCTATTATTTAAATACAGTCTTATGAGTCTTTGTTCTTAAAATTTGATCTGGAAACTGTCCTTTTTCCTTGACTTTCCTCCAGAGACACCTACAATTTGGGGTTTTGATAACAGTTTTTTTTTTTTTTTTTTTTTTATTGGTAGTACCAAACCAATTGAGACTATGAATCAACAATGATGTGTAATAGGAGCTTTTAGCCCTGAATCACTAATGTATCTACCTCTACTTCAGTGTAGTATGACATTGATTCTGAAATTTACGTATTATTCATTTTGATTAAAAAAACTCCTATAGAAAACTACTCAATTTTGTAATTTTGAATTTAGGTGCTCTGCTATAGATTCCAGAAGCTCTGAAGCTGCATTTAGCTTTGAAAAGTCTCTACCTTTCCCTCTGCAAATTTAGTCACATAACAAAAGAGAAACCAAATAAATGGCTGCAAGAGTCTATGACTGAGGGGATCAAATTGATAACAGGCAATTAGTATGTCTGTGTATGGGTGTTTAAAAGAGCAAATCCACCTCAAACTTCCCTCTTATGGAGGTTATATGATTGTTTTGCTGCTATGCTTTTCGAGAGAACAAGTATTTGATCGTGCAGGAAGAAATTACAAAACAAAGCTAAATTATTGTGACTTACATATTTTTCCATCATGTGAAAGAAACTCTACGCTATGTAATTAACTTCAGTATCTTGCAGTGCTTCACAAAATTTTCTTTCCTAGATACCACGCACATCTGTTGTTTGAATGTGACATTGAGTGACCCTTTTTAGAAGGGGTGAGATCCTTAAACCCAGCTACTAATTGCATGGACACTTTTATAATTGTGTTTCCCTGCATCCGTTGAGAGAAATAGGAGAGTACAGTGCAGATTAGTTAAAGTCCAAATGTAACCATGCTATAAGCTTCTACAGCAAAGTAGCAGGACTGCTGCATTGCTGTATTTTCTTGATGGTCCTTCTAGCAAACTCAGGAGAAACCGATCTCATCTTGAAGACTTACTATTAATGGAGATGTATGGACAATGATTCCAGAGGCTTCCCAAAAAGAAGTAAAATTGGTCATATGATGGTATTTCATCTGCTGCTGGACAGCCAAGCTTTAAGCCAGACATGAACTTCAACGTGCATTTTTGTCTTCTGGTTTTGTCTTCTACTTGATCTTTTTAGACTGTAGTTAAACACTACTGGTGGCACATCTAGTTCAGGAGGTCTTAGAAGTTACCCTTTCTGCTTGCATCAGTGGTTAGCCCTCTCTGATCCAAACTTTCTCTCCTCTCCTTGGCCACTCTTGGAGCTGTTTTTATTACACTACAATATTTGAACAAGTGTCACCTCTTTTTTTAGTAAGTCTCTGTGTACTTCACTAAGATATTGTGGTCACTTTGTGAAACAGATCTCTACAACAGCTGAATTGGCCTATCTAAAACAGAAGACAGCTTTTTTGGGTAAGAAACCTATTAAACCACACTTGTCTAAGTTAACTTAGCAGCATTTAATTGAAGTTTTGGCCTTTGCCTTCCTCTGGTAACCTGCAGGAGTGAATGAGCGGTTCTTTTCACACCTGACCATGCTTTGTTTCCCTATTGTTAAAAGTTAATGTCAAGTCAATGTGAAAGACAAAAAGCCCCAAAGAGCTACAGTTCAGGGATGGATAACTCCATTCAGTTCCTGCTGACCTATTTTAGGTTAATCCAGATAGGAATTCCCTGTTGGCTCTTCTAGGATTTGCCCATCTCTAGAGTAGAGTTTATCTATTCAACCACAGTAGATAACATATGACAGGAGTGGGACAAAACCAGTTGTACCTGTTAGTAAAAGCGTTTAAAAATTGCTCCTTTTCAGAGCAAGGGAAGAACAAAATTCCATGTTGTGTTTTGGGAACTGGATTTGTTTGGGAATTTGCTTCCACTATGAAAACAATTTAGCAATTTTACATGCAACAGATTTAGGTAATATAATTACTTCTTGCAAGTACATACAATCTTACAGTCTGTGTGATTATTTTTTTCTTGTGGTGAAGAATTGTGGTGAATTACCTCCTTGTGCATCTTGAAAAATTAGAAATAGGAGTGTCCATCAGGCAAAGAAGAAAAAGTGCTAGGAGAGGTATTGTGGAATTATTTCCAATCTCCTTGTTGTGTTGTTATCCTGTCATCTTTGTGCCTGCAGCAAACATGCTCTTTCCTTGTCAGTGTGTTGTTGGAGATTGCTCATTCTGAAACTCTGACTTTCTTGTGCAATCACTATTTTTCTGTATGCTACGGGCTAAGGAAAGGATGCATTTTTCATTTTAATTTTCTTTCTCAGGTGCAATCACATATGTTTGAGACAGAAACAGCCAACCTGAGTTCTTGATTTTATACTTAGTTATGCAAATGTATCCATAACTGGAGTTTTGAACTGAATCTGAAATGTGGAATAGTGAAGTAATACAGCAGCTTCATAAGTTCTGCCTTCTTGTGGTTTGGAAAATCCTGTGAAAAATTACATTTCCTCCCTTCTTACAATGAGGTAAAATCTAGCTTTACTGGTTGTTTTGAAGTTAGATACTCTTTTGCTTTTTTTACATGGGCTTTTCTGTCCTCTGTCCACCTCAACTACGAAGTGGAGTAAAATTGCTTTTAATGATGCTGCTTTTGGTATCCTGATTTCATGAGGGAGTCCTTGCCCCAGTTCTGGCTTCAGCCCAGTTGAGTTCTAGAAGGAAAATTCTGACCTGCTTAATAACAGACTTATAAAACTGAGAATTTTGGAACTCCAAATTGTCATTCCTTTGATCTGTTTAACTTTTAGAATTCAATCACAAGCAGCTTGCTAATTGGAACTTCTCTAGAATGCCATCTTGCAGCAGTATTTTCAAGTTATTATTTATTGAACGATTTTATTCTATTATTTTACTGCATTTTCTATATTTATTTTTATGCAAGTTAGAAACACTAAATAATCAAAGATCAAATAAGTGACCCAGAATACACACATGTTTGAGAGGGGTTTGGGGACCTCTAAAGTAAACTGTCTGGACAACTGAAGTCTTGTTTCACTTCTGTTTGGATTCATTTATACCCTGACATTGCCATCTCCTTCTCATTTCTCACAGTAGAATAATAAGCCTTAGGATTTTTTTTTTATGCTAGCCTTATGGTCTGAAAAGCTGTTTTCACTTTTTATATATGGCTTCTTAATGATCTGTCAAAAGAAGAGATCACATTTCTGAGCTGTTGAGGTGCAGTGTTTCTTCTGCCACTGCTCAGTGCTCTTGTCTGTTTGGTTCTGTGCTAAGTGACATATTCTGTAAAACTCGGGCCGTCCTCGGTCAGAGCAGGAGCTGTTTTTTCGCTGTCAGTGGCCAGGACTGGGTGGTTTCTGGGGAGAGGTATAGATGTCTGCAGTGCGCAGCTCTTGCTGAAAAGGCTTTTTTTTTGTGTGTGTGTTCATCTGCTCTTACCAAATGTTGGCATTGTGCAAAAAGATGCTAAATTGCCAACAGGGTTCATCAAGTCTGATGGGGTTGGGGGAGGATTTCTTTTGGGCAGAGAATCTGAAGCCTTTCCTAAGGTGTCTGCAAGGAAATTGTGAGAACCACTGAGCTTCTAAAGAAAACAAATTCTCTGATAAACACCAACATGAAGTTAAATCAAAGCTTTTTACTTTGAAATTGCAGTCTAAACTAATTCTAGAAGTAGACCTGCATGAGATTTAGACTTTAAGCAACTTTAGTTTAAAATTTAAATTATAAATGAAACTACTAAGATTTTTTTCTAGTTGAATTTAATAAAGTTTTTGTGGGAAATGGTCAACAGTATTGGAGATAGACCCATGCTCTGAAAATTACACTCACCTGTGTTGCTTGGCCCATCTAACATGCCCCTTTCACTTGAGTGAGACTGCATGTGCTTAAGTATAAATATGAGCATAAGTGCTTGTACTGTTATGGATCAAGAAGATTCATTTATTAACTAATGAGAGGAAAAAGCTGCAATGAATCTGTCGCTAAAAGGAAACCTGAGTGATAAGACACTGCCCTATACTGCTGTCAAGCATAAAGACCGCATATGTTTTGTATAATGCTACTGACTTGTGAACCATAGAAAGTAATGGGTAGAAGGCAGACTGTCTCCGGTTTGTTTTAACATCGATGTTTGGGGCTGATAACTGACCCTTACCAAGAGGTAAATATGAGATGTTGGGCTCCATCATGATGAAGAGGAGATTTGAAACAGCCTGAAATGTGCATGAGATCTGATGCAAATGTTCTCAGTATCTTTGGGTTTAGATTTTGTAGCCACCTGGAATTCCTACTGACTTCAGATATGCTCCTGGGCAAAATACAGTATGGTAAGGTGATTTGTACAATTGTAAGAGGTATTTTGGACAGTAAACTCTGCTAGATTTATGGAGAATGTTATTTGTTGATCTCAGGATATGAATTTTACTGTTATTAACATAAAACCTTTAATTAAGGTTTCCTTTTCTCTTATGGATTGGCATTTGCTTTGAGAAATTACTTACTATGATTCTCGATTTCTCCAAAAATTATTTTGCACTAAAACTTACAGAAGTGTTTGAAGGCACAATTAGAAAGTGTCCAGTCTTATTCTAAGCTACCGCGAAGAATCTGCAATACGTTAAATTATCTTAATCCTTTAAAGGGAGCTTGTTTGATCTGGGTTTTCTGTTACTCATCCTGATGAAACACAAGACAGTGTTTGGAGTTTGAGGCGTAACAAGACTCCAGGAAGCAGGGTTGATTTGGCACATTCCCCATGCTCGTATGTACTGTGCAGAGCAAGTTTTGAAATTTTATCTGCTTACAGTTATCTTTGGTCCATGCATGCAGTGGCAGGCTTAGCTCTCTGATTACCCAAACAGGAATTTTAAAGAAAGGAGAGAGAGAGAGAGAAAAGGGTACTTTTAATGAGTTTGTGCATTTTTTTGTGTGTGTGTATGTTTGACTGAGCCTGCAAAAGAAGAACATCTGGGAATGCTGATCCCTGAATAATGTATTTTATGGGCAGTGGCTCATGGGTGTTTCATACCACCTGAAGCCTGTTTAAATGGTCAGCAGAGGTTTTTATGCTCCAGCTTAATCACAGCCTTCCCAGATTTTGTATATGTCCACCGATTTTTTTTTTTTTTTTTTTTTTTTAAGTATAGAGAACATAGATATATTTTTAGGGATTTAGGTTTCTGGAACATGGGACATCAGAAATATGAAAGAAATTAAACATAATGCCATGCCTTAGATGTTAGTACCTGCCATGGGAACTAGACTTCTGTCAAAAGCTGAATTTGTCCAGTGAGATGAATGAAAACTGAAGTAATTGTCAGTCTCTGTGTAGCTTGTCTTGCCATTGCAGCAGCATTTGTTTGGTTCGTAATGTTGCCTGAAGTCTGTTTTCTTGGAATTCTTGTTATAATTTGCTCCCTAAGAATATTTAAGGAGACATCTGTTTTCCCTCTCCTTGCAGATGATTGCAGTTCTCATTCTACAGCTTGCTCGTGACAGCACTGATGCCTCTGGGGTCAGAGTGTTTCTTGGGTATCTTACATACAAATGAAAATTCTTGTTCTTATTTACTCTGAAGTCAATAAACTGTCTTATAAGCACATTAGCTTTGTCCTCAGGTCAGTGCTGTGTCTATCAGGTCTTTTTTGGTACTCAGTTGATTTTGTCTTGCTCCGGTACTTTGAAATCTTGTTTTGGCAGAAACATGGCAGTGCAAGATTCACCTCAACCAAGTAACCAACCAACCAACATGTGCGTTAGCTCTTCTAGTTTGAGAAGCAAATGGTGCCACTGACTTTCTAATTAAAAACGTCTTTCTAATCATGCTAGCAGCTTCCTCGCTGGTCTACTTAAAACCTTTTACACTGCTTTGTGGTGCTCCCTGGATGTTTCTGGTAAACTAGTGGATCTCTCCAAAGGATCAAAAGGGAAAGTTGGGAGGAAGCCATGCAATTACTACTTAATCCTACGATGTTTTAACACTCCTTAATTGAAAAACCTGTGGACTTTTGGCAGAGTATTCATTGGAGATACAGCCTTCCTCCACTGCACTTGAATTCACAGTACAGTATGCAGCAGGAGCAAAGTCTTATTGCTAAGCCCAGTGCTATAGAACTCCAGAACTGATGTGTTTTGGAGGAAAAATGAATCGAAAGAGGGAATATTTTTAGTCAATTGTTCCCATGACTTCAATAACATGTTACAAAAACACATGAAATTCCTTTGAGAAGTATGTTAGCATTTTCAGTCCTTACGGTATGGAAATTGGAATGATGTCAAGGACAGCTAAGGTTTTGAGTTTTGTTTGCAGCACTTCTGCCATTCTGTCCATGCTTTGAAAGGGGTAGGAGGACTATGTCAGCTGGGGACAACCCACCTGCCCCATAGGGTTTTTGCTCTTCAAGTCTGTAAGAGTGCTAAGAATGGTTTTTTACTTCCTTTGGGTAGTTGAAAAGGGCATATATAATTTAAAGCATCTTTAGGAAGAACTTCTTTTAAAAAGATGTTTATTGTTCTCCAAAGGTTATCTAAATAAAAGATAGGAAGAGGATGGATGTAGGTAATTGCAAGGATAGGATTCCCACAACACTACTTTCAGGGACGATTTAGGTGTGCAAACTGGATGTCAAAAAACAAGGAAGAATGAGAACTGACACAAGCTGAGGATTTAGAATTAAACTGAACTTTCCGGTTTTTATTTGTCCTAATGGTCTATTTTAGTTTGCTTGGAAAGTTTTATCCTGCCTCAGCCTCATCCATTTGGATCTGACCTTAAATGTTTTTTAATAATAATAATTAAAATACTTCCATTCTCTCTACCTAGCTCCTTATTTGGCTTATTGTAAAAATATTCTTGGAAGTGGCTATTTCTCTCATCTTTGGCGGATGGTACGTATTGTTCTAAAAAGCGTTTCCAATGCCCTGATAAGCAAATGTGACATCTTTATCTCCTTCTTTCTCTTTTCTTAGTCTACCTTTAAAAAACAAAAAGGCAAGAAAGGAAGGGTTATAATCGCGTTGCTTTCAGAAGCTGCATTCTGGATATGAATATTTGTTTGCAGCACAGTATAATAATGCAGCTTGTGTTGTTTTGATTAGCTGCTCAAAAGTGCTTATAATAATTGCCAGATCACCGGCATTTACTACAGACATCACTTTTTTTTTTTTTTAAGAAATTGCTCAACTACTAGCTTTATTCTCTCTTGAAACGTGTTGGAAGGATGGCTAGACATAGCTAAAGAAATATTAATGAAAGAGAACTTGTCGTTCAGCTTTGTCTCGCTGACGTTCTCATGTCTTCTCAGTCTTCAGCTAATTTGTGGTGTCGTAGTTGTTTCCCATACTAACAGATGGGCTGCTGTGACTTTCATAAGAAAATTAAGAGACTGGAGACTAGCTTAATTTTATAAACATGGGTATAGATACTGCATTTGGTATTATGCGCACAGGAATCTTAAGGAACTTAAGATTCCTTAAGGAATCTTTGTTCTTTGTTTTAATAGAAATGTATGCTTTTTTTCCTGTCTGGGTAGGTTACAAATACATGCATGTACGCATGCATGTACACACGTGCGCACGTGTACACACACACACATATATATAAATGTACATACATACATAAATCTTTAATATCTTCCCCTCTTCCTCCTGATGTGTTTGTTAGCTGAAATTATCTCCAAAACCAGTTTCAGGTTTGACAACGGGTTTGGTCACCAGAAGCTGTCTAAACTATGCAGCCTAGTTGTACTTGGATGTACACATTAAGCAAATATTTGATAATGCTGGGTTAGCTTCCAAAACACACCCAGAGTGGTTTTCCTTCTTTTCCCCCACCTCCTCCCATCATTAAGGAGAGGGAAGATGCATACACTTGCAATGAAATTACATGCCTTACTTGCAGTGACTGTCACTGGGAAGCATGGTGGTTGGGACATGCCTGCCTTGCTCTGATGCTGGGAGATCTCCTTGCTTGGGTTTCTGCTGCTGCCTGGCCTTGCCCCTCCTCGCTCCTGTGGTCTGAGCCAGGCTTTGTCTTTTCTGCCCCTGCCCTGCAGCTTTCCTGCTAGTGATGAGTTTTTATCAGCATTGCCTGCACACATAGGAGCTTGGGTGCTTCTGGTAGTTTTGAGCAGTTACTATGGCTTTGAAGGGAGCCTTTTTACAGCTTTAATTCCAAATCTGCTTATCCTGCAAGGCAGTGGTTATCAGTTCATCAGCATGTCTGTGGACTATTTCTAATAACTTTACAGGGTCTTTACATTTTCGAGTGAGGGGTTCCCATAACATTGGCAATTTCTGCTTCTTGTGTTGTTCCCTTAATCCCAGTGTTTCCTGTCTGCTAAAAGTAATGGTCGCTTCAGGGCCCGTGGCCAAAGGATCAAGTTTAACGCTGCCCTCTTAAAGCTTCTGCCAGGGGCTTGAAATGACCGACTGGAGCTAAACAGGTGGCTATAAAGAGAAAAGTTCAGTTTGAAAATAATTGTGTTGAACAGAAGCAAAAAAGGTAAATAAGGAGTCATTTGGGGAAGACCGATTAAAACAATTCTTATCCCTGATCAAGCAGCGACTCTTTCATTTAATCTACAAGCACATTCCTGCAAGGGCAAGGTCACATCCGGTGTGGGAAATGGATCCGCGCGGCCTGAGGAAATCCACTGAGCGACATGGGGCTGCTTCCAAGCTTCCCTCCGGAGCCCTCTAAGGTCAAGGGTTTAGCTGTTGCTGCTGCTTTTCCTCCTCTAAAGGAGCAGTGCAAGAGCAAGAGTTTGGAGTAGCTGCTGTTTTCTGTTTCAGCCCCGAAGCAGATACCTTACTTGGGAGTCTTTGTGTGCTGTCTTTTGATGTGGGCTGAAGCTGGCAAAGTTTCATGCCAATCTGTATGTTTTTAAGCCTTGCCAGGTCCTCTCATGTTTTGAAAACTGCTGGCTACAGGGGGTTGGTGCCCACAGGGTGGGAATACAAAATCTATTGTAGCTGCTGAGGTGAAACCTCAGCCTGAAATGGCACCGCCTATTGCTGTGGTTGCACGCCCTGTTCGTACTTGTGCCTTGGCATGTATGCCTGCACAGGTGCCTTTACCATGGATAACCACTGCTAATTACGGCTTGCTGCAGAGTTCTTATCTGAGGAAAGAATCAGATGGGCAGGCCTCACTGGTATCTCTAAATTTGCCTTTGGCTTGAGTGAAAAGTGCAAATTGAGGATCATCTTCCTAATCTTTCCTTCCCCCCTCCTCTCTCTTAAACCCATCCTGCAAAATCTTAATTCCCTAAGTATCCTAAACCTAACGTTGACATCAAAAACTAAAGTCTCCCGGATTCCTAGGTTTGGAGTCCTTGGCCTGAGTGCTTCAGATCCCCACAGCAAGCCAGCTGTGGGGATCTGAAATGAAGCATCTGTAGAAAATGAAAATGTTACCAAGTGGGAAAGTAAATATAACCCACCTCTGAAATCTTCATTTTTGTACAACTTGGTCAAGATTTCCAAGAGTCCATCTGTGTTTCCATGTCAAGATTTCCAAGAGTCCATCTGTGTTTCCATGCTCTCTTGCTGAAAGTTGTGTTGCTGATAAGTCACTTAGCTATCCAAAGATAGCATACTATGTATGCTATTATCTCTACTTTCCTAAGCTACTGAATATTTTTCAGTCTTTATTTTCCACTCTAACTCGTCCTAGCAAAAACAGACTTGGATTTAGCAGCACTGTTGAGAAGTCAAGCTTGAGTTGTGGTGGTTCTTGGTCATCTTCCCATTGAAATCACCTATTTATTCATGATTAACTTAAATTATTGTCATGCTTGAGTGGCCTTAGAAAAGTGGGTGATAATGTGAAATCATTAATGAGGTATGTGCAGCATTTTTTTCCCAAAGAAATGTTGAAATATTAATTTGTTAATAATTCCATAATTAATAAGCCTTGTGTCTTTTTTCAGGCAGAATGACTTGCAGAGTTTTTCGTGATATGAAAGTAAAGACTTTTAGTACACTAATTTAAATGCTACTTTTATCTGTTCTTAAAGCAAAATTAACTATGCTATTTCTTGATATTTTCTAGCTACGTGTACATATATTTACACTCATTTAATACATAAAATTAAGAAAGAATATAGCTATCAGAGTTTCTGATGTATTTTCATAAACTTTTTCTAATGAATAACTCCTATCTCTCTAAATTTATTAAGTGTTCTTATTACAATTTGTAGAACGTTTTTATGATCAGCAGGCTCAAAATGAGGTTTGAACAGAACTGTAGTGGACTTCTGGCAGCAACTGATGTAGTTTTTTGCAACATGACACTCAGAATGCAAAAACAATCAAGCTACCTGATGCAAAAAGCTGGGGTCACAGCTAAATAATCCGCTAGGTGAGTGGCAGCTGATCTTCAGGCAGCTGCTGATAGGAATAATCTTTTTGTTTGTTTGTTTTGCTTTGTTTTTATTAGTGAATTCACTCTGTTTATTTTCTGTTTCTTAATTGCCTAGACAACTTCCCATTTTAGACTTCTGGGAATAGGACATAAATGCATATTGTGCATATTCAGTATTTCTAAATGCTGAATACTCCTCTGTTAAATATGTATCACCGCTGTAAATGGCAGATACGTAAGCAGTCAAGTTGAAATATATTCCCATGAAAAATCTTGTCTCGAGATGAAATGACTGTGTAGAATTGCATTCTGCACGTCATGGAATCTGCGTGTGAGCGAATGTGAGCAGCTCGCACACCTGCACTCATGGCAGCACGGTCTAATGCATCCTTCCTCACCCACTGCGCTTGCTGGAAGAGCTGCTCTGCCTTGCCTGCAACTGCAGACGTGTCAGATTGACAGCTGTGCTGCTGGTCTGGGCTCTGCTGTGTGTCAAGGTCTTAGGGCTAAAGGAGCATAAAGATGGGCAGCTGTGTGTGGCAGTTTCCATTTGACTGGCAGTCATCTTGCAGAACATATGGAGTATTTTCCAGAATAAAGATAAAACCTTGGTAGTTAAGGGGAATCAGCTGACAAAATTAAATGGCAAGCGGCCATTCTTGAATGAGGACTAGATGTAGAACTGAATGTCTGCTCATCGTGGAGGGAGACTTCTTGGCTCTTCACTACTGAAAGTTTTGTTGGAAGTTACTTATCTGAAGGATGGTCTCTGGATCTCTGCAAATTCATGGGAGAAGAAACTCTGCAAACCAGGTTCACATAGTTTGTTATATGAATAGCATGAAATTGTAAACGCTGGATAATGATAGTGGGATGAGGAGACTGAGGCATGGGATTCGTGCAGTACTCATGTTCAGTTTATATATAACAGTTTGCACCACTGAGCATTTTCCCCAGTTAGATTTAAGTAACCTGGTGAAATCTAGACTGAATAAGTTAGATGGCAATCAAGGATACAGAAAAACAGATCTGACATAGAATGTTTGGCTTAATAGCTGGACTCCTAAATCTAAATGCACTGGAATCTGTGTATGAGAATACTTTCTATTTATATTTCACCTCAGCTTTTAAAGCATCACATGGGAATGTTTGCAACCTCAGCACTTGTGCTAATTGAGGATATTACTCCACATTTTATGGTTGCGTAAAGCGAGGTAAATAACATCAGTCACGTGCTCCAGTAGACACTGGCTGGGTAGCAGAGCAGGATGCAGAGATCTGAAGCATCTCCAGGCTTTCAAACCTGCTTTAGTGCTCTAGGAATGGAAGACCTTATATCCAGGCCATCAGCAGTGGGCAAATCATGTGGATAGGAGTGATCACAGACAGCTCGTTTGGGTGTGTGGGATGAATGAGTGTGTCAGCTTTGAAGGCAAGAGCAGATCTTGTCAGCTTCAGAGTCTTTGTCATTTTCTTGCCTTTTGTCTGTCTTAGTTCATTTTAAAAGAAACCTTGAGGAAACTTCTCTTAACAAAAAATAAATGGAACATTGCACATAATATTATAAGCTGTCCTTAAACTGGGGTATTTTTGCGCAAGTCCTCCTCTGGGTTGCAGTGCTTCTGCAAGAAGGAAAACTCAAGGTGGTTTAAGTCTGGAGGCCCTACCTAGTCATTTCTTTTATAGTGACTTTATTAGTACCTGAGCACTTAAAATGATCTCTCTTTTGAGAGATCAAAGATACTTTATCCAGTATTTACAGAGTGTTCTTTTCAGACAAGCAACTGCTCTATTCTTATTTCTTTTGTTTCTCATGGTTTGGGGATTGGGATAGATGTAAAATGCTGGAGTCAGGTTTGTAGTCAGGAGTAATAATAAAAAGAGCAGTCAGAATCAAACCATTTGCTGGCTTGTGGCAGTGTTTATAGCACTGTAGCTATAAAACCCAAAGTAGCTCGCCCAGTTGTCACTTTAGTGCAGCAGTCAGTGCTACATCTGGACAACAGGGCAAAGCAGCTTCTTGGATAATGTACTGCTAATTTCCCTATGTACCAACTAATAGAAGCCTAATGGTTCGGGTGTTACTGCTATACATAGATATGTGCTACCAGAAAAAAAGACTAGAAGAATTTTCAGATGAGAATTAAGCCTTAAAACTTGAAACTGAGTGGCTTCAGTCTCTCTGTTTCTTTGCTGTAATACAGATCTTTCTGTGAGCGTTTAATTTTCACCAGTGTATTCAGAGATGATGCCACGACCAGTTGGTCGGTGTCCTGAAATCCTTCTCTGTGATTCATTTGGCGAGGATTCATTCCTCACTTTCCCTCCTCCATAGCTACCTAAATATAAAGTCTGTGTCCAGAGCAATGCTGCATAAAACACTTCATTTTTTTTGAGTGTCTTTTGTGTTTGCTGAAATGGGATGCAACCTCAGATGGTAACACTCTACAGAGAGCTACTGTCCTAAAGTTTCTAATGCTTTTTGAAGCTGTAGGACTGGAAATGTTGTTACAATAGGGCACAGATCTGCTTCCTCCTCTTGGCCCTGGGCTTGGCTTTGCCTTTTGCAGTTCCAATTACTTGTTTTGCACGCTGCCTTTCTCCTGGCTGTGATGGGATGTTAATTGTGCCATTGCTGTATTTCATTTTTGCTGACCAGTGGGTTTTAAACACACTCACTTGCTATGTTTCTGTGCTTAGTTTCTGTCCTGGTTTGTGTCCTGGCAGCTTGAGTTCAGGCACTTGCGGATTTCTCTTAATCGATTTGGCCTCCGCATGACCAGATCAAATGGTTTTCTGTGTGATCTTGTTACAGTTGCATCCTGTAGCTTGTTCCAAGTGTTTTGATGCCCACTTACCCACAGACAAGTTTATTTTCTGCTTGTTGTAGTTCATTTGTGATTAGACTGAATGGAAAATGAGAAAACAGGATAGTATTTCTGTAAAAATCCTGGTGTGCATGTACTGTGGTTGCGTGTGGTTGGTAGCTTAAAATGAGCTTTTTCAGCACTTTTCTCTGCTAGTCTAAGAATAACCCATTTCTCTATGGAATTGGTAGGTGAGTTCATGACAGTAATGATTTTAATAAGCTGCCAATTTTGGAAATTGATGGTCCTATGATTGCCATGCTTTGTTCTTCAGAAAGACGACTTGCATAATCTTGTTATTTTGATAAATGCAGACTCTGTGTTCTGATTTATAAACAGTCTCCACAGCTCTAGTGGCACCTGATTTTGTGAGGCAATAATCGTTCTGTCCTAGAGAAGTTAGTGATGTTTCTAACAGATACTGTGCTCATTTTATGGAGAAAAATGTTCTGCACTTCCACCTGTGGATTTGTGGCTGTTAATAAGTGGTTACAGTTTGTTTCCATGTGGGAAAATAATGCCAGCTTATTCTTTAACTTGTGACCTTGGCAAAATGGCTGGAAATCGCTATTTCCTGTAAATTTCACTGCTGTATGCTGTACGTATCAGTATGGGAAGGATATGGAGGATATGAAGGATAATTCAATGTGGTTTGTGCACAGATGGGAAAAGAAAAGGTTATCTCCCTTTTTCCTTCCTCCTTGTCTTCCTTCTCTTCCCTTCCCCCCATCTTGCTGAAAGAGGGAGGTAGTTTCCAGTGACAATTTCTGGAATTGGCTCTTGACAAACCATTCTGGTTGTTGTATTTATTTTTATATTGCTTAAAGCTTTGTGGATGTTTCAACAGATCCTGACTTTGTGGTTGCTCTCCTTTACTAAGTTGGTTTGTGCCAAATCTTTTCCAAAAATAGATGAATACCTGAGACTGAATAGGAGTAAATGTATCATATAATGCTTTCATCATGCATTTCCTCAATTTAAGTCAGCAGGACTTTATGCATAAAGCTTGAAGGTAAAGCAGGGTAAAGGGAAAAAGCACTTTCAAATTTTATTCCTGTGTAAGGGAGTAGCATTCGAGGTTGTGAGGCATGAGCAAAGAGCAGGAGACATCTATAGCATGGTTGGCTTTACTGACTTCAGTAATATTGTGATACTTAACCAGTTAGTAGTAGCTTCTTATGTTTCCTACTTCTAAAGTCTTTTCATTTTTTTTCCCCTGGTTCCTTATCATTTTAGCTTTCTGAGATAAGAATGAATGGATTCTTGTTGAATGGACCTGTTGTTGTAAACAGTTGTGTGTGTGTTTTTTACAATCAGTCCTTTTTACTAAAGGCAAGAAAAGAAACAGCTCTTTTTGGTAAAATGGCTCCATTTTTGATTTGTTATTAACTATTCTTTGTAAAGAGAGCAGACAAGGTATTTAAGTACCTTACTTAAAAAAAAGCGTATGTGCAAAGGTAAATGTAGTAAACGAATTGCATGTGCAAATTCAGAATTAAATTGTCAGTCATATAACAGTGTTGCGCTTCATTTACATGTAAGTGTACCTAGGTACAGTGAAGTCTGCGCCCCGACCCTCTACAAAGAGGCATGGGATTAAGGTCAGGCCTACAGGTAGCAGAATGGACTTAATGGCCATAAGTATAACGGGTATTTTTTTTTTGCCATTTCTTGATACTGTACATTGTATATGCTTGTTGGAATCCATACATGGTAAGAAGGGATCATAGTGTTTGAGATCTGATGCAGCAAAATGTTCTTGTTTGTGTCGCCCCTTTTCCAGAGGACTTGTCTCCTCAGGGCACTGTGGTGAGCAACCACGCAGGGGCCCTTTGCACTCCCTGCTTCCCTAATCTGGGCACAGTTCTTGGCCCTTGAACTGATAACCTTGCTAGCTGGGTTCGCTGGCATCTCTGGCAATATAACTGGTTTCATCTTGCTTGTTCCAGCAGAGGAACAAGTTGTTCTGTGCGGTAAACGGAAAGAATCTCACAGGAGTTAGACTCACAATAGTTACAAATGTACATGTAAACACATATCAGTTTTATACGTTAGATTTACATGTAGGTATCAGTATGTACGTGTGTATGTGTTTTTAGTTTAAAAAAAAACAGCGTGTGGATTAAGGCACACCTGACATTCTTCTGTATAGCCTAATTTCAGGGCAGCAGTCTTGAATTGCTCTTTGTGAGAAAGGCAGAGTGCACTGGAGAGCATCTGGAGTGTCAGATGTTCAGGCAGGCTAGGGTTTCTGTGAACTCCATGGTGTTGCTATGGTTTTGTTAACTGAAAATCTTGACTTTTAAACCTAGGATATTAATTGGAGAAGTAAATGCTGATGACATTCAAAAAATGTTCGAAAGCAAGACCTTGCTGTCCTGTGGTCTCCACAGGGAATGGAAAATGATGTGTTATAGATGCAATATCTTACTGTGCTTGAAAATAGAGTTGTGGGATGCAACCCTTTCCATCAATTTGACTTGTTTTCAGATTTTTGGCACTCTTTGGTAATGCACAAGCACAGGAAGTATGAACTAATAGGTTTATGTCACCAAGTCAGTCTGCTCTTTGGTGGTGGCTTTGAAATGTAGAGAAGACTTCTTTGGTATCTTCTATTAATGTTGAATGTGCTGCGCTGCTGGCTTTTCCCGGGGGAGGATGGTGGGGCAAATTTTAATGGAAAACTTTGTTAAATTAATTGGAGTAAGACCAAAGAAAAGTTTATCTCCATGCAAACATGCACTTCCAGGTAACTGTGTTTGGAGCAAAATGTTTTGTGGCTCTTTTTCTACTTTCTTTTCCTCAGTGTGGAGGTATTTTGCCAGTAAACTAAGTATTGCTAAACCTAGAAAAGAAATTTAGGGTTTTCCTTTCCTTTCTTGTGCTTACATCCAAGACATCTTTGTTTTGCTGTTCCTATAACGTACGTTATGCAAGCCCAAGTGCAGGAGCTCTAACACTTGTTAGCACTTGAAATGTGGCTGTGTATATAATCATACATATGGATTACATGACTGTTGAATGGATTTATAATGTCTGTTTATTCAGACTAAGTGCTTTTGACAGATGTTAATAAAAAGTTTATATTAAGGCGGGGAAGCGTGTTTTCACAGCATGTATCTGAGACACAAGAATGTTGTCTGAGCTACTGACAGAATTGATGGTGACTATATATGCGAAGAAATGAGTTTTGGAAGTCCTAGGAAAATAAACCAGAAAGATCTTGTTGTATGACGACTCTGAAGGCTTCCAAACATTAAAAAAAGATGAAATAAAAATAATCTATCTACCTTTGAAAAAACTGAAAGCTGGTTACCTGGCATTTAAATAAACCTGCATTTAATCTGCTTTGCTATACCATGAGGCAAGAATGTATGTTGTAGTTTTGTGCCTTTTCAAGCAAATGTACTCTGTATTATTATTAAAACCATGAATATCAAAACCAGTTCAGTATGAATGTATAAGGACACACCTGGTGGAAATTTCCAATCAAACTCTTGGAAACATTTTAGAAGATCTAAAATTCTCTTCGTCTGCATTTGGAGAGTATTCCTTCATCAGGGTGAAGAGATATTTGCTAGTGTCAAAAAATGTTGAGGGGGAGGAGAAAAGAGCCCTATGTGGTAATTTGCCAATATTTAATGCTATTTGTTGCCTCAAATTAGGTTGTGGTTTATTTTTGATATGTAGCAAGTCTCTTGTATTATGATCTGTCACAACAGAGTGTCCTGTCTTGTCAAAAACTTTTCCTTAAGTTAATGTGAATTGAAGTGCTTTAGTGATCTGTTTCTTATGTGGTGGATTACTTTCATTTATATGCTTGTTATGCTTGAAAATAATAGTGTATTTTATGTAAAATTGTGGGTTTTGGATTAGTTTTGTAATGGAATTCAGGGAGTTTTTGCAGATGCCCACAACAGGCACTCAGCCTTCCATTAGGAAGTTAGCCTGTATAGAGGTAAGTGTGTAAGACCAAGTTAATATCCACTGGAAATTCATTCTAAACACTACATAATGCTGACTATGTTCATCTGTGTCCTTGACTGTCATTACAGTATGTCTTAACCTTATGTTGTTGGTTTAGATTTGTTGCTTATTTTCTGCCTTTGTGTAATGAAAGTAAAAATGCATTTGCAGCCAAATAGATGCTGTTTTGGTTTTACTCCTGGTTCTGGTTATGCTCCTGGTTACCTTGAAACGACTGCTCTCCAAGTGGTGTGCCCCAATGCACTGGAAAAGACAAAAATAATGTGATGTTAGTGAGAATGTTCTCTTTTGGTGGAAGGAAGCACCACATAATGTACATTGGCTGAGACCGGAAGAAAAAAAGAAAAAGCAAGGGAAAAAGTTAAGGTAACCATACTAATAAAATGGAAAACAACCATATTCATTGGAATAAGTGGATTGAGGGAAGCCTAATCGTTACTCCATGTTAGATGTAAAATATTTGTGGATGTTTTGCCCATATAAAGCTATACCTTCAGTGGTGTGCTTGCTTAACCTTGAAGGTTAACTAGACTACCTGAGGTAAGAGTTGATAGCTGATTTCTCTATTCTTTCCTCCTAAGTGAGCAGAAGTAAGGTACAAAGTACTCCTGCATTGTTGGTGTTTGGTAGGATTTTGTACAGCAGAACACCTGGCGCTCTGACCAAGTACAGATTCTTCCTCCCTGGGATTTGCAGAACATGTGACGTGGTTCTCCATGGGCAGTACGGCTCTGATGAGTGCAAACTAGGAAAGAAGGGCATTATTTCTTTATTGATGACAGGAGTTACCAGGATGCTACAGCTAATGAGTTACATAACAGTGTTGTATTAATATTCCAGATTATTCATACAAACAAACAAAACTGTAAAAATACTTGTGTTCAATGTAACAATAGCCTAATGGAGGTATTAATAAATGAGAGATTTTCATCCTGCAGGACATTGTTCCAATATGATTGGAAAAATAGGAAGTTTTTTTTTTGTCTTGGGAGTGTGCTATTGCTTTAGTTTTCTGGCTTTTTTCCCCCTCTCCCTCCCTCTAATGAACTATGGTGATTTTTAGTTCACATATTGGTCAAGAAACAGCACTTCATCTTTATCATATCTTTCCATTCAGATCAGTTATTTCATATCTGATAATGATAGTTAACAAAGAATAAGACTTATCATTTTCATCTTTTGAAGATCTGAAAATACCTCAAAGTTCATTTTAACCTCTCTTTCATGTAAGTCTGTTCCATTCAATTAGTATAGATTTGAAATACTCTTTAAGGGTTTTCCTTTTGAGCCCAATGCTTTTCATGAGATTTCAAATAAAATATGTGTGAGCATTTCTCTTCCATTCCCACTGTTATCAAGAATGAGAGCAGCTGCAATTAGTGGTCTGACCTAGCAGAGCTCCCAGAGTCCTCTCAGTCTATTTAAGAAAAGAAAAATGTCCTGCTAATTTTGGATTGGAATTCACCTTTTCAATCAATACCTCTGTTCTTATCTCAATGTATGCAAGCTGTAGTTAACTGTAGGAAACTGTTCATGAAACAGCAAGAGCTTTTAGGTTCGAAAGAGGTTTTGTATTAATCACTGCTTCTGCATAGTGGAATAAAACTCTTGGGTTAGACGCCTGCAAATATAAATAACAAAACAACCTGGTAGGTTTGTGGTCCATAGCCTTTGAGGTGAGATTGTAAGGACAAAACATTGGAAGCAGTCAGTGCTTCCATCCACTCCCAACTCTCCTTTTGGTGAAGGAAATCTATGTAGAAAAATTTAAATGAAGAACCTAAACGAAGAATCTAAATGCTTTTAGGCACTAACAACAACTGTTCTAAGAAACTGGCTGGGGCTTTAAAATTTAAGGTATGATTCAGAAAAATTATATATTTCTCTTTGGCATTTTCTTTCATATAATGGGTAATATAGCTTAAAGGTGTTTGTTTTTCCTTATCCTGTGCTGCTTTTATTGCTTATAAATTTATTTTAAATTGTCTTCTTATTTTTTCTTTTATAAGATGAACACTGGTCTTCTGTAGAATAACCAGCTTGTAGAATATCTTTTCCATTTTCTTATTTCTGGTAAGAGGAAGGTGGAGGAGTAAGGTGCGAATAAATTTGAGAGGTTATGATACAATCCATAACATACTATGGCAGTGTAGCCTACTGAAGAGTGTTATTCTCTCTCCTCCTCTGTGATCTTAATTCCTGGGAAGGAAGAGGTGTTGGAATTTGAGCGTTAGCGCAATGACGTAAAGCGCTTGCCTGGGCTTGTGTAGCACAGTAGCATTTAGTGAGCAAAAATGTGGAATGTGCAAATTGTAAAGGGAAACCTGAAATGTGTCCTGTTGCAAGAATGATGGAATATATTGATTTCTTACCAAACTGTATTTGCCTTTCTCTCATAAGCAGTTCTCAAAGTCTGTTTCTTTTTTATTTAGATTTTAATCATCAATATTTTATGTATGCAATAATAGTAGACATTTCTTTTAGAGGCAGATGAAATTAAGTGAACAGTCTCTATAGCCAGAAAGTGGGCAGCCAGAGAAATGGTTCCATCTTTGTAACAGCTGGATGTAGCAGCTGAGGTTGAAGGCTGGCCCTTTTTTATAAAGCGCTTATGTGGTGGTTATAAAACATATGACAGTACGTATGTTTATTGTGAAAACTTATACTGAGCTTGGAGTTACACTGAGCAGTTGGGTACTGAGTGACAATAAAAAGCATGTGTCTCATATACCACTAGGGGTCTTTTGAATAACAAATAACCCAAAGTTCTCTTTAATAGCACTTTAATGGCAGAATTCTTTGTCCAGTGGCACTCGCTGTAGAGGATGTGGTATGTAAGGGCGCTCCTTGCCACAGTATTCCTGCTCTGCAGAGGCAGCCTTGGATACATTTTTATGGGCAAAAATTGAAGGGTTGAACCCTAATTCAGCTCAAACTTGGTACAACCTCTATCTGACTCTGCCATGTGTAGTCTGGCAACTACACTTAGGCTTCTGCATGTGTTTTGAAAGTAATCCAGCTAATTTGCTGCTGTTTAAATTATCAAGCTCAGAGTTTCACATGAAATTCAGCTAATGCAAAGTCTACGTTCTGTGTTACTAGCAGAGCTTCAGCACGTAGGACCGTGGTGTGTGTGAGGATTTCTTCAGGCTGACAGTGTGTGATATGAGTAAACCCCTCTGCTAAGCAAGAGCATCTTCTACTACTTCTTGAGGGGCTTGCAAAGTACACTAGGTTCTTGACCAATAGAATTCTCCAAGTCTCCACTGAGTTATTTTTCAAGGAAACCTGTTTGGAGAAAAATTGAATACCTCATACATCTAACATCATTTCATCAAAGTAATATATTGTGGAAAAAATATGGAAAAAAATAGCAATGTGTAATATCAAACACGTAAGAAGGGTGTTTTGTACAATTTTAGTATTTATCTTGTTCATAGTGCCTATCCAAGGGTGTGTGTGTGTACGCTTTTATTGATTTGTTTTATCTAAAAAGCTACAAATCCAAACATTTAGGCAGAGGCAATCGAAATCATATGCTCTCTACTGCATAGTAGAGTATTGGGACTCTACTACTCACTTTTATGATTTGTCTGTGTAGACATCTCATATAGGATCTAAAAGGAACAAAAATGTTGCTACAGAGGTTATTTTTAGTAACTTACTCCCTTCTTTTCTTTATTTCTTCCACGAAGTGCTTCTAAATTAAAGGTTTAATTCCATAGATGTTGAGTGCTAATACATTTAAGGGAAGTGGGGTAGTCGCTCAATAGACAGAATGCCTTCCTTTCATGAGTAATGCTTTTGTTGTTCAGTTTCAGCAGGAAAAATCATTGCTAGGAAGAAAAAATATCATTAAAAAAGAGGCACAAAGGTGTCATACAGGTGATTTCGGTTAGCATGAGATGCTTATGCAAAGCACTAGAAATGTGATGAACAAGACCTGAAATTAATCACTAAAAAGAACAGCTACTTCAAAAGACATTTTGAAAACTGAAGACTGCTAGTCTTTTAAAAATAAGTGACTACATTGCAGAACAGTGATATTTGAGCTACATAGCTTATTTGAGTAATTGGCATTGTTCAGATGTTAACTTCTTTTTCAAACTTTCAGTCTAAAATTGTATTTCAAACAGGTTTTGACCTGACAGCTGTGATTCAAAGTTGCTGTGTGGAATGCAGTCTGGCTCTGCATGCAACTGTTTTTTTTCTTCTGACATCCTTCTAATGTACGCACACATATAAGCTCTAATTTATACCAACTTAGGGTACCCCTCTTAATATAAATGAAATGTAGGCCTCAGATTTTAGGGGACTTGTACACCTGTTCTCACTTTGTAGCTTAAATTTCACAGGAACAATTTTTATGAGAATAGTAAGAATCTGAGAGTTATTATTGAGGTTGCAATAATTGTGTAGTCTGAGGTGGTGATGTGAAAGAGTCATTTCGTCTTTGCTTCATGTAAAATAAGTGATGGTGACTCTGAGCATGGAAACAGAAAATATAATGCTACAAATGGATTGACCTGGCTTTTTCTCCTAAAATTTTAATTTAATTTTTAAAAATAACATAGTCTCATCTTGTTTTAGTCTTGTTTTATCGTAACGGCCGGCTTTCTGTGGTTAGATTTACCTGTAGTGTCATAACATTTCTGCATGCATAAACTAAAAGGAATAACAACCTTGTTCTACTTAATTGTATGATTAAAAACTTGTTTCCCTGACCTCGGTCACCTGCTGGATTGCATCTTCATTCTGTTCAAATCAGGTAGAGGATATTTAATCCTGACAGTAGTGTTTGTTTTTGTTTTTACCTTTTTTTTTTTTTTAACGGCTATTTGTTTATACATAAATGACCATAGACTTTCAAAATCGGAATTAACAGCTTGGTAGCACGATTGGCTTTTTTCACTTATTTCTACCTTCTTAATGCATTTTCTCATCAGTTAATAAAATCTTAATGCTTTAAAATTTTTAGTTCCTGTTGCATCGAATGTTATACTTTGCCTGCCATCCCAGATAAATGCATTTGTCACCAAATTCCCTTCCTGGCAGAAGGGGGGGTCACTATGAAGTGTGACTAAACCGAGGTGAGATACCTGCTGGCTGAGTAGAGCTCGTGAATGTGTTTTGCTCACTGCTATAGTGACCAATAAATGCAGAATACATAAATTTTGAGTGTGGAGAAATAAATCCAAGCTTGAACGGGCCAGGCTGTCTATCAGTATAATCTAGAGGAGTCCTGCTCCTGGTTTTCACACACAGACGTCCTTCGGCCAGGCATTTGCTATAGCCAGACCTTGGCTATACAACCTCAACAAACCTGAACAGGCAGGTCCAAAGCTCTGGTGGTGCAGCTTGTCCAAACTGCTTGTACTGTTGATCTAGTTTTGCGCTAAATTATGTGGAGATGGGGTGCATCGTGTTCAGGGAGCTTCTTGGAGATGGTTTATACTTCTTTATTATAGTTGCATAGGAAGCAAATGGGTGCTGCTTTAGTCAACTAAAAATGTCAAACTGCAACAAGAATGTGGTAATGAATGTCCGGATGAACTGCAGAATGGGGTTGGAAGGGTGGCATGCAACTCCTGCGTGCTTAATCATCACTGTATTTGAGCATTTTTCAGTTTTTACTTTCCTTCAGCAAAAGTTGTTAAAACTTCAAACTGCATTAATTGGCTATTGGGCTGAATGGCTGGAACTGATGTTAGGATTAGAAATGAAAAGCAGAGAGATACTTTATCTCCTTAAATAAGGAGGACATTTGTTCTTGTATACGATGTGGGTATGGAGATTGTTCTTTGAAGTAGTCTTGAAAATAGCTGCAAGTGGAGCAAAAGAATACAAATAAATTCATTTTGGATATATATGACAGTTGTTTCAAGTCAGTGTTTGCGTAATAAAAACAAAATCATAGAAGCAGTCTTGGAACTGCTGGGGAACGTTTTTAATCTTTGGCTGTTTATAGAAACAGTGCATACAAGGTCCAGTGCTTATTTTGTGTTCTATTGTAGTCCTTAATTTTAAATTAATAGTGGAGCTAGCTGGAGTGAAGTTATGTAGCCTTAGGCTTTTGACAAAAAACCTCTTGAGGCAAAATCTTCCAAACGTGCATTTGCTTAGTGTAACCTTAGCTGTGAACAGAGGCTGCAGTTGTGTTGAAACAGGGATTATAAAGCGCTGTTAGCAAAGAAGCTAATTACATTTCAGGTTGCAGAGGACAATGACAGGAAGAAAGCATGAGGATAGGACAGCACTTGCTACCTTAAATAGCAGTACTTGACTGGAAAAGGCCTGGAAGATGGAATATTTAGGAGCTGAAAGAATCCTAATGCTGCTTTTGTTACGGCAAAATATTCCCCTTTTTTTGATTTTGTAATTAGAAAAGCTTCTTTTAGTTCTCTGGTCTCTGCTACAAGAAGCCTCTTCTGAGTGTCTCAGAAACTGCATAAATTGCACTGGTACTGTTTTGCAGAATCTGATGTGTACTCTTACTGTAAAAATTTTTACCACCTTTACTCAAATGTATTTGTTAAATTTTCAGGTCTGGAAGTGGGAAAGACAAAAGAATATCTGTACTGCTTTTTGAGTTGGGAAGGAAATCAATCACCTCTGCTACATCCTTGTTCTTTCAGAGTTTGTATGCTGTCTTATTTTTTTTTTCTGTCTTTTATTTAATTTGACATTTAAAAATCAAATATTTGGAAGGGCTATGTTCTGAAATACAAAAGTCACCCAACATACTTAAAGACCATCTAATCAGAAATTAAGCTCCTTCATTTGGGTGGCTCTACCTTGTTTTGTCCTAAATCCGGTAGGCTTGGGTAAATGTTTGTTATTTGATAGAAGCTACCTGGAAAACAGCTATACCTAGTCCTTTATTTTCATGATGCAAAGCACCATGCATATAGTACAGTTGAGGAGCTTTCTCTTATGGAGCCATTTTTTCTGATCCCAGGCTCAGGCATTTTATTGGATTTTGGTTTTGTTTTTATTTAAGGACATATCAGTGCCCTCTCTCTGAGAGTAGGCCAAAAACTTGAAAACCCATACTTGAAAGATATTTTCAACTTCCTTATTCTCAAAAGTACTTTAAGCTTTAGCAACTCATAAGAAAAAACAAGGTAGCAACATGAAGATGCAGACCCCTTGAGAGGAAATGACTACTACAGCTGGAATGCAGTTCTCTTAAAATGCCCAGACTCTCCTTTAGGGAGAATCTGCTGGCAGCATTGATTGCTGCCTCTGTGATGCACATCATTATCCTTTCTTTCAGAGCTTCAGCTCTCATTTTAATTACTAAATTTCAGATTTTTAATAATTACCTTTCCCATACCAAAATCATAGGATTCTTTAGCACTTTGTGATTTATTACTACAGTGTAGTTGCATAAAGATCTGAACAGTATGTGATCCACTGAAATAATCTCAGAATCAAGTAGTTGCTATTTTTGCACAACTTAGGTTTAGGTAGTTTCCTTTCTAGAAAATCAACCCTGATCTAGGTATTTAGTTTCTAATCGTTAACTGTCCCAGTGAGAAAAAATGAAGAGTGCTTTTGTTTGTGTTTTTTTCCTCTTCTGAAGTATATTTCAGTTGGTCCTTGAAAACTTGTTAATGTACTATGATTGCTGTTCCAAATACAAAAAATCTTTATGCTGCAGATCAAGAAAAACCAAGCATGATATTGCAGTCAGCTGGAGACTGTGCGTTAATTGATTTAAGTGTTATTTAATGATATGCTGAAAGGCAGGAAAAAAGGACATGTTGCTTCTTTGAGGTCCTATGCAAAGTAGACAAAATAACACATGATTACAGTTTAATAAATATGTTTCTGACTATTACTTTTGCAGAATACTATTACAGCAAATAGTTCCTGTTAATGTAATTTGTTGCATGCGTCGTTCTTTGGGAGACTAATCTGCCTGAGAGCTTTAGAATTAGTGGGGGAGAGATTTGCCACTACAGGCACTATTGTAACAAACTGGACTGTAGTTTTATGGCATTTGGTGCTGCTGTACAGAAGCTGTCTATCTACGTAGATTGGTGCTCTAGCCGATTTAACTGTATTGCAGTGCCAGGGAGTGCACATGACTGAATCAAACCATTGACTATGATAAAAGCATAAATGGTGAATAAAATCCTCTACCAGCTTGTTTATGTTAGCTAGAAATACCTACCAATTTGTTTATTTTAGCTAGAAACACCTTTGGCAAGACAAGCTGCTGAGGACTCAGTTAAGGCAGATTATTACTGATTTGAAGTTTCTGTCTTTGTACTTTAAATGGGCAGGTGCCCATTACGCTGTGCCCGAGTGCATGTGCTGGATTTCCAGTGGAACTTAGAGCTTCTCCATCGTTTTTTGTCCTCTAAAACAATCTCAATAAAATACGAGTGCAATCTCCTGATACACGTGCAAAATGGTCTCCTTCCTGGAAGCTTTGAGTTGCACACTGCAGCTTTCCCTTTGGCAGGTGTAGCGCAGGTGTGCAGTGAGCTGGCTTCTTGGTGCCCTTCGAGTGGAACATGTGTGAACTGAGACCTGTGGTGATAACAGCTTGGTACTTTACTTACATCAAAATAACAACTGTATAAAATAGTTGTTACGCAAACCATATTGCATTTTTATTATCCTGGTGTGTTATTATAGTAAAAGAAATTCTTGGGATCAAAACGATTACTGAAATGCTGTGAGGTGTTTACTTAGCTTTTAGTGTATTTTTATTTAGACCAGAAGTTCATTCTTTGTATAGTTCTCCCTAAACAATGCATAGGAGACCTCAAAGAATCACCAGGTGCCTTGGGAATGCTCTTGAATTTAGCTGTGGGGCACTGGTTAGGGGCGATAGGATGGGTCTCCTAAGAAGTTTTCATTTGTTCTTTTACTCTAGTGGATAAAATAACAAAGGTCCCTTGTTATACAGGATTGCAGGGTAGAGCAAGTGGAGGGAACCAAAAGTATTTTTCCTTAAAGTATCCATTATTTAGAATAGCTAATTATTTTGGATCGAATACACAGAATGCATTTTTAGCTCTACGAATTTCAGGTTTTGCATGTGTATATTTTTATTGTTGTGGGGTTTTTCATTTTCTTTTTAACCTGTGTGTTTTGTTACAGTCAATATGGTAGAGGGAAGCAATCTGTAAAAGTGCACTATATAGTTTTCAATAGTCAAGGGTTTGTGGCCAGTGATGTAAAAACTTACACGTGTCTGTCACTGAGTTTGGACCAGGATGAAATGTTTCTGAAATGATGTGGTCTTATCAGGCTAATGATCAGGGAGAGGAAGAGAGGCATATATTCAAAACAAACAAAATCTGTTAGGCTTTCAAAGAATTTGTGTAGGAATTATAACAAAAGTCAGAGGAGTTAGTAGTTGTTTATAATTTAATAAGGGGAAAAAATGTCCTTTACAAACATAGGAATGTTCCATCCACCTTTGTAGTGACCTTATAGGGGTGTGATCTTAATTGCCACATTGCTGGAGTTTCAGCGAACGTTGGTATGCGTTGTCTTTTAAATCTGGGGCTAGGAAGGCCAAGATATCTTGTAGCACACCCCTTTGCCCTTTCATCAGAAATGTTTTTAGGATTGTCTAGTGTTTAACAACCATTTCTATAGAAAGCTCTTCATTAACATCAACTATTTCTACACAAGCAACTTCCGGAAAAGCAAAAAGCTGCTTGTTTTCTCAAGAAGTGCCACAGCAAGGACTGGCATGTCCAAAAAAACACTGGCAAGTGTTTTTCTTTTTTTTTTTTTTTTTTTTTTTTTTTTTTTTTTTTTTTTTTTCTTCCCTCCTCTCCTGAAAGGAAAAAAACAATATCTTGGACTGGAAATCTGTTATTTCAGAGAAAGGGCAGGAATATAGCAGCACAAAGACTATTTGTTTTCCACAATAAGTCTAATGGCCTGTTAAAACTTGTGTGTGGCTGCAGTTTTCACAGTTACCACACTTAAAAATGCAATGAATAAAATTGCTGTTTTCTGCTAAAGGTGAGAAGCTTTTAGCTTAAGTACCAGGGCTACATAGTGGTAGTAAGTCCATACTTCCAGGTATTAACTGGTTTATTTTTTGTTCTTGTGTGTAAATGATGCAAAATGGTTGAAAATGGTGTTAATACCACTCTCCAGGTATTTACAGAAAATTAATTGGAAAACGTGGTATTACATCTTAACCTGAGATATAATGGACAAATCCATGAACCCACTATCCTTACTTTAAGGGTGTTCCGAAGGAGCTCACCTTTGGAAACTGAGCATTTGAATTATTCATGAATGTGATATAAATGCTTCAGTTATGTTTATAGTGTCTGTTAATTGCTCCTGTATTTCTTTATGATTAGAAACATTTAGCTGCCTTAATCAATAAGATGAAGTGCTGTGCTGAGCAGTTAATTAGTATAGGCCTGTCAGCTCCAAATCGCGAAAGCTAAATGTGATCAGGACTAGCTTAGTAATTTGATTAAGGTAGGGGAAGAAGTCTGAAGGGAATCGCTTCGGAAGGAGACGTTCATAGGTGGGAACGTAATTAAATTGACAGCACTCTGAGTAAACTCTTATTTCTAATTTTAGCTTCCTTCTTAGTTAAGACAAAAAAAAAAAAAACTCTATCTGAAATTCACAAGGTAAGACCCTCATGAATCTAGACCTTCTGATTTTGAACAATTAAAAAAAAATCTATTATTTTATGATGCTTACATACATGAAAACTGCATGCAGTAGTCATGAAATGGCAGATCTGTATTGATTTAACAGAGCTACTGATTGGGTGAAGGGATTGAGAAATTGAAAAATATCTGTTAATAGAGTCTATATATGTCAGAGATGGAATGACTTCTGTTTTTATCAAAATTGTGCTGGAGTTGGAGTTGTGCTTTATCTATAAGGGGAATTTTCAGTCATTTAAACTGAAGACTTTTTTTTTCTTCAAACAAAATGTAAAGACTTGCCTCAGTATTTCAGTTTTAGATAGGTCACGTCTGAGATGTTCTCCTGCACTTTTTTGAGATGCTAAAATTAAAGTAGGCACAAAAATAAGCAAGGTATTTAATGTGTCATGCCATTTACTGGAAAATTCCATATTTACCCAGGGGAAATGTAGCTGTTAACAGTGAACCAGCCTTTGGTTGCCATTGAAGTTGTATGAGACTCGTTAGGTTCACGGTAGAAGAGGAGTGGCATATTAAAGGGAAATCTCTGCCAATCGAGATTTTCCTGAACTGCTTAATTTTCCAGAATAATTTTGGGTAATATGTAACATGAAAAAGGCAGGAAAATACATCCCCCAAATTCTTATCTAAAAACTGAAACATTTGTTTAAATTGTGGCATATTAATTTAAAATGTTAATCTAAAGCATTAGTGGAGTTAGATGTTGATACCTCTCCGTTTTTTATTTTTGAGTATGTCAAATTTCTATAATTTCTATCAAACTTAGGAGTTGTTTTAATGAACAGGGAGATTCAAGAAGATTCATATGATTACCAGTCGTAGGACAATTGCCCTGTTTCTTCAGTATTTCCTAAATTAAAAAAAATATATATATTTCTTGAGAATTCTTTTGCCTAAAATTACGATATAAAGATGCTCTACAATATAGGCTTATACGTAAATATCTTTTGCTGTACAGTGTGTTGAATGTGATGGCTTCAGCTTTAGAACAGTGAACTCTTCGCATTTCCTTCATAATGAACCTTGCACTAAGAGGTTTACCTTTGCCTTGTTTCCCAGGTGTTAAAGCTCTGTTCACTTAACAGAATAGCTAAAATGTATATGCTTCAAGTAGGATGCACCTCAGTTTTCTAAAGGGCAGAACACCTGGCAGAAGGATCTCTTGATTTGCATTAGAATGCAGCTCTCCTTTCTCCTTCCTGTCCTTTTTTCCTGCTTGCGCCCTGCGGCTCTGTGCTATGCACACTCTTATTCCCTGCTGGATCCCTCTCAGTGAATTTGGAAACTCAGGAAAAAGCTGGCCCAGAGGAAAGAGTAGCGGGGGGCAGGGAGGGGAGGCAGGAGTTTTTTTCTGTTGGGGTGGTACATTTAGTCACTTCAGGAAAGGTTCATAAATCTTTTCAGTGGAGAAATTAGAAGGAGAGGAAGGATAAGATGAGGAAGGACCGGACTCTTCCTCCATCTGATGTCAACAGATGCCAGCCATGGAACTGCAGTCAAAATATAGTGCAAAATGTAAAGAGCTAAACAGGGTTGAAGGGTTGGTGGTATAACCTTCTCTACCTCCTTCTAGCAGGAAGGAGGATTTTCTAGCAGAAAATAAGGATTTTCTAGCAATCCATTTGGTTCTATTTTCCTGAGGGGATTTGAGGATTCAACTTGGTGCTTGTAGTAAATGTGTAAGAAAAGCATGAAGACAACAACTTGGATGAGAATCTGACCATTGTGGTGATGATCTCTGGCCTAAATGTGAGAGGACTTCTCTTAATTTTATCTTGAGTGTAAAATAATAATTTAATTATTAATACAACTTGTCCAGTTTTGTTTACTGTTGTCATTTTATTCTACTGTAAGGGAAACTTTGCACAAATTCTTCCAAATAGTTTTCCACATCTGTATGGATAGCAAAATGTAGTTCTAGCTTATCAGAGTGGCAGATTGTGCAGAGGAGGATTAGCTCCATTAATATAAATGATACTGTTATTCAAACCACTGCTTTTTTATGAATGAGGATGGTGTAAGCATGCTTTTGTGTGTATTTGTGTAATAACAGCAATGTTACTGGACTGTGAGATGGAAGAATTTTAACAGTACTTACATGGTATGAAAATTTCTAGACGGTGTTAAGAAGGATGCATCTGAGTTGTGTGGAGCATGTGGGCATTACCCCAAGAGCTCCCTGAAGAAGACATTCATCTGGTTGGGTTTGCTGAGCCTCCCTAGTTCAGCCTTCTGTAAATCTAAGGGTTCAGGCAGGATGATTCAGTCCATTCCTGGTTGGAAGCAGATTCTTTAAGACTGGTGCTGATCACATGTTTTCCATTGCAGTCCTACCAGATACTTTTGCTAATGTAGACCTGCCAATGCATGTATTTCAGCTACCAGTTTATCTATTCTTAAATGATTTCATTCCCACCCAGCGTCTTGAGACTGATTTCAGCAGTGCTAAGGGTTAAGATGAGTTGCACAGGGGTAGGGTGAAGTTTACAGAAAGGACTGATCTTTTTTAACAGGTTTTTTGAATACAGGGCATTTGGAGTCTTTTCCTGTTTTTATGGAAGCATAATACAGATTGTTGGGGAGATCTGTGACACTACTAAAAAAGCCCACATACAAAAATAGTGAAGGAGAATCTTTGGGATATTTACTTCTATAAAAGTGTTTTATATAAAAAAAAAACTAAAATATTAAAACATTTTGAGGGAATAATGCTGAAATAAGGAAGTTCTTCACAGAACCTACTTATGCTTTGTCCATATATGCAAGTTTAGTGCTTAAACCAACTTCAAGGCTTGTGAGAAAAGACGGTTGAGTTGCTTTTCTGCCTAAATGCATGCAGAAAGCTAATAGATGCTACAGAATTGCATTAATTCAGCAATTACTAAGGAAAATGTTAATATTTAACTCCCTGCTCGGACATTTTAACATGTCCTCTTGGACAAGGTTGAGGCATTGTAGACAGTACCTCTACAGCAGGCAAGGAAGAGCACTTTAGGTAGCATATCTTAGGCTTATGTGTGTTAATGCTTATTCATATAAATGGTATTGCACTTAGTAATGTGTTACTAAGAGTTGGACATAACCCTTAGTGCTCCCATGTTGTTACTTCAACCACTGCGCTTTAAGGCTGAGTCAGAACAAAGCTTAGGCGGAAGGCTGTACTTTTAACCCATTAGTTATGTGAGACATCTAAAATACAGCCTGTGCTCTCAAGCTGAAACTAGAAAATGAACTAGAGGTGGTCTGGGATGGGGGTGGTGGGAGGGAGTTTAAAAAAAAAAAAAAAAAAAAAAAAGGACTCAAGAAACTCTTGAGAAAACTTGCTTTTTTTTTTGCGATTGTCAGTGACCTTCCCCCGCGTGGTGCCAGGATGTAAGTTAAATTTCTGTAATCATGTGTTTCAACTTTGTTCTTACGTTTCGCCCAAGTTAATAAAAAGACAACTTTTTGCCTGATGGAGTTTATGGCTTTAGATTTTGTTATGCCACAGCATGTTGAATTTAATGGAGGTTTTGTTTGGCTCTCAAATTGGCCTGAATCGAATAGTTTTTGTCTCTGCTGCAGTATGCATGTAAGCCCACTGGTTGATTTGGGCTTATTTGGGTGGGCTCTTAGTGCTTTGGATGGGCTGAAATGTCAGTCATGAGTTTAAAACTTACTATTTTTTTCTCCTTTCAGGTGCCTGCTGATGGAAATGCCGGCTTGTTGGCAGAGCCCCAGATTGCCATGTTCTGTGGCAAGCTCAATATGCACATGAATGTTCAGAATGGAAAATGGGAATCAGACCCGTCGGGGACCAAGACCTGCATCAAAACTAAGGAAGGGATTTTGCAGTATTGCCAGGAAGTAAGTTCTTCATGCAGGGAATAATTTTAGTGGTTCAAGTACAGGTGCTTGCTGGAGAAATGAATCCATAGGGATCTTCCATTTCTCTCCATTTTCTACTCCATTGCCTTTTTATCCTCTTTTTAAAGAGCCTCTTCCCAGAACCCATTAAAACACCTTAAAAAATTGGCTACTGGGGCGGAGGGGGTCAGTGAGACCATTGTGGGACAAGTTTGTCCTTCTGTCTTCTGCCTAGGGGGCATAATTCTGTTGGATGTATAGTCAAGTACTGACTTAGAGAGTATCTTGAGTAAAGCTGAGGTGAGGGTTATTATTAAAATACCCTTGTTCTTGCTGGGCTGATTTTAAAAGTCAGCTGTAACATCTGTCATTTTGCCATCATAATGAAATGGCCTGGGTCAGTCTGTAGCTTTGGTCTCTGCTGCACACTGAACCTTTTGGAACTTCTTAATGGAAAAAGCTTCTACTTTTATACTTTTACAGATCGAGTCACAATGAGTGATTTTATATTTGAGAGTAAAAACTTATTACCCACTCACATCCTAAGAACAGATGGTGTGTCTAATTTTGTTTTGTCCCCATGCTGTGATAGCACGATAACCTGTGTGTGACAACTTGAAAAGAAAATGTGGATTTCATGCCATGAAACAAAAGGGCATGGTTTGAATAGCTTTAGTCCTTAGGTCTTTTCATTTCCTTGCTACCACTTTTTGGCTTTTTCTNTTCTTTTGATATTCTTTAATTTTCTTAATTTTTTTTTTTCTTTTTTTTTTTTCTTTTATCGTTATTTTCTTAGCTGGGGTTGTTGCTTACTGCTAGAGCAGTATTAGCCTTGCTTCCTAAATGCCAAACCAACTCCTGTGAAAAGACCTTTTAAAAAACAAAAATAATTCGCTCTTCTGATCTCATCTGTCTTAGTGTCTTCATTTCAATTCTCTCATCTATCGGTTCTGTTTCTTTTAGTAGTTTTGCTTTGTTATTGTTGGATTTGGGCTTTACGGTCAAGAATATTAACATGAAGGTGATGTGTTTTTCAGTTAAAAAAAACATTGTGATGGATGGTAAAATTGATGCATTTCCAATAACTTTGTCTTTTTTCTAAAAGAATTATTTTAGAGAAAATTTATAATACTTTGTTTACTACAAGCAAAAATACCAAAAATATTGGCAGGATTTAAGAGGCTTTTGCTTTTCCATTTGCCTCCTCTAAGTCATCTAAATAAAGTTGATTTATGTATAGTGAAATTATTGAGGAGGAGGGAAGAAATAAAAAGATGAAAGTAGACGATGAGTAAAACTCCACAAGATAGTATTTTTTTTTCTCTAAAGTTACAGAAGGAAATAAATTCATTAAGAGGAAAGATATAGAAAGTTTGGGCAGTTTTAAGGCATAAGTTTTTAGTAGATGGTAATTCAGTTGCATATGCTGCAGGTACTAAAGGATTCCAAACAGACTGGGAACTGTAAATATTGGGTGAATATCAGGTAATAATTTTGAAAATCTGGGTGGTATAAAAAGTGCTATTGAAAAAGAAAGGTAAAAGTGGTCAGGGAGTGATAGCCGTATGCTGGTAGATGACAAAGGGAATATTAAGGGACGTAGGGAGCTTATGATTGGACATGAAAAAATTCTTCACCATGAGAATAGCCAAGCATTGATGTAGGTATCCAGGAAGGCTGCATAAATCTCCATCCTTGGGGATTTTCAGGACTCAGCTGAATTAAGCCCTGAACAAACTCATTTGACTTCTGCTGTTGGTGTCTGTGGCTCCATTTCAAACTTGGCTCTTCTGAGAGTCTGTGAATTTTGTCTCCTGGCTGGAGAAGTGGACAGAGAAGGAGAGATGATCTGTTACTTCTGTTTATAAGCCTACATAAATACGTGTGGTGATAGTCTTGATCATGGTGTTAAGTGACACTTCATTAGCCTAATTTTTAGATGATCGTGTTACAAATTCAGAGCATCTTCTCAGCTTACAGCTTCAAGCCCAGCACGGGGCGGGGAAGCCTGGAGCTTGCCATGTCACGAGGAGAGCTGGTGGTGATTGTGCCACCTAAAAATGGTGCAGGCAGCTTCTCATTTTTAGTTGGTCTCGATTACTGCGGTGACTTGAGGCATCAAAATGTTCCTCTGCATAGAGCTTGCCCTGCCATGCTCCCTGCTGGGCTTGCTGTGTATCCAAGGGAAGCTGCTGCTGTCCTGGCTCTCCTGCCCCATCTTCTCTCTCTTCTTCCTTACTAGTCCAGTGTTGCTGATTGGGAGACACCCATGAGGAAGGGACAAGCGAAGGGGGCAATTAACAGTACCTCATAGGAGCCCTGTGGGCTCTCTGTGAGCAGCTGGTTTGGAGGTGGGAATACCAGATGATTTTTTTTTTTTAATGTTACAACAAAAAAAAATAAATGGTTAACAGATATTTGGAATGTCAGATGGGCTGCTAATGAGAGGAGTCTAAAACCTACACAGAAGCTGATCCAACTCTGCAGAATGGAAAGAAGCTCCGTTTTGGCTATTGATTCTGTGTTGTTCATGTTCCCTGGCACTGTGGCAGCTTCCTTCTGTGTGTCTCGCTGGAGCAGCAGCTGCTCATACCCCTCTGCTGAAGTGTTGTTTTGTTGTTCCCAACTCTGAGTGCAGCATAGAAATGACAGGAGACAGGCGACAATAAATAGTAAGATTTCCCCTGAATTTCTAATGAAAAATCTGTCCATTCTGTTCTATGTATTCTTTGTCAGAGATACCTTGAATGGCCAAGCACTGTGATTATGGTTGTAACGCAGGAGATGATAATGCTCCAGTGCAGTATTTCCTCGTAGAGGTATCCTGTGTGTCTAGTTCCACCTGTATCAAAGAAAGACAGCGAGGGTATATAAAGCAGATACAACTGGGCAGAAACTTTCCACGGTAAAGTGGAAATCCTGCTCTATGTCTTCTAGACCGTAAAATAAGACAAAATCAGTAACTTTTAAGAGGAAACTCCCATTCCCTGTTAATCCAGAGGGATACTCTGTGCAACCTCTAGCTTTGTTTCCTCTGTGAAGTTATCTTTAAAATAATAATAATCATAAAACTTTTAGTAGAACTTATAAGTAGATGCATTCCTCTGCCTCCTCATATGCTGTTTTAGGAGTTTTCCCTTTTAAATGCATGGGAAGGCACCTGGTGATCAGGGCACGTGTCTGGAAGGTATATGGAGTACAGCAAGAAGTGTATTTCTTGCAGAGAAGGCTTAAGGCACTGTGTATCTCTTCATTGTCATCACTGCTCCTCCTTGTCCCTTGCCAGTGTAGGTGGGTTTTGAAGCCTTGATGCAGGAAGGAACAGCAGAGAAGCCTTGCAGGGGCAGAAAAGGATGAACAAGGAACGAACAGAACCTCCTACATGGTGTAAAGATGTGTGTTACTTGTTGTTGCATTCACTTCTTTTGAGTGGGAGCTGAGTGCAGCACAGGAACTCTTTGGATTTGTATTTGGACAGCACATCACACAGTTTAAAAATGACAATATACACTGCTGATTTGAAAAGAAGTGAAGATACTTGAATGTTACCTTCTAGTTTTCCTAAGTTCAGTTAGATTCTGCCACTGGAGTAACAAGAAGTGGTTCGGGAAAGAGAATACACTGATCCTTTTTGTCGTCAGTAGTGCACATTGTGTGGGGTTTCTTGTTTGCTTTTGTTTCTAAGGCAGGATGGGCTAAACAATGCATTTATTTATTGAGGATGTGCCAACCTAATCTGGTTGCTTTTCTCTTTCAAATTCTTGCAACAGAATCAAGTTTTATTGCGTTTCAGTGGAACAAGACACTCTTTGGAGAACCTGCTTTGGAGAACCTGCTTCTCCTGTTTGGAGAAGTAGGATCCAATCTCATGCCAGGCAAAAAGGCACAGCCCTGATGTATGCGTGACCGTCACAGTGCCGCGGCGGCAGCAGCGTGGTGCTCATTTGGACTGTGTTGGTGCTGGTGGGATGGTTCTACCTGTGCGCGTGATGGAGGGTCCAGCGCGGAGGGAGCACCCGAGCTGCCGCTGCAGGTGCAGCCCCACGCACTCAGCCCCGTGCTGACACCGCGCGATACAAGCTGCCGGGAACCCACCCCAGCCATGTGCAGCTACTGGGTAACTAGGCCCCGGGGGAAAGCTTGTCCTCCTAATGTCAGCTAATTGGAGGGTAGTTTATGCTGTGGAACATGGTGAAAGAGCTGCCCCCTGATATCTGCTCTTTGTTGTTTGGTGGAAGAAACTGTGTACCCCCACCTGCAAACGCGGGCATTGCCAGGAGCTCTGATTCAGCAACGTTATTGTTGAAGGACGGTGGATTTAGGAACCTTTTGTTGTGCTTGGACCAGGCTGCTGCTTATCTTGCTAAACCATTTTCATAAAATTGGTGTAAACACTGCCCTTTGGCAAAGGAAATAGTCATGTGAATATGCAGAGTAGAGAGTTAATTGAGGTGGGTTCATTTCCCTGCTTAAAAGGGAACAAGGATTCAGGTAGAAAAGACTAATGTACATTTTATTATACTAGCAATTTTGAACAGCCACTATGTGCTGAATTTTATTTCTGGCAACTGTACATTATAAAAGTTGCTCGAAGGACTGAAATTTTGTTTTCTGTGCTGAATGTGATGTCCAGTGGATTTTATAAATAGTACACATGACCAGCAACAAATTCTATCTAGTGCAAGGAGGCCTTTTTTTAGCTTTTTTTTTTTTTTTTCCTCCTTTAATTCGGAGGTGCTCATTTCCAATTTTTAGTGTGCATGGAGTTGAACGGAATGGGAATGTTGACCTGGGAGCCTGTATGTAGAATAGTGCCTCATAGTCAGCAACTGGCTTGCTGTGGGATCTTCAGCTAGTTGCTTAGAATAACTTTCAGATGCTGAATATTCCTCTAATCCCTTTAGCAGGGATTATACTCTCAGAAAGTGCTTCAATTGCTAAGTTTCCTGAACTTGAGTTAGATGTTCACATTTTTTCACCGCCCTCTTTCTTGATTAGCTAATGAAACCTGACTTCTCTTCCTTGAAGGCCTGACCACAAGCAGGTGAAACAAACTGACAGTCATAAATAGTAATGAGAATTCAGAAGATAAATTAAATCTGCTACTTACTGTGGTAGAGACCAGACAGCAATATTTTCTAGGTGTCCCTGCTTGAAACAGAAGGGTTGGACTAGGAGGGTGAGGTCTAGAGGTTCCAACCTCAGCCATTCTGCGGTTACATGTGCAACCCAGAGTGACTTGTAGGCCACATCTAGTGCAAGCTGTAATGTGACAGCAATAATGCACTTAATCCCACAACCTCCTGCATCAAAATAGTCTTCAAGGGCCGCCTTCCTTTTTATAATGGACTGAAAGGGTGATCAAACTACTGCCTTTTACTGTCGTTGAGTTCCCTGTCAGCATTTTCAATAATCCTTCTGCCCGCGTCACCCTGAGTCCTGCACCTTCAGAAGTTATATGCACATGACTGACGGTAGCAGTCTCCTCTCTGTTGTCCTTCTCCTTGTTGCAAACTTCATCAAAGCCGTTAGTACATCTTTATAACATCCAGAAATGTTGGTGATTTAAAAACAAATAAAAAGATAGAAGGGAGTTTAACAGAGATACAGTAAAATGGTGTTGCTCCTTCCATAACACCATTTCTCTACATTAGCTTGTTGTCTTCATGCTGATAAGAGCAGCTGTTTTTTCTGAGCTGCATAATGTCCTCTTTCTAGTTTCTCAAACAAAATAGTCATTGTATTGAAAAATAAAATGCTTTTAAACCTAAACTGTTCAGCAGCTTAGTTTTTCTCAGTACAAAATGTATGGTTTTCTATGTGTTTAATGAAATATCATGGAAAACGTACAGATTTTTGGCAGCACAGACTGTTCTTAAAACAAATGGTGCTTCAAGGAAAATGTGTTTTGATATATTTTGAGAGGGGCACAGACATGCTTAAAAGTTTTGGAGAGGAGCATCTTAGCACTCTTTGTCTTGATTGCTCTGAGGCCCGTTGTTTTAATTAAATTTCAGTCTACAGAAATCCTTTGACCTCATTTGCTTCAATGAAAACTTAGCCTTTGGAAATGCAGGGTCTGCTACTGTTGGCATATTAATCCTACAATTATATTTTAGTATATTCACAGTGTAATTTCTTTAAGAAGAAAGTTTTTTAGCCTGTACTGCATTCTACGCTTTTAGGTATGATTCGAACTGAGTGACTTATGAAACCTGTAATATATGCTGCAAGATGTTCTCTTCCTTTCTTTATTAATAATAAAAAGTTTTCCCCTTCTTTCCCCCACAGGCTTTTTTGTTATATTCCAAAAAGAGAAGAAATGTAAAACACCAAAATCTCTGTATGCTGTATTGCTTTTATGATAAATAATCCAAGTCTTTTTAATGTTACATATTCTTCTTGAGAAGGGAGTGTATTTTTGCTTTGAGGCTTAGGAAAAGAGAATGGAAGAGGATTATCGTTGTAAATATATACCTAGGAAATCTGTACTACAGTGTTTAATGATGCTGCTATGCTGCTACATTAATTTTGAGTTTCCCAGATACAGTAACTCAGATGAAAGGTTCTGCTTAATCTCCCAAGTCAAACAGGTGAAGAGTTTGTGCCAAGAGTAGGATAAGATGGTTATGTTTTCTTTTGTCCTCTAAAATAAACAAATGCAAGGGGTATGTGATGGTTAGTGCTGCTGCCCTTTCAGTTTGTAGTTGAACCAGCAGATAACCATTTAGCATGTGTTTGTATGGTGAAAGTCATCTCCTGAATTGAGGGTCTGAAAGACAAGATATTGGGCATCACTTGGCAGTGTGTTGTTTTCATGCTGGTGACTTGCTCTCTGAGGTTGCCAAGGGGCCCCCTATTGACATGTGCACAGAACCTCTCTGCACACCTGGAGGAGGGAATGAAGTTCACCTGGTCCAAGTCTTGACTCTACTGAAGCCCCAGGCGTTTTCTGAGAAGGTGGTGTGTGCTGCTGGATGTGATCTGCAGAGCTGCTGCCTCTGCTGTGTCCGTGTTGTTGTGCAGAGGACCCCATTGGGACAGTGTGGTAGATCTCTGCAGCTATTTTCACCTGTTCCTTTTTCCCTTCCTGTATGTTATGATAGTATTCTGTGTGATGGCTGCTGTTTTCTTTAAGGATGCTAATCCCACCACATTTTACCCTGTGTGAGATGGACTGGAACAACTGTTCCCCCAGTAAATAATGTTAGAAGCTTAAGAGATGCTAGATGTAAGGTTTTAGCATTATTTTAGGTAAAGGAAAATTACCTTAGGTAAAGACAATTCTGTTATAACAAGACAGCTGTTAGATTTCACCCCTTTTCAGGAGCAAATGCCCATTCTTTAGGAAAGAAATGTCTTGTCCTTTTTTTCCACTCTTTCAAACTGTGGTGTGTGGATGCTTTTTAATCTGGCACAAACGGATTCTGGTTCCAAAAGAAGTTATCTCGGGTCATCTTTAACTCCCACTGTGTGGTACTTCTTGTTCTCTACTTTTTGACAGTGTGTGTTGGGAACACACATTTTTAGAAGTAGGTCAGTTCCATGGTCCAGCTCCTGTGTAGTGCAGGTTTTCGAGAAGTTTTGCCAGGAAATGGTTGAGAGCATTTAAGGCTGGATCAACAGCATTGGATCTGCAACTGAATAATGGGGCTGATGCCACTGCCGTAGCCTCTGTGAGTGGACCTCTGTAGATGACTGCAGATGCAATTCTTTCTTGGGCACGGTGCTTGTGGGAGTTGAGGCTACTTACAGGTGTCGGGTTGACGGTTTTGGTTTGGCTTTGTGCCCAGGGACTCTATTCCTTGGTGGTCTCCACTTGGTGAATCCTGTGGCTTCCTGCATTTCTTGGGTCATCCCTGTGTGCTGTGGATGGGTTTGTAGCTTTTCTGTGCTGTATCTCATGACTTTCTCCTTTGGTGTGTGACGCTTTTTTTTCTCTTCTTTCCAATTTCACCCTTGCTTTGTGTTCTAAAATACTTAAAAATCAGAATTACTCATAAGAGATCTGTTAATTTCTCCCTAGTAGTACCTCCAAAGCTTTTTAGTAACAGACAGTGGGCTGGTATGTCTAGATTGATGGCACAGAATTGGTTCATACTCAGAAATCTGTCTTTGCAAGGAAAAGGGAAGATGCATTATGCATATGTTTTCAGTTGTCACTTCTGTAGGCAATCAAAAAACTATCTTTCTCTCCTTCTTTAGCTTTGAAGCTGTCAGGAAGGTGATGCTTGCTTTATTCATGGCGGGGCAGTGCCCCGGTATTGGACTGGGGAAATACTTCTTGATATGGAGGGCATTTTTTTTCCATATTTATTGCCATCGCTTTCTAATTCATGCTGTGATATTATCTTCTGGTTAACAATTATCCCATTAAGATTATTATGTGGTACAATACTGAATGCCTCTCTTAATCCTCCAAATACCCTATACTCCTTTTAAATAATCAAAAGTCCCACTGCTAATCCATTTTGATAAATACATGCTCCTTAAATGCATATTATTTTACATGGTTGTGGACTGATTGTAAAATGTTCATATAATCCTGGAGAAGTTTCTGAATACCTAGCAAACTACTGACGGCTTCATCCTCCTTTTCCCTTGTAAATGGAGCATAGTCTTTCGTAGTTTTAATGGAATTTTGGTTGTCAGAAGCTCCTTTTTTACTCAAGTGGAATACGGATCCCCCTGAGGAGCCCCTTTCCATCAAGGGCTATTACCTGCAAATTTCTAATGTGTGAAGTAAGAGCATTTTCTTTTAGGTCCTTAAAAACTCTTGGTGGGGGGCCTCTGACTTAGTGTTGAGACCTTAAATGGAATGTTGGATTTAAGTTCCCGAAAAGAAATACAAATTACTATAATGTCTTGGGGTAACTCCTTGCTAGGGAAGGGGAAAGTATCCTCTTAGCTAAGTAATATCTTTCTGATATAAGCTCCTGTATAATATATGAAAGATATGTCACAATATCTGCTAAGACATTAGCTTCCTATGGTGGTGACAATTGTTGCTTATATTAACATACTTATATTAACATTAGCAGGTAACTACAATAGCATGTTTGGGAACATGGTATTTTCTTTTGTCTGGGTACAGATATTGAATTATGATGCTGCTAGTCTGCTATGAGGAAATACAATCTGATACAATCTCTTTTTCTTGCCATCATAATTTCTCTTTCTATAAATATCATTGTAGGTCAGAAAAAAAAATTAACTTTAGCTATTCAACGCTTTACAAGATGTCTTATTCCAGCTGCTTGAAGAAACAGTGTAATGTTTCAGTAAGACTACAAAACAATTCTGTAGTCTAGTGAAGTGAAATCTGATTTATTTTATTCGTGTCCAGGGTCACATGCGTCTTCCTGAAAAATTAAACATTTGTAAAATGCCTGACTTCCTCCACTCACCTTTTATTCCTTCCGCTTGCTCTATAAAGACAACTCTGTCAAGGAGTTGTGGTCAGTAAATGGTTTCTGTGTTGCCAGCTTCTTACATTCATCTTCTGGGTTGGTCATGAGAAACTTAACCTTTTTTGATGCAGTATCAAGACCCTTTACTAGATTTACTTTATCTCGTATAAACCTTTTGAACTTCTAGGAATTGCAAATCTGAGTATGGTTTTGATGAGTGTTTCTTTACAAATCTCTGATCCATAGGAGCTAACTTTGTCCAAATTCCCATGCAGCTTGGCAAGTTTATACGCAGTATTCGAGAGGAAAAAACAGTGAAGAATCTTCCAAAAAAATACAAATTACAATTTTGCTTCTAACCAGAGGCCTGAGGGAAGTTGAGAAGACTAATGTTGTTTAAAGTTAAATTTATAATTCCACANCCTGAGGGAAGTTGAGAAGACTAATGTTTAAAGTTAAATTTATAATTCCACGTGAGTTAATAGGTAAATAATATTTTTTAGTGCTATAGAGTCTCACAGAAACACCAGTTTTGAGCAGTTGCTCAGTGTATATGTGAATAGACATGCTGGTAATTAGCTGCTGACAACTGCAAGAAGTTCTCAAGACTTCAGCCGCAGTAGAGACCAGAGCTATGTGGCAGCATTATGTTTTGCTCTTACTGTGTTGTTCCTCCACTACCAACATTGTTTGCAAGAGCACCAGTAGGTTTGGAGTTTGGGACGACACAGAACTGTGCCCCTGTTGTGAAAGGTCCCCTGTATTGGGGCAGATTCAGTGTTTCTCAATACCCTGACTTCCGCGTGCTGTCACTTATGGCTACTTTGGCCATTATGGCTTAAGATATGCAGAAAGAAGAAGCGTTCTCTTCTATGAGTTCGTATATATGAAGTTTACTATACAAAGTTTAAGCTTATACTTAAGCTTTAGAGTTTTATAAATTAAGATTAGGAGTGCTATTAGAGAGGAGTTTAGGAGAAACGCTGAGCAGCACTGATATGTGCTGCTACAGGAGTCAGTTTTGTTTCCCTCCTCCCCCTCACTTCTGCACTGCCAGAATTCAGCATATGTCTCATCCTGCGAGGAGGAAACTCAGGGAGCAGAGCTGGCACAAAGCTAAGCCCTGCACAAAAAAGGCTGATTTGTTTCTGAGGTAGCTCCCCAAGGGAGAGATAAGCAGCACTGTCAATTTTGGAGAGGTTGAAGGCAAAACAGGACCTTCCCTTTCCATGACCACTGGCCAGGGGGCTGACTCTACTGTGGTGTTTGCACCATCTGTGCAGGAGAAACTTTCTGGATATTTCTTGGAGCAGTAGGTACAGTGGTCTGCTTCCCATTTCCGTGTGTTTCTAAAAGAGCAGTTATTCCTGACTTTCTGCAGCAAGTTTTCTTTGGAAATAGATGGAATGAACAACTTAAATGGGAAAATATTTTTGATGTAATTAGAGCTACAAGATGGGTGTTAAATCAAGCCTAAATCAAGCCCAAGAAAAACAGGTCACATTTTAATCAGAGATCCAGTGTGGCTCCGTAATGTAATTTAGGGCAGCAGTAACCCGAGAAATGGAGAGTAATACCAAAATGTATGCAAAAAGGGAGAGAAAAGAAGGAAAGTGAAGATGGGCAAAGCAGTTTTTAGGCAACAGTTTTTAGGCAGCATGTGATGGGAGTAGGGATGACAGAGAAAAACTGGTAGATGCATGGAAGATTGAGAAACTGGATGTAATACAACCATATTCTTGTAGGGGAATCTAATCTCTTGAAATTTAGGTTTCTTAGATCAGTTCTTAAACACTCTTTCCATGCCTGCTATTCAGTATTTCAGAAAAAGTTGTGGCTCCTCCAGTAAAGGGTACAGTCTGAATTCATCACTTGAATATCTGGGGAATTGCTCTCATCACATTTTTACTGGGGGAAAACTGAGTTAGAGAGTAACTAAGTGACCTGTTGAAAGTCCCGTGCTTAGTCTGGAGTGGTAGGAGAGATTCAGCTGAGCTCCTCCAGTCCCAAACAACCACAGCAATCGGTCCATCTCCTGTGGCTTGACAGCAGCGTGGAACTGCTGTTCGCAAGCTATAAAAAGCAAAAGACTCATTGATTAGTATGCAATAATGATTGCTTTTGAAGCATAGACACAAACTAAACTAGATGCCATGCATTAAAACTGAGAATTTAAGTTAAATATCAGGGCTAACTTTATAAAAGTAAGAGAAATTTAGAAAATAGTACTGTGAGGCAACAGTGACAACAAGGGTGATGGTTTGGATGCTAGCTGGGAATGTGGCAGGTGATCTGGTAAATTGTCTGCATTCTCTTGCTTGCTCTCTTTTTTCCTGAGTAAATACTAATCAGGAGAAAGAAAAACTAGGCTGGAGGTATGGGAAAGTGTATTGGTGCCTGCAGCTGAGCTCCACAGTGCCTATTTGCCTGCTTGAAAGGTCTCATTTATTTAGTGCTTGTGCATGGCTAGAATTTAGGGTCCTGGTACCTGCGAATTTTGCTACTGCTTTCACTCCTGCCGGGGTTTCATGGCTGGAGATGCCAGAGGAAAAACTGGCTCCCCTATGTACCAGTGCTTGGTGGATGTGAGCTTGGATATCTGGCACCTGTGCTCATGAGCATCCTTCACAAGTGCTACTTTCCAGGCTTAGGAGGCTTCTGCTGTCCCTGTTTAGTAAGCTAAATTCCTGTCCTAAGGAATAATGCAACAGTAGCTTCGGTATTTGCAAATTAATGGGAGATATTAATTCATCATACTTACTGAAGTATTTCTTCCTCAAGTAGAGCTACTGAGCTCTTTTATTGGGTGCTGGAGGGTCACCCTGATAGTTGTCATATGACTGCATCAATAGTTTGATACAAAACATACTGAATGGGTAGTTTACTACAAGGATACTTGAAGTTCATGTGAATTTTCACATTTACTTGGATATTTACATCCATCTGTGGAGCACTAAATTCAGTCCCGCATAATGTCTCACTTTCATGCATACTGGTCAATTAAAGCTTGTCTCTGAGAAAGTTATTCTGATAAACAACAAAATCTGTTAACACAGAGCACAGTAATAAAATGGATTACATTATACATAATCCTGAAGATAAAAGCTTGTAAAACTTGGATACACTTTTTATTATTATTTCTGAAGGCTGCAGCAGTGTAGGTGCAGTTCTGCAAGGCCAGGGGTAATTGTGTGTCCCAAGATAAGCCAAAGCAATGTGGATTCTTAAGGATTCTCTTTCTTGTTTCTTTCTCGTCAGTTTGAAAATCCTTTCCATCTGGAAGTACTTGATGGAAATGGACAAACTTTTTATTTATTTTTTTTACTTCCTTCGAATTCAGTAGAAGAAAAGGTGTCAAAGATGCAGTTTAATTTTAAAATGATTATTTGTCACTCTTACTGTGATAGGAAAGTGAAAGGAGAGATGAGTAGGCAATTATCATACCTTTAGTATTAGGGCTTTTCTTAATTGGCAGGTTTGAGGCACATGCACTAGCACAGAAATATGATTTAGTCCAGTTACTGTCACTTGAGTTGAGATTGCCTCAGTACCTCTATCAAAATGACTCCAAAAGTACTAGCTTGTGCAGCAATTAATACAAAAAGTACTTGGCTACAATTCAAGACATTAGGTGGTAAAATATGATTTTAGCGGTAAAATATGATTTTAATATGCATTTATGTTGATGAAGGACAAATGAGGTTGTTGCTTAAAGGTTGTCTCTGATGTGACTTCTGGAACCTTTCTTGAGCCCCATTTTTTACTGTTCTTCCCCTGAAGCCTTTGCTGGGCTTCCCTGCACAGAGCAGCTTGTGCTTGGGATAGTTTGAGCAGGCATCCTTAACTGGATGTAGCTGCAGGTGTTTAACGTTAACAAGCTGCCTGAAGCAGCTAGTTAATTAGGGGGTTGTTGTGCACCAAACAAGAAGTCACAGCAGACTGTAACAGCACCTCTTGCAAGTCGGTGCATTGGGCACAAGGTTTATCTTCTGGGCATTCATAGCTTCTGTATTCTTAGCTCCAAAACTGGAAACACTAATTCTGCATCATATTAAAACACTTTTCTTCCTCCTGGCAGTAAGCGTATAAAGTAGCTGAGGTTCTTAATATGCTGTTTGCTCTTTGAAAGTTATTTATTTGTATGCCTTTTAGAGTTGTATTAAAAGAAACTATTTTTAATTGGTGCCAAAAGGCACTCATTCCCAACATAGACTTGAATGTCTGCTTAGGCAGAGAAGGGACTGACACTGCGCGTGAAACCTGCTCTCTAAATTGTTTTGCTTAAATAGTATTAAATCAAAGTCGCAAAGACTTAATGTTGCCATAGTATTAGCCCAGCATATCTTAAAAAAACAACAGCAACACATTCATACCCCAACCTGGTAGGAAATAGGCTAGCTTGGGTGCCAGCAGTGGGGGTAGCTGAACTTCTGGTCTAAAGTCTTATTAATACAGTAGAGGGGGTTCTTCATGGCCATGTCTTTGCAGCTCTTTGGAGATTGTGTCTCAGAGGGAGGCACAATCTTCAAAGGAAATGAAGTGCTATTGCAAACCTCATTATTTTCCTCTTCAAGGGCAAAATGTTGCATAGGTTTGAAACATGGAAAGTTGATCTCTCAAATGGGAGATGTCTTATCAACTCTCCCTGTGCCCAGAAAACCTATATGCATGTATGCAGACATGCAGACGTTCAAATATGGTAGAGTTGTTACTGTATTATGTTCCAGGACCGCCCCTCAGAACTAGTATAGTTCTGGTTTTAGCTGATCGCATGGGGTAGTAATTAGAGCTTTACAAGCAGCTGTGTCACTATTAACAATCTCATGCTGCTAGTCATATTAAGTAAACTTCACGTTTTCACTTGATGTTGAAAGCTTGATTAATGCAGTACACAGCCTGAAAATTTGTAGTGAAATTTACTCTTTAGATAGTGTGGCTGTGTCCAATTGAGATGAGTCCTGTTCCACTTATGCAGTATTTTGGACTGAAACGTGGCTGCAGGATTGCAGTCCTTCTTGCTCTCTCTTGTAAAATTTAGTGTTGTCCGATCTCAGGAGATTCATACTTTACTTGGACTTCAAGCTTCTCCAATGTTATTTTTGCGCTGTTTACCTCCAAGCATTTAGATGTACAAGTTCTGACTACTGGAGAGTAAGGCCTGACATGTACTTGTCAGACAAGCTGTGTTGGATGTGGTATGAGTTATGTTGCAAGGGTGTTCCTTTCTAGGAATTAACATTGCTTTGACCACCTGAGTGTGGCAACAGGTTGAAGTACCTCTAGTTTCCTTAATTGCTAACCATCTGAAATCTCTTAAGACTCATTTTTGGTAGGATTTTTTTTTCTTTTTCGTCTAGCTTTGAGTTGATGGATTTGATTCTTCTGTTGAAGTCAGTGCCAGGATTCCCACTGACTTCAGTGGAACATGCTATACAAGGCATCAGTAAAAATGTTCTGCCATCTGTGTGGGAAAACCCACAAGAAAACGTCCAGGTTTCCTGTTGGTGCGGATGGAGTTGCAGGGCAGACTGCTCCTCGGCTTGTACATCTCTGACTTGCTTCTGTTAAGTGGGTGGACACATAAAGACAACCCAAAGACTGGGAATTTTAATGCCAATCTAGAATCTGTGCTCATATTAAGGATATCAGATTATGCAGATTTATGAAGAGCTTCTGCCTGAATGTCTCCCTGTGTCTACAGCATCAGGCTCTACAGCATTTTTTTATATTTATTTTATTTAGCAATGAATGAATGATTTTAAAAAAAGAAAAACTTCTAAGCTCTGATCCCTGGCCTTTCTTGTGCTATGTAAACAGTTTCAAGACCATGAGCAATGGAGCTTAATCTGAACATGATATGGTGGGAGTTGGCTTTCAGGAGGGGGAAGATCTGTGTTGTGGTCTAGCTGCAGTAAAATCAGCAAAACCACATAAGTCTGCTGAGTTGCTGAAAATAGCATGTGGTTTTCTGTTAATGGATTTGTTATATGAGTTTGTGGGGAAAGAGTAAAGGTTTTAGGAGTTTTACTACTGAAGAGCAAAAACTGCATGTTCGACAATTGAATTGCAGAGACCTGGAAGACACTGTGCATGTGCACCTGTTCCAGTGTCACGGCTAAAATCAATCTGCTACTGCAGACATTCTCTGTGTCTGTGTACATGAACGTATAGATGTGTGTGTATAATACGTCTAAGGGGAGAATTCAATTTAAAAGTTTCTCAAAGTACTGAAAAGAACAGGGAGAAGTAACTAATGCAATTCTTGCTGAATACTGAGTTGGTGCAAATTAGATACTTGCAACATAAGGTACGGCGAACTTCTTGACAGTGGGAACTGAAGATTTGCAGATGCCATGTTCTAGTGAAAGTGCATGAGCACTTAGCATCAGGGTTTCCATGTGCTTGAGTTAGGGTGTTAAGCAAACAAAAAGATTAGCCTTTAAAACTGATGCCCAGCTTCGTGGCAGTATGATTTTGGAGAACGTAGCGGGAGAGTTGCACTCATTAGGCATCTGCCCTCCAAAGCTCAAACCCTTTTTGACTGATCGGCCTACTGATAGATGTGGAAACAGGCATCTTACATGTGGGATATACTGTTTTTTTTCTGTTTTGTTTTTTAAATGAGAGCTTATTTTTTCTTTAATCATTATAGTAAGACAGTCTTTTAGCAATATGAATATATCCTTCAAAGGAGAATTAAAAGTTCCCTTATTGAATGGGAAGGGGAATATCTGAAATTGTTGTATTTGATTTGATCTGAGCGTACTAATGACAGTAAAGTGCTTTATAACAGTAGAATTGAGAAATTGATTAAATTGTCATTTTGGGGCTATTTCTCAGCCTTTTTTTGTATTCTTTCCGTGCAGTCCTAAAGCAAGCTGAGCGCGAGCTGCTTCTGGATTCCAAAGAATGGAGGAGAGCTGCTGTTTCAGGGTTAGAGTGGGACATGATATGACTTTGCATTCTAGATACTTGATTCTGAAGTTGATTTCATTAAAAGGGAAACCACAGCCTCATTCCCTCTTGGGGTATTCAGAAAAGTGAACCCAGGCTCTTAGATTAATAAATTACCCTTTGGCAACTTCCGCAGTAAACTCAAGAATGCATAAATTAATTAGATTATTAAAAATGAGTTCCCAGGCCTGTTACTTTTTTGACAGTTCTTGCATGGCCCTGAGGAGAACTTTGACATAAAGTAGGTCATTTTGCAAGCAATGGAGCTTGGAATAGATGAATAAAGAGCATTTTTTTTTTTTTTTCCAAGTATGTTTTCATGAATTTTCATCTGACATTTAGCTATGTTCTATACTGTGATCTACTCACCGAGCATAACTCTGTCCCAATTATCACACATTTTTCACTGACAAAAGTGGAGGCATGGGGCTTATTTAGATGAAGCTTGTGAAAATAATTGAGGGACACAATTTGATTTTAAAGGGAGGTATGGTCCATTAATGTCAGAGTTGTGTGGGTGTGTTTTTTTCCCAAAAATTTTAGCAAAAGGAAGTTATAACTGTTTGCATGTAGTGATTTCTGCAGTGCTAACTAACAAATTTGTAGTTTTGTGTATTCAGAAGGATGCTCTAGCTTTGACTTGTATTAGGATGAAGATGATTAGAATTTCAAGTCAAGATATGTTTCAGAAAGGAAAAATAGAGAAAGAACCAGACTTTATACCACCAATTTATACCCAGAATCAAAAATAAAACAGAAAACTCGGACTCTGTGTGTGTGTGTGTGTGTGTGTTGTAAATGTTTGCTTTTGCTTTAATTAGATGAGTCTTCCCAAAGACTGCGCCTGAAGAGCTGCTGTAGCTTATCCAAAACAATAGGTAACAGAGTCATTTTACAGTCTCTAGCCAAAAGTTTTTGCTTCAAAGATCTCCTTTCAGTTTTCAGCTCCTTAGCACAGGTCACTGTGTCACCTCACTTACTGATGTGTTTAAGGAGCCACAACCAGAAAAGCATTTCACCTTCCTATAGACAAGTGCTGAGCGGGTGACGGCCCCAGAAAAGCATGTTTGGACTTCGGAGCTGCATAATGTCCTGCCTGGCTTTATGGGGTGACACAGACCTGCAGGCCACCTGTGAAAAGGGGGCAGGAGGAGTATAATCTTGCTCTGGGCTCTGAAGGAGGAGACTTCTTGGCTGGTTGTGCCTTCCCAGGAAGGCTGCTGCAACTCCTGTGGAGAGACTGTGATCGTGTCATTTGGAGAACGAGATATGCAGTGAAGTTGATTAGATATTCCTCTGGTTCTCTGTCCTAGTGCTTAATCTTACTTCTACAGAAACTCAGTTCTAAAAGAAATTGAAATCGCTTTGGGTGCTACTGCAGAGTTTCAGGCAGAGGCAGTCTCCTCACCTCGTATCTGCTAGAGTAGGTATGAGATCCCTGGCAGAGAGACCTCTGACGGTGGCCTGGCAAATGAGCCCTTGCTGTCTACTGGTGTGAATAACTACTACTGCCAGTGGAGAAACAAAAGTGCTCCTTGTGTTTATACTGTTCAGTGCTTAAGGTGGGAAGCAAACAGTTCAGAAAAGAGCCTATGTTACAGCCCTGTTTACTCTGAGGTTTGTAGTGTGAGCAGCTGGCTGCCCTGTGCAGTTATCCAAGAGAGACTTTGGAGGCCTCATGTGGTAAACAGAGTTTGCCTGGCACGACTAGTGGAGGCTTTTGGTTTGCTTTTCTTACTACATGCAAACACAGTTGTGTTATAAAACGAAGGACTTGAATTGCAGCAAAGGGGTATGGAGTTTGGCTATGCAACCTTATTGATGCTTCTGGATGCCTTGGCTTTGCCTGGGATGTGGAGGAAAGCACTTAGTGGCCTTGGGAGGCCCGTGTGGGAGCGTGCAGTTAAGTCTGTGTTAATGTGTGGAGCCCCACGTGGGAATGGATGGTGAATGGGTTGCCTCAAGTCTGGCAATTTTTTGAATGCTTTAAATGTGGAGTGCTTGAATGCTTACAGGGAAACAGAAATTTTCTATGAAATTCCAGGTAAAAGTACATTAGGAATTTATTTTACTTAAGAGATTATGTATATAGGAGAAGGTCATGTTTCTACCACTCTTGGTTAAAAAAAAAAAAAAAAAAAAGGCACCAAAAGCTATGCTGGAATTTTCTGTGTGTATATGTATATAAATTCTCAGAGGGAAAAAGCAGTGGATTCATGTTCTCATGATCAGGACTGGAATAGCTGAAACAGCTTCCACCCACCCCATTCCACTCCTGCTGATGGATAATGCCTGGGAGGTTGATCATCTCCTCCCCTGCATTGTGTATGTGTTTTTTTTTCCTGATTGTTTGCTTTGTTTTGNTCCCCTGCATTGTGTATGTGTTTTTTTTCCTGTTTGTTTGCTTTGTTTTTCCTTTTTTTTTTTTTTTTTATTTTCCAGAGGGATAGGATCAGTAACTAAGGGTTCCTCGAGGAAACAAAGCCTTAAAATACATGCTGACTTTGCATGCTTAGGGAAAAAATTGAGAGGTTTTGAAGATGCTTAAGAGACGAGAATAGAAGAGTTGCCTTGACTTGCCTTTTGGACCAAGACATAAAGGGCACAGTAGAAAATAGGAACTAACAGGGCACAGTGGCAAGTGGGTTGGTGAGGTGAGAGTTGGGATGAGAGGCCAAGATAGCAGGGGAGCTCAATGGCAGAATGCAGTTCTGTATGTAACAGAAAGAGCCGAGATGTTGGGAGGAAGGCAGAAATTGTTGGGTGGTCCTACAGAAACAGCTTTGAGTGGTGTAGGAAGCTCTGCTACATGGCGTTGAGGTTTGATGCATGTAGCTATTGAGACTGCAGGCTTTAAAACCTGGAAGAAGGTAGGGATGAATACAAGGTGATATAACTGAAGATAACAGGCTTTATGTCTTTGTAAAGTTGTCCTCAGAGTTAGATTCAAGGAAGTAATGCCCTGACTAGCCAGGGAGACACTGCCATTGGCCATAGTTTGGTTACTTCTCTTTCTTTTTAACTAATGGGTTAAAAGGGTTCTGTCTTTCCAAATAGCAGTCTGAAATCCATGCTTCTTTCTGAAATGTTATGCTGATTACATTGCAGAAGCAGGGAAGACACTCTGGGAGTTGCAGTCCGGAGGCAGAGATGTTCCTTCTTGTTCAACTTGTTAGTTCTCAAGTTGAGAACTAACTACCCATAACCACCTGTGGCTGCAATCCATTTGGAATTGGCCCAGTGTAGCTGGGTGCTGGATTTATTCACCGTCCCATCATAATATCCTGCAGCAAGTGAACCCCTTGTCTGAATTATAGAGAATGGCACGAGCTGTTGGGACACTAAGTAGCCACTGAGTTTTGCTTCTGTGATGGAAGTGCCTGCAGGGCGAGAGGGCGCAACTGAGTCTGCTCAGGTGTGACAGAGCGTAGTTCAGCAGGCAGAGACTTGGCAGAAAATCAAAAGTGTCAGTGTTGATGTGCAGAAGTGTGCTGGACTCAGAAGGTGCAAATTCTTGGCCAGCTGGCTGATGGGGACTCTGCCTGGAGGAGAGCTGCAAGTATGTTTTATGGAACATTTACTGTGTAAACATGCAAATACCTTCGTATTTGCAGTGCTAAGTTGAGTGTAACTGTTTTGCTTTGGCTCAGCACCAAGGAGATCCCTGTTTGTACTTCATAACTGAGCACAGAATCAACTAAAGAACTGGACTTTCTCATATGATATTTCTTTGAGGAAATAGAGAAAAGCCTAGTATATTACATGATTGTGAAATGAGCAAGCGGGGCACTGTATGGTTCATTTCTTGTGAAACACAGCAGCTGCTATCTGCAGATTTTAGACCTCAGGGAACTCTCCAGAGTAGTCAAGTTGAGCATGCACAGCATGCTCTTTGTGTCAGTGTGTTAAAGTCTTTCTAAAGCTTGTATGCCTCTTTCCCTTCTGTGGTTGGCAATTCAGCATGCAGGTTATGCCTGTGCACGTCCCTTATCATGTGAGATGGCTGCAGAGCTGAGGTGCCCAAATTCTGCTGAGCTTTAGGCTTGCCATAAATCTGACTTCACTTGGTAAGCCCACAGGCTAATCAAGAGTTATGGTTAGAGAAGATGAACTTACAAGAAAAATTACTGAATAGGCAAAAAATTAGATGAGTGGCTGGAATAGGAGGATTATTTTTTATATTATTTTCTGTGTTCGGTGGTCAGTCTTGTACTTAGTTCTTAATATAGTTGCTGTCACTTGGCTGCCTAAGGCATCTTTCAGACATAATTCCAACTCATAAGTAGCTGTCAGATTTGGGGCAAATTAATAGCGGGGCATGATTTAGAGACACTTTAGCATGCTAGTGCAGTGAACTTACAAAGCAAACTGAGAAATCTCTCCCTCTTTCTCTCTTTTAAAACATTTAGTCAAAGTATCTAAGACGCACTTTTTTTTTTAATGGTTTATGTTTAATGTGCAACACCACCATTTATTTTCCAAAGACTGTGTATGTTCTACTCTTAGAATATACAGGAAGAGATGTTCAAGCAGAAATAATAAAAAATGAGAGTATATTAAACTTTGCAATATCATCATAATATGATTTTGGAGTTACTGGTAAAGATTTATTCGTATTTTACCTGTATAACGAAAATTACAGAAGTAAATTGAAGTAACCCTGTTAAACTTGTAATCATCATCATCTTAATGAAGGTTAACCCTGTAAACTTTCGGAAAATATGTTTGAACATTATGATAAAGGAATAGAGATCTGAATCGGCAGAATTATTCAAGAAAATAAGGGAAATGAATACTGCCAAGAGAATAAATACTGTGCCTTTGAGTAGAAATCTCTTTTATGACTATTTCATATAATTATCCTTAATTATTCCTCCAAATTGCACCAAGATATACAGAATACTTTGTCTTCCATTAAGCATAAATGACTTGGTGAGGAATTTTTTTATCAATATGATATTGATATATTTTATTATGGTTTGTTGATATATTTTATTATGGTTGCATAAGTAGGATGTGACTTCATTGCAATTAGTGGAGTGTGTGTCCAGAATAATCATCCAGTACCCGCAGGCGCCTAGCACAATCCATAGGATTTACTTGGTTCCAAGCCTCACTGCGATGGCTCGACAGGAGTGTCCTTAACTAACTCCATTTTTAACGGAGAACTCTGTGGTTGTGGCTGCCGCAGCCCTCCGCAGGTTGCAGGGTTGGTCGAGCCCCCCACCGTGGCTGTGCTGCCCGCTTGGCTCTCGGGTGCTGGCGCTTTTGCCAGATCTGTTTGGCAGATGGGGAGCTCCCCCGAGCGCAAATCCCTGGAGTCTGAGGGCCTGGCTCCGATCCGTGAGGGGATTAGTCCTCAAGTCAAGCACATCCGCCTTGCTGAATGTTGGCCCTCTGCGGCGTCCTGCGGCTCCCCTCTGAACTCTTCCCAGCTTATCCTAGTGCTTTGGGACTGCCCTGCTGCAGGTGGATGTGGTACCTCAGCCTCGATGGCCGCGTTGCTGAGCAGGTGCGCTCAGCCCTGTGCTCCCCTGACACACCTCCCCCCTCACCTGCCCTGGACTGGCGGGGCTCCGGGGTCAGTGCTGGCCACGGATTGCCACGGATTGCCACCCATGCCGATCTTTCCAGAAACAGACCTGGTCCCATGTGAGCAGCCCGTGCCCAGGAGGCCTCGGAATAAACACGTCTAGGCAGGTGCGCACACTGCTCGTATCGAGGATCATCAGACCTTGGTCCGTCTCACGCGTGTGACGCATCGCGGTGGTGGCGACACGTCCCTCTTGCTGTTTTCATCTGTGCCTCTGCTTTTATATTTTTGTGGTAAATCTGAGCACCACCAGCCTTTTAGGATAAATTTAATTGCACGAGGATTTCATGAAGATGGCATTAAATTTCAGGTAGGCTGAGCCTAGAGGCTTTTGTATTTTGTTGCTTAAGGTCAATACAATACATAAGGAAATCTGCAAATGAAAACTGGAGTCAATAATAGTCTAGCTATAAATTTTGATCATAACTTAAATTTTTTTTAGATAATATAGAATTTTATTTCTTCCCATACTTTCCTCTCTAATACAGTAAATCAAATACTGTGCAACAAGTTATAAAAAAGTTGGAATTAGGTTTCCTGTAATTTTCTAAAGCTACTCGTTTTGACTATCCAGAAGGAACAATGGCTCATTAGGGACTCTATAAATAAATATGAATCTCATCTTTCTGTGCCACTAAGCAGGTTCCACTTCAATTCAGAGCAAGTATCTTATGCAAGTCTAGCTAGAGGATTTTTTTTTCAGTGCATACACATTACTGACATTATGCTATTGATAATGAAATTCAAAGCCTGTTTTCTTTTGTGAAGGGTGGACAAGGCTTTGTATGAGCTGTCAGATGACATTAAGAATTTAGTAGCTGATGTAGAAACAGAAGAACAGGCTTCTTTGTCTTTTCTGCTTTCCTGTGTACTTTTGATACATTCTATTAACTGCTTTAAAGTTTTGTCCATACCAACCAAGAGTTTAAAAGGTATTTTTTTTGAAATAGTGGAACTAAAATAATACCTTTTTCTCAACTTTAATGTTTCAGTAAGGGCCTATAGTAATATTTCATTCTTACAAATTGGAAGTTCATCTCAGGAAAGCGACTAAGTATGTCTTTCACTCCCGAGTAAGAGTTCTCTTCTGTGTTGTTTTGGTGTTGTGCATGTGTTCTTGTGAAAGTGTAAATTATTTTGATTTTTTTTTCCTCAATTTCTCTTTTTTTTTTTTTTTTTCACATTCCAGTCAAACCATTTGGAACCCTGTTTAGTCACTTTCATTTCAGACTTCTGCTGCTGGATGTGACAAGTGAGACTTACCCCATCTTAATTGTTCAATCTAATGCTTATGGAACATAAACTGGGAAGAAGGCAGAGTGACTGTACTAAGCCCAGTGTGTAAAGAAAATCAAATCTTTCTGCAGTATCTTGTGCATTAGCTCTTGAAGCAACTATTGTGCTTTGCAGTGTAATATTTACCCAGCAGTTGAGGTGTAAAATTTCCCACCATGATGGAATCCTAATCGGTTTTGGCAGCGCTGTAACAAGCATCAAGAGCGTGAGCATGTGCAGACCTGTTTTGTGAAGCTGTGGGGACCTGAGGGGAACGGTAATGAGATTGAAGAAGAAAGGGGAGCTTTCATTCAAATTGCAACCTTGCTGTTTCGATCCAGAATTCAGTATTTCAAACATGGATGGAGCGAGGGAACAGTAATCCTTCTGGACTTGCTTTCTGCAAGTACCGCAGAAATGTTGATATGTTTGTAGTATAGCTGGTGACCCACCAGCCCTGCTCAGCTGCTGCAGAATAAACAAATGAACAGAGTAAGCTATTATGTCCTGAATATGGGAAAAACTCCTAACTGATCCTGAGGTATCAGTTCTGGTCTATGACCTTTCTACAAGTGAGCTGTACCTAGGTTGCTAGGTTAGCATAGAAAATGGCATCTGAATCCTCTCTGCATGCTTGTGTGGTCCACTGTAATGAGTTGAGGGTATTGTCTACATTGACAAGAAAATTCAGATGGCTTCTGTTTGTTAAGTGCTTACGTGGAACAAGAAGTATTCGATTAAAAAATTACAAGGTTGATGTTTAATGTCGTTAGCGTAAGTGCAGACTTTAAGTGGAGTAAATATTTTTCCCCTACTAGTCTTTTTCCACGCGTTATTACTCTGTCTGGCTTTGTTTGGTGCATGTTAAGCTGTTAATCAATCTAGATCGATTCTGCAAATCTCCTGTCCGCTTCTTGTCCTTTAATGAAAGTGAGTAGTTCTTCCCTTGCATCTCTGCTAATGCTTCGCTTCCTTTCTGCTGTAACCACAGATGCATGGACCCAGGCACGTTCATTCAGAGATGACTGATCTCAAATCTCAGAAAGGCTGTTTTGTTGTACTATCTTTTTAAGTCTGAAACTTCTGCTTAAGCTTTTATCAAAGAGCCTACTTGCTTCTTTTTTTACCACAGTTGGATTGTAAACTTTTGGTCGGGGGAGTGCCAGGGGGAATTGGCACTGGGCTTCTGTGTGCTCTTGAGATACGTGATTGGGGCTAATCCTTTCCTCTCTGAGAGGGAGGGGTTCTTCCAAGCACTGGTTTGGGACTCCTGGAACTTACCCAGCCTCAACCCAGCTTTCTGTAACCAGCTTTATATTCCTTTTCTGTAGGATGTGTTTGATCAGTCTCCAATAGCTTGCTTTTCCTGAAGGTTTTGTTTCTACTTTTCCCATGGTAGGTGTGAGTAAACTAGCTGACCTGTCTACCTGAATCCTCAGATGTGATGTTATGCAGGCATTGGTAAGGATTACTTGAGGAAAGGTGAAAGGAAGCTAGTCCATTTCAAGTTTGAGCTTAGGAGCGAACTGATGGGCCAGTGATTGGAGCAACGAGAGCAGGGGGTTACGTGGGTAAGCAGCGCAGGGAGAGCCAGCAGCCGCACCGCATGCACTGGTAAGGCCTGCTTCTCCTCAGCTCTGGACCAAAGACTAGTTAGGGGCTTTGGGTGTGCTCTAGGAGCACATCCTCCCATTTGGCGTTATCCAAAGAAAACCCATTTTGTGTGCTTTGAAACAGCTCTGCCTTGTGAACTGGGGCGTAATACGAGGGAACGTACCTTGATCAGTAGAAATGCTCACGTAGTGACACCCGCAGAGGAGCGTCTGCAGGAAAGGTCAGTGTCTAAGAAGAGTCCTCTGTCAAAAGAGAGCATCAGGGCCATTGTTAGCAGCAGAGAAGGGGAGATGAGTATATGTGAGACTGAGGTGAGGGAGATAAAAAGCCAAATATGTAGGTTGATCAAACAGTCTGCCATTAAGTGAGTCATCCCATTTGAGATGGTGTGGTGATTAACGAATGTGATATTGTAGCAGTGTATTGCAGTATTAAGAGCAGACTGGATTTGAGTCAATTTGGGAAAACTGGAAAGAGGGAAGCATTAGTGATGTAAAGTTAGATACGAATAAGTGGTTTAACTGACCGCACTGGGGAAGAACATGATGCTAGTTAGCATGACTAAGAGAAGCACAAAGGTATACTGTGAACTTCAAAGGACTCGAGGAGGTTCAGTATACAAAGTTTTGCAAGGAGAGTGATTCTCCTTGCAATGGAAAGGCATGGAGGAGAGAGGATCTATTAGCAAATCATGAAGTTCTTGTTTAGGTGATCTTTAGGTTAAGAATATAATCTGGCCTGGTATTGGTATATTCAGTTCAAGTGGAGATGGCCATGTATGACTGTATTTCAAAAAAGACATGTCAGTCACTTGATGTACAAATGCACCCGCTTTTCAGATAGGCCAAATATTTATACTATGAAGTAAGTAGATACATAACATACAACAGAAGAAGGAAGAGATGCGAATTTGAACACTGTTTTATGATGTCCACAAGGCCTACACATGTAACAGTATTAAATGACTCAGCATGCCTGGGATGACAGTTTTCTTATTTATATTTTAATTCTAGGTTTACCCTGAATTGCAAATCACCAATGTTGTGGAAGCCAACCAGCCAGTAACAATCCAGAACTGGTGCAAGAGGGGATGGAAGCAGTGCAATGGTCACCCTCTTATTGTGGTTCCCTACAGGTGTCTGGGTGAGTGATACATAGTAGTTACATCTGTTACCTTTTTTTTTTTTTCTTTCCTTGGATTCCTTAGCCTCTTCCTGAAGGGGAAAAAAAAAAAATATTTGTAACTTTTTTTTTTTTTTTTTCTTTCCTTGGATTCCTTACCCTCTTGCTGAAGGGGAAAAAAAAAAATCGATGTAACTCTCATATCTTTCTATGATTTTTTTTCTCTGAAATGTTTTGTCCAATTTGTTCATCTTTTAGAAGTACATCAACTTGACAGCAAATATTCCAACTATTTTTCTGATATCATTTTCACAAGTGATTGCAAAGCAAGTTAGTGCTCGCTTCCCCTATTTTTGTCATTATCATCTCTTTCCTTTCTGTATAGACCTATGTGTTCCTTTTTTATAGTTCTTATGAAATATTCATCTTTTCTCTAGACACATACCATTTTCTCATTATTGTTTTTATATATAGTACTTGATATTTTATTGTGGAAACCAATGGGATCTTGTTTTTCTTGCAAACAAGTAAAAGCAAGATTTTAGAATCCCTTATTTCCTTCTTCAAACTTTATTGTATGAGTAGCTTGCTATTTTCTTCTGTCCTTCATGTTTTGAATTACATCACCAGTTTAAAAGATAGGCTTAAACCTTCAGTCTTCTGTTAATCTTCACTTCTCTGTTAGCTTTTTGTCGGCATTTTGAAAACTGAGAATCATATTCACTTGATGTTGTCATTCACTTTCTAGGCACATTTGTTTTTCCTTGAGTTTATTCTTTGAATGGATTAAATACGTTATTTTTTCAGTATTGTTTAAATTGTGTGATTAAAACAGCTGCTTGACTTGATAGTTAAATGCACGCTACAATTGGTGATTGCTGTTCTATTAAGCCAAGGAAACTAAAATTTTGCCTGTGGGAAGTAACTCAGGCCTCCTGATCTTTGTCCAGTTATTCCATGAAATGAATAATGCAAGAAATTTCATAATTTTTGTTTTATTTATAAGAGGGCATGTTGTGTTTGATGCCCAGCACCAAGTGTGTTAATTTCCTGAAAATAAGACCACAGAGTAAACAATGCGTGTTTTATCACTGGATTCAAATTTGGCAAGACAACAGATATGTGAAATACATACCTAGAATTATTAGGGAAATGTTAGCATTCTGTACTGTTTCTAGATACTGAATTATGTTTGTGTGGTGGGAGATATGTGTGTCTAGCTCGCAGGTCCATAGGTGTTGATGTTACCACAGGTAAGAATACCTGGATTATTCTGAGCACTAATGTTGACAGAGTACCCTAATTCAAGGCTTCTTTTGTGGAAGCAATCTTTACTAATACTAATTCTGGATGTGCAAGAGAGGCCTTGAGTGTTTTCCTAGCCTGTGCATGAGTTTTAGTGATTACTCTTCCGCCAAATTTATTAAATACTTAAAAGGGACGAGCTCTTCTACCCACTTGTCATGTTTCCTGCAGTTTATAATCAAGATAAAAATATCAGCTTGTAGTGTAGATATCGTTGTAGAGTAGGAGAAGCAGCTTATTAGAGATAGGGCAGAACTGCAGAAGCATCTAACTTCATCATAATATATTTGATAAAATTCCCCGCGAGTGCACTTGGACTAATTAGAGATGTGATGGAAGAAGTTCAGAGTAGTGGAGCTGTGAAAACTAATTTTTATTATTTATGGCATTGTCATCGTAACCAAAGTACTGAATTATGATCAGGGAACCATTATGCTCGGGACCATATACTTGCACAGGAAGGTTTCGTCATTGCCCTGGAGAACTTACAATCTAATTTAAGATAAAAGACAATGTCATCACAAGAGCAAATGAATATAAATTGGCCATGAATAAATTTAATCTGGAAATTGTAAGGAAGTGTCTGCAAGAATAAGGAGCTCTACCAGTCTTCTCGTAAAAGGAATATGGATAAGAAGCCCAGTAATTTAGCATGAGGCTCATAAATTTATTAAGAGGATTGTGTGCAGCTACCTTGCAGGAGTGAGGGACTGGACTTGGGTATTTAAGGTATCTCTCGAGTTGTTGTTTTGAATAACTCATTGTTTCGAAAGAAAGATTACCTAGAATTACATGTCTGTTATCTCAGGTAGCAAGCTGGGCTTTACTTACTGGTAGCAAAATTTTTGAAGGTAGTTAAGCCCCTCATTCCCATTAATGCTTTGTTTTTAGCTCCTCTGTTGTCTTTTTGCATCCCCCCACGCGTGCTGCTTCTTGCCTGGGTTTATGTATGCGTGTCTGCCTGTGTATCTTGACATGTGTTCGTCTCTCTTGCCCTTCAACTTTTGACTTGGACTGAAGTAAAGCTGATACAAACAAAAGTGTTAGAAGTGCTGTCAGGAGTCCGTGGAAGGGAGGGAGACCGCGGTAGTCCTCCCACTGAAGAAGGAATAGCAACCTTGACCATTATCTGACTTTTCTTCCCAACCAGACCTTTGTTTTTTGTGTGTACTTCCACAGTCGAATGCTGTGGCAAATTTCTGGTAAAATGACATTAGACGGTGAGACTGAGAGAACTGATCATTTTTGCTATGTGTGTGCACAGGGCCTGTGGGCAGAAGAACAGCCCATGGAGAAGGATGGCTGCTTAGTCCTCATCAGCTTGGTTTTGGTCTCTTATTAGCAGTGTTATCATTTGAAATGGTTCTGCACAAGCACTGTTTAATTGGCTGTCATTTAGCATCTCTTTTTGGGGAACAGCCTCCTGAAATTTTAGTAGCGCGAGGCAGGTGAAGTCATCGAGAGGCTTTTTTGAAACATCCTAATCCTTAGCCAAGGCCTTCTGAGAAGTGGAAAGAGCGTATTCTTGCAGCACCCATCTGCTTCCTTAGCTTCTCTCCTGCAGGCCTCTTTGGCAGTTAATGCAGTCTATTTGTAGCAATATTGATCTGATTAATAGATTACATGGTTTCATGTTTCCTTTTCACGATTGGATGCAGCTAAACAACAAATTATGGATTGGGTGCACGAACAAATTACTTAGATAAGGCTAAATGAAAGTTCCTGATTTGAAAAAGTCAATTAGTTAAAATAATTTCTAGGATATATTTATGCAGTTATTGTATGAACACGTGACTTTTTCAAAGAAAAGCATTCTCAGTTTTATCTACTTTTGTAAGTAAAGTTTGAATCTGTGCCTACTCTCAGGGCTTGACAATGTTCTTAAAAGTGCAAGCTTTGCAAAAATGTCCTCGTGCAGTAAGTCTGGTTTATGAGTATATCTCCTTCATATTTCCATCAACACAGACCATTGCTGTACAGTTTCAGTTTGCTGAGGAGGGAGAACTTTTTAGGAAAAATGAAGTTGTCAGTTGACTTTCCTTTTTGGACGCACTGAGCATACCTTTCTTGCAACAGGGTTTATATTTTTGTCTTCCCGTGTATAGAAAATAACATGTCTCAGTGTATGCCTCTTGTTGCTCCACACTCTGGTAGCTACCTTATGACGTAAATTGGGATGTAGTTCTCTTGAATAATGATGTGGCTACTACTGTCCCTATCTTTTTTTAAAAAATTATTGAAGAAATTAAAGGATTAAATGATGCTGTGTGTTGCTTGACTGGTGGAGGCACAAGTGTGTTTTAGTGCTCAGGCAAAGTGGACTTTGGTGGCACAGTAATGAGGATGGGCAGTGCTGGTGTGTGCCCGCTGGCAGCCTCGCACCTGCAGCACACGCAAACCATGTGCACCGCAGAGCCACGCAGTCCCGCACGGGGACGTGGGCTTGCTGTGTGTGAGACTGCGGGATTTCATTAAGTGGTGCCAGGAGCCTTACGATTTCTGACTCGGGTCATAAACCTGTCCCAGAAAAATACTCTGATTGCATCTCCGGCCTTATTAAAGCCAGAGGAAGAACTTTCCACTGACTGCAGTAGGCAGGCAGGATTTTTGCCTCCCTTTTTTTTTTTTTTTTTTTTTTTTTTTGGGGGTGGGGGGGAGAATATGGACAAGAGGCAGCTCTGGTTTGCTTTTTTCCTCTGCTCACATCTCACATGAGGCTGTCATCTTGTTTCGCAGCCTGTGTTGTACAAATTTAACTGCCCTTTTCTCCAGGATTTCTGTAGGAGCAGCTATCCTTGTCCCAGTGCTGTGGTGGTTTTTATAAATCCTTGGAAATACACGTGGCTGTACGGCACTGAAGAGCAGGCTCTGATTAACTGCACTGTGCTGCTTGCTTGCATCGCCACGTGTGATGCTGCTTTGTTATCTCCTCTAAACACTGTATTCAGACAGCATTTGAAGGGCCTGGATGTACTGGAATATGATTAAGGGTGTCGCTTCTGTCAATCAAAATTAGATTACTTATCATTTGCCCATAAACAAGTGGATTAGGTTATATGACAAGTATTCCTTGCTGTTTAGCTGCGTAATGAAAAGCCTGATTCTGTTTTTGATTTTTAAAAAAAAATCTTTGAAAATATTTATTAACTTGTCATGCTTTATTACTGTAGCAGCTTGTTAAGTAACCGTGTGTTGACGTCAGAAGAAAAGACTTCCTGATGTTTTGATACACATATATAGCCAATTATAGCAAAGAAAGCACTGAGGTTATGCCTGGAATAAATCATTTAAAAATAGGGACACGTAATTGATGGTTCTTATGGTTCATTTGGTAATGTGCTTCCATTTTCACTTTTTTATATGCGAGGGTATAAACTGCCTGTGTTTACTTCTGATGCCCGCTACTTGTAATCATTATGGTTGGAAAAGACCTTGGAGATCATGGAGTCCAACCATTAACCCTTCACCACCCTGCCTGCTAAACCATGTCCCTAAGCCCCTCATCTACACATTTCTTGAACACTGCCAGGGACCGTGACTCCACCACTTCCCTGGGCAGCCTGTTCCACTGCTTCACCACTCTTTCTGTGTAGAAATTGTTCCTAATGTTCAACCTGAAACCTGATGAAACTGGAGGCAATGTCTTCTTGTTCTATCTGTAGTTATTCTGGAGAGGAGAATGACCCCTTCAGGTAATTTTAGAGAGTGATGAGGTCTCCCCTGAGCCTCTCCTTCTCCAGGCTAAATAACCCCAGCTCCCTCAGCTGCTCCTCATAGGGTCTGTGATCCAGCTCCTTCACCAGCTTTGTTGCACTCCTTTGGATGTGCTCCAGCACCTCCATATCCTTCTTGGAGTGAGGGGCCCTTGCTGTTCTTTTCTCTGGGCGCACTGTTAGAGCACCTATTTCTACTTAAAACTGGAAAGCTTCCTTCCCTCTCCCCCAGATATTTTATAAGGGCTTTCCCCTGGGTTTTCCATGCAGTGCCTGGTCCATTGAATGGCGTTAATAACTTGTCTCAGACTTTTCCCGTTCCTGCTAGCTTTGCTGCCCACCTGCAATTTGCTTCAGTCTCACTCAGCCATGTGAGCGGTGCAGACAAGCCTCACACCACCTGGTCTTCCTAAAATAAAAAATGCACCAAGCCGCATCCTACGCAACTATATCACATCCAGTTTTCCTGACAGCCTTAGCTGACAGGAAGGAGAGGCTTCTCAGAAGGACTGACAGTCTGAATTGTTGAGCGAGGGCAGGGAGATGCGAGAGACAGTGAAGGTGCCTCTCGCCGCGATGCTTGGCGTCCTTCACCGCATTGTGGTGCTTCTCTGTGTATACCTGTGCTCTGTGGCCTGAACTTCATGGTTGGCTTCTGCTATAAAGAAAAAAATGACTGTTACACATTGGCTGGCTTGATGATTGTTTGAGTTTGGGATTTTATCCTTTTATTTTTATTGTCATTTCAAGTAATATATGAAAATAACTTAAAACAAACTGTATGCCTTTTTTTTTTTTTAAATATTTAAGAACTTGAAAAGATAAATTAGGCTTTCTGTTTGAAGGGCCAGTCCTAGCTGGACTAAATTCTTTGTTTGTTGTGACACTGTCCAAGTTACCCCAGTGGCTTAGACATTCCTACTTTTTCTTCAGTATTTTTATGTCAAAGTAGTTAACAACAAAGGCTAGTACCGAAAGAGTAATAATAAGGTTAAAAAGGAGACAGCTCAAAAAATAGGAAATGCAAAAAGGAAGGTTCCCTACGTGACCAAAGGCCAAGCCTAAAGCCAGTGCGTGCCTTCCTCGAGGGACTCTTTCAAGGAGGATGTGCCCCTATCCCTCCTGTCCCTGCGCGAAGCGGGCACCCAGGCATCACTCGCTGAGCGAGCTTGCTCTAAACCCCTGGGCTGTGTTGCCCAGCGCCTTATTTACCACGCGCCACTCCAATTCTGCCCAAACACAAAACTTGTTTTCCCTGTTGAATTTTCTCTTAGTCTTACTGAGTACTTCAGTTTCATAAAGCTTGTGAGGTAAGTACTATGGGGGTGGTAAATGGTATTTTGTAGTTGGAAAGCTGAGGTAGGTGGGCATCAGAAACAAAGAGTATCCATAGTAGGTGGGCTCTGACTAATAAAGTGCTTAAGGCTTTGTAAGTGTGGACACAAATAAGGAATCTTTATGGACTGTAACCATGTATTTGATACATATTTGTACAAAATACAAAATATTTATCCATGTGTGAAGCTAGGACATTCCCTCCATTGGGGTTTTTATACCCCATTGGTTGTATAACCTCCAGGCTTTAGAAGCAGGAATTCTTCACACATTTCTGTTGTGCAACAGAGCTGACTTACCCTTCCATTTGGGTGTTTCCTATAACATATAGCACTTGATTTTTGCAATGGGAGGATTCTGATTAAATATTTGCTTAATCTTTTAGGAAGGAAAGATGGGGAGGAGGGAGAAAGGAAGCATGCATCCTACCACATGTCATTAAATTGATTTACATGTGAATCATCATCCCACAGATTTCTACCATGAAAACAGAAAGTGGTGATACAATCTCATTATAATTTAGTCTGATCCCAGAGGAGGGGATAGCAAGTTGCCAGCAGATTTGATGCAGTGGTTAGCTGCAAAAGAAGAGTCAGTGATGGAAATTGTTGGCTATTTCTAATATCTAGCAGCCTTTCAATAAGCCTGCTTTGGGGGGGAGGGGTGTTATTTATTATTTTTTATGGCTAAAAGTTAGAATTATTGGGCTTGCCAATCACTATGATATTGGAAAGAGTCATTACTGCTTCTGTAACAAGAAATTATCCCTTGGTCTTTTTTTTTTTTTTTTTTTTTATCTTCAGACTAGGTAGACAAATGAGTAATGTGTCTACTGAATTTTTCAAAGGAAATCTGGCAATGTCTGTTACCTAGAAGCTATTAAAGGAGTTAATCTACTGTGAATAGGAGAAAAAAATTCTTATGTGGATAAATAGGGGAGAAAAAAGAAAAAAAGAAATCATCTGTCCTCAAGGTGGAGAAGGGTCACCAACAGAATCCCATGAGGATCAGTTCCTGTGCCTGTGACATTCAAAATATCTTCTTTTCAGGTCATTCACTAGTAAGTAGTAAAGTGACCTGTTTGCTGATGACACTAAGTTATTCAGGGTAGAACAAGTAGAAGCAAACTGTGAAAAAATTCAGGAGGGCATCATGATACTGACTGACTGGAGGTAAAATAGAAGGTGAAAATCAGTGATTTCAAGGTGTGATGTACCTGGTGGATGCACAACGCAAATAAATCCTAATTTGTTGGATGTGGCGACACACCATGAGTAACCTAGCTACTCAAGAGTGAGACCCTGTGCTTTAATGGATACTTCTATGAAAATGTGGGCTCGTTAGCACCCGAAAAAAGCACTGTGTTTGGGATTATTAGGACAGGAATGGGTATGAGGCATAGAACATAAATACCTTTGTGGCAGTTGTGGATTTACCTGCACTTTTTGAATATTGTGTGCAGTTCTGGTCTACTTAAGTATATAATAGAAATGGAGATGAAAGACTGACAGTGACTACTTGAGGTATGACATGGCTCCCTACAAGAAATGACACACTGGATTAAGGACTCTTCATCTTTGAGAAGAGATGACTGGAGGCTATGACAGCGGTCTGTTAAATTATGCATAGCATGGAAAGGGCGCGTGAGGAATGGTCATTCAGCCTGTCTGCCAAAATGAGAGCTAGGGATGATGCCAAATGAGACTAGAAGGTTTCAGGCTGCAGAAAAACAGGGTGCAGGCACACAAGTCCATGTGATTGTACAGTTGTACTGCAGAGTGTGTATTTGAGCTCCTGGTCTCTCTGCCACAGCGGAGAGGTGTTGTGGATGCTAAAAGACTGTCCAGGTTCAAAAGTTGACTGGGCAGTTCACTGCAGAATAAGCCAGCGGATGTTAGGGACTTCGATCCTCTGTCTCTGGATGCAGTAGTGAAACGTTGTCCTGGAGAAGGGCCCCTGCATGCTCTTCCCTTCTCCCTGCATCTTTTTTTGATACTGTCTTGCTAGGTACCTGATGTTGACCGCTTGAGCTGAAAATTGTTTTGGATTGAAATTGTCCTTCATGTGTTTTTGTGGGTTCCTTCCAGCATCAGAGAGCAAGTTTGCTTGCAGCGAGACTTGGCAGCCCTGTCCCCTCTAACCTGCTCCTCAGCTACTTTTCTGCCTCTGAGAGCCACTGCCCAGTCCTGCTTTTCGCACCCAATCTGCTTCTCAACTCAGGGATTTCCAGCCTTGCTCCAGCTCACCAGGCTCTGCACTGACACTCCAATTACCGGTCCACTTCGTTTCCTTGCCTGGGCATATCTGTTGCTCACCTCTCCTTCCTTTCTCGGTAGTCATCTTCCCTCTCTTGGCGTCTCTTCCCTCTCCACAGCACTTCACCTTCCTCTTTGTCTCGGCACCTGCTGTGCAGCCAGTGCTGCCTCTGCCTGCTTCCCAGTCTTCATCAGCTCTGTCACTCATCTCCAGGCGTCTCATTTCATGTCTCACTTGCTGTTACCTGAGCTAGGCAAATAGGAGGAGACCTTCTGAGGCTTCCTGGGAGCTCGGTGATTAGAATGCTTTAATATAAAGACAAAGTAGCGCTCAACCAAAAAAACAAACGAACAAAAACCCTTCTGTGATGGCAAAATCGCGCTTTGTGTTGGGAGTGGTAATGCTTTCTCTTTCAACAAATTGCAATAAAAATGGTTCATTTAAAGCATTGTGGATTATAGCAGTTGCAAGCATAGTCTGAATGTTTCTGCTGTTGCACCATTTATGCTGGAATAAGATGATGTTGCTGTGTTTGGCAGATGACCAAACAACTACTGTCAGATACTCTTCCTGATGCCTAGCTAAAGATGTCTTTATTTTGTGTAATAAGTGATGCTTCATAGTCTCTTCAGTAGCATCTAATAAATGTTTTAACTGGGCCTTAATTTCTCTTCTTTTCATTGCAAAATGGAGATCTATGATTCCTGATTACAGCTCTAATCAATTTGCTTTTTTTAAAAAAGAAAAAATATCATCAAGATCAGATGCTCTTGTGTTTTTCTCCTCTCTCTTAGAGGTGGCTTATAACATCAGTTGAGCTGAAATTTTCTGTTCTCCCAAGAGCATTATCCTGTAGTCAGGATGAACATCTTTTTGTTTTATTGTCTGTAAGTGCTGGCATTTTTCTTTAGTGCATGAAATTGTATATGATGATTTATTAAGATAAAGCAAGTCAGAAGAATAATGTTTCAGGTTTTGAACTCCAAAGGAAAAAAATAATAATGCCGGAAGAGTAGGCAGACCTTTAAAGAGGAGATTCTTGGTTAGGAGTGAGTGCTATTGAAACCGTGGTTCCAAAGTCTTGTGGAGGGGAGCAGGTTAGACTTATGACAAGCTTTTTAAAATACCTGTTTCTTGGCTAAAGATGAACTGTTCTCTATCCTGCGTACATGGGAACTGGTCAGTGAGGTTTCATTTGGCCCTTATTTTCTGCAGAAGAAAATGGAGGGGGCTGCAGTGCTGGAGTCAGTGTCTTAATTGTCATCACTGAGTTGCATCTGTAACTGCTTCTGGAGTCCTTTTGGATCCAGGAGCAGCTGAACGAGCTCTCACTTCACAGACTTAAATTAGTAATCCATCCAGGATATAAGCAGACTCTGGGAACTGTTGGAGACCTGTCATGTATATTTTGTCTTTCTTTGTTTTTATTGCTTTCTATAATAGTTCTGTGCCAGTATAATTAAGAGTTGGCTGTGAGCTTGAGTTCTCATTGCTTTAAATTTAAGTTGTAAATTGGTTTCCAGATTTGGTATTTCTCTGTCACAACACTTTCACCAAGACATTGCAATTACTTTTCATGAAAAATGTATTTTTTAAATAACAAATTAAGAACCATTTTACCATGCTAACTGTAGTAATAAAATAAAAAAACCCTACATGTTATAATTCACACTATGTACTGTTTTTTTTCACTGTCAGTGCTAGTATGAACTAATCTTCATATTTGCCTTAGATGGGGAGAAAATTAGTTTAATAAAGTTGGATTTCTGTAATATTTTGTGCTTTGTGACATATTTGTGAATATTAATGCTTCAGATTTTTTTCATAAATATGCCCATATGCCATTTTTTGTGGATAGCCTGACTTTTTAGGCAAAGTTGGCTTCCAACAAACGTATCTGTAACCTTGGAGAAAGGGCTTGCAAAATGACTTTGAGAAAGTGTAAGAATGAACGTGGTTAATTTCCAGTAAAGTACTTTTTTTATTTAGGGCACATTGCCCTTCAGGCAAAAAGAACTGATAAAACTAGTACTTAGGATGTGGCAGCATCACATCTCAGCACTTACGTGTCCTCACTGGATAAATTGCCCGTAACTGCAGAAGGAGACAGGGCAGCATTAGGAGACTGTACTCTTAAGTACTGGAAGTCACTCGGGTCTAATGGACGTTCATTCATCAGATCTTGTCGCTGAGGGCCTCTGGAGGAAAGGGACGTATCATTGCATCAGCCCTGCTTGTATGGAGCAGCGTTCCCCTGAAACGGCGTGTAGGAATAGAGTGCTTCCAGGGGTGTGTCCATGCAGCTGTGCTGGGGTTGTACCAGCCAGTTTCCCCCTAAACTGATTGCTGTGCTTGGAGCTTCTCCCTAGAGAAAGAGCTGCAGCGCTGCATAGCTGTGTAAACGTCCACGATCCTTGTGGGTTGAGGGTGTTGACATCTGAAGGTCAAGTGTACTTCAATGCTTCTCGTCCCTTGCCCACGATTGCAGGCATCTTCCTCATGCAAGAGGATGTTCCCTTTGGGTTATTTATGCTCTTTATACACATAGCTGATGATTAGAAGGGTAGGAGATACTTTATTGTCAAATGCAGATTTTATTTTCTTGCAGCAAACTTCTGCAATGGAAATCACAAGTTGAGAAAGGTTGTGTATGATTCATAAGAATGAAGCAGCCATTAGCAATCTCAGGATTCAGCTTTTATTGAATCCTTTAGATACTAGATTTCATCCGAAATGTTAGGAAAGAAGATATTTTTAGTTTACTTGTCACAGGATGACACTCCTCATGACACTCCATTTTTCTTTTCAGTAGAACTGCCCAAATTCTCCCAATTACGATTTTCAATGCCTTTCGTATTTTTATGAAAAAGGAAAAAAAAAGTTTATTTTTCTTGAAGCTCTTCCGATTGGGACGTGCATCTTCTTGACAGCCCCCACTAACCGAGCACTGTGCTTGAGCAGGAGGCTGGAGCAGGCAGCTTCCAAGGCCGGCCGGCCCATGGCTCGGAGCACACTCCCACCTTTTCCCTTCCTTATGTTCCATTTGCTCCAGTGTGAACCGAGTTGCAACCGAAAGTAGCAGTAGGTCCAGGGGTTGTGCTGATGCCCAGCACCTGTTTCTGCCTCCTCTCCATGGGAGGGGGATGGAGGGAAGGGCCCGAGGGCTGCACCAGGGTGATGTTGGTGGCTGCGGTTTGTTGCTCCCCGTGCCGGGACACTGCGGGAGGGAGGTTACAGCGCGGAGCCGCAGGAGCGCCGCGGCGCGGGCTGCCTGCAGCAGGTCTGCAGCGGGACCGCGTTTGGTGATGGGGGCCGGCGGCGACGGCGTTTGCCGTAAGCCGCGTTGGCTTGCACCTGCTGCGGGGGTGGCCACGCGTTGTGTTTTGCGTTGGCTCTGCTTTCCTCATCTTTTGTGGGGTTGATATCGAAGAAACCTGCTTGTGGAGAGGTGTTAGAGTAGAAGCTAAAGGAAATTAAAAATGTCTTTTAACCAAGCCATTAAAAACAGCCAGATTGATTTTGAACTTTTAAACTTGATCTGTTCATGCCGTACATAGTACCCCTGCAGCCTGCTTGTTAACTAAACAGAGCTGACTAATAGCTTTCATACTTCTTCATGAGCTTGAAAAATTGCCGCTGATTTCCAGAACAGTACAACGTATCCTTCTTCACGAGTGCCTTCATCTGCACTAACGACGGTCGGAGTAGCACTGTGTTTTTGTTCCGCTGTGCGTTTATTTAACCTTTATTCAAAAATGCAGGACTTTCTGCCTGACCTCCAGGTTGCTGTATGGCAGGGTTTTCTTTTCCAGGGTCATGTGGAAACTTTCCTTAGTGGTTATTAAGGGAACTTAAATGTAGTCTTTTTTCTGGTTAAATATGGGAATGCAGGTCCAGTTGTATTCAAACATTGAAATGTAATAAAATGTATGTAAAAAAGAATGGTAGTCTTAACCTGTTCTACCAAACCTGCTAAAGTTTTACTTTTTCACACAAGGTTTCTTTCATGCAATGCATGAGTTTCCAGTTCAGTTTTAAGTAAACAATCTGGTGCATTGACTATGGTTCCCAATTTGTCATTTTGAAATACTAAAGATAACAAATGTGCTAGAAATAATGATTGAGAAATGAGATTATTGGAAAATTTTTACCTTTTGCATTTAGTGTAGTCTGTCTGGTGTTTTTCTTGTGTAAGATTTTGATGTGTAAAATACTTAAAATACCCCGTTTTTATTAGACCACTGCAAGTAGGTCATCAGAAAATTGAAGCATAACAGTCTATTATCAAAGTTAATTCTGGTAACATGAATTAATTTTGGATTTTCTAGTAATGTCAATTTCTCCTTTTTTTTCTCCTGAAGGTACTCAGGTGAATACATGAAAACTGGCCTATGAGGGAGGTCTAGTCCTGTGTGCTCTGAAGGAGACTTGTTTTCATTTTAGTTTTTCCTTCAGCTGTTCTTTATGTAATTGTTTCTATATTTGACATGTTTGCATAAACTTTTATTATAGTTTAGTGTAGAGTTTAATTCTGCATACCTACCTGTTTTTTCTTTTCTTTTTTTTTTTTCAAGTCATCCCTTTACTTCCACTGCTGCCTTAAGTGGTTACAGAATTATTGATTATTTCGTGTTAGCTTCCTTTGACTGCAACTTTTTGGAAGCAATTCATTGAACATAGATTGTCAACCTTTTGGAAAAAAGGACTGTCATGGTTTCTGGTTTGGGGTACTTAATACTGAAGTATTAAGCACTCACTGCCTAGTGAGTGAAAGACCTGTATGTTACCTTACAGCACAAATACATGCATGTAAGTCTATAGCCAGAACTATTTTCTTGCACTTGTTTTCTGGGATTTGTTTATTCAATCTGTGATGGGCAAACTCCTTCTCGTTTGGTATCTTTTGTTTCGTTTCCAGAAAAATCTTCAGCAAGAATTCCTTCTGCCAGGTTCTGCAGTTGACCTCAACTTCTGCTTCCTGCATGCTAGGCAAATTTTACTACTTCTGTTTCACAAACTTATTATTTAAAAGACTTATTCCGTGTTTAGATTTTTCTAAGCTTGGATTGAACCATGCAGTTTTCCTATAGCCCCTGGAAAAATGAGGCCTTTTGGGCAAGGCTTCCATTTTGTGATTTCCATGCCTCCATAAGGAGGCCAATAGCCATTTCTAGGAGGCTCCAATGGATCTGGGTTAGCATTTCCACTGACTTTCCCCCAGCCGCCTTCTCACCGCTGACCTCTGCTCAGCTGAGATCGTCTGTCAGGCAGTGCTGGGAAACGTGAGCCCAGACAAATAAATAACCCCGAGATTGCTCTGCAATAAGAGATGCTTAACCTGACAGCTCTCTAATCATGCTGATACCGTGGCCACAGAGGTGTGTATGTGATCATGGTACCATTACAGCAGCTGAGGAAGGGGGGGATATGTGGACATCTTAAAAATTAAAAAATATATATATATATATTTATTTTAAACAAACTTCCATACTCATCAGTGACTCGAGAAATTTTTGGCCAATTTTGAGGAGGGGGTTATACTTCTAAGTACTGGCTTGACTTTGAAAATGAGAAGCATAGCATGTGTAAATGACTGCCATCATTGAATTTTCATTATATAACATTGAGGTCATAAAGCTTTAATGTTTCTTTTACTATTTCAGCTTTTGGAAAAAAAATCAAACTTCAGTTAAGCTACAGCATAAACTTAACCTCCACATGCCCTTTTGCTCTGTGTTTTAAGTGATAAATTTATTTTGATATGTCAGTTTTGTTCCCATTAATGTGGGAAATTAGATTTTAGATTAAAGCCTGACTGAGTATGATTCTTCGTAATATTTTTCTATAGCTTCCCCTGCTCCCCTTGTTACTGCTTCTGTTTCCCCTTATTAGATAAGAATGCCCCCGCTCTCCACCCCTCATTTTTCCCATGTAAAAAAAAAGGAGTAATACTGAAGTCTCATATATCTCTTTTGTTATTGTTAAACTCTAATACGATAGGAAGGTATAAAATTTTATTACAATTTTCATTTACATAACTATCCTTATAATTTAAAATAAGTCTACTATGTGAAAGTGCTTCAGGAGTAACTTTTAAATTATAATACAAATGGGATATGTAGTTTAAAATTAAATTCTAATTCAGTGTCTCCTGTATGTGAGCAGTTGTCTGTGTACAATTACTGTTATCTGGTTTGTTACAACAGAATCAGTTTAAAGCAGCTTTTTTGTGCATGTAGAGCTCTTAAGGAAAATAGTTTTCTCAAATAGCACGGGCTCTGCTGAGGCCAGCCAATTTAGATAAGAGACTGGAAAAGAGGACAGCTGCCTTTGGTGAGGAGTACTTCCAGGTGCCTTCCTCTTCCAGTAACAAGCTTGCCAGGTGTCCCTGAGGTTGCTTATGACCCAAAATAGTGTTACTCAGTGGAGTCCAAGCATTGTGGAGAGAAGGAGTGGTTTTAACTGGGACCATCTGGTTTTAAAAAAAAAAATCTTATCTGAATGAGTGAATTCTGCTTAGGGGAATTAATTTTACTTTTATTAGGGTACTATAAGGGTGTCTCCTTGATGTCATGTGTAATGCTATCCAGGTAGAATCTGGGTTCTTCTGAGTATTCTAGCTTGACCAACTTGCCTTTCTCTGCACATGGAAATTCAAAAAAAATTACATGTTTCAGCTCATTTTAGTGACTTCTATTCTGTCAAACGTGTTCATAAAAATATATAATGTACTGATTCTGATTTCTTTAATATCATTCTTGTCTTACACACTTGAGACAAATGCTTTTTCCTCTCACTTTTTTTAATAATGTCGTTCAGTTAGATACTTCTGAGCAGGGGCAAAAATCTGCAAAGGATTTAATTCTAAAAGGTAAGTTTTCATAGACCTTCTCAGATGCATTACAGAATGTTGCATACCAGTGGTTTGTCTTGATTTATTCAATCGAATTTCTGGGCCTTTTTTTGTGTGATAGATCTACAATAGATTTAGTATTCTTGTTCAGTCTACTGGCATCCTTATTGTTGTTCATCTTGCTCTGAAGTTCATTTACTCTCTTGAATTTTTTATCTGTTGATATGATTGATAGAAGTTATTTGATATAAAAAAAATCACATTTTGATACTGTGGATTAAATTAAGTGACTGGGAAGTGCTTCTGAAGACAAAGTCTGTGTAAATAGTAAATATTCTTTGTCATGTTGTCCTTAGTATTTGCATGTAACATAGTGTTTTTATTATTAATCTTTAAGAGCAGGATATGGTTCTTCACAGACCATAATTTTTCTTGATAATCCTGACTTGGTTTCTGTCCACAATGACTCATGAATGAGAGAATTGTTGAAGAGAGAATAAATAAAATGGGTTAGAATTCATAACTTATGAAAACATGACTTTCTTCTACCAACTACTGAAAACTACAGCAATGTTCACTGTGTTAAAATCTTGCAAACAAGGGCTGAAGAGGAACATTTTTTTCATAAAGTAGATCTACTTATATAGCAATAATATTTACATTATCTATTTACCTGGCACGGCACATTTACAGAAATTCTTGGCTTTTAGCCAGCGCTGAAACTGTGCTACGCTAATGTCTAAATACTTTTGTGCGCCGATGAAAGGATCGGTAATGACACAGAATTTTTCTCTTTTTTTTTTGTCTTTTAGAGCAACTCAGCCTATCAGTAGTAGCAGATGGTCATTATTCTCTCATCCCATTGATCAAGTGGTGCTTGTGAAAAGAGTTTGATCTTAAGTCAACAGGATCTTGTACCATGTCAGTCAGTGTAGTAATGGTCTTAGAAGCCAGAAATTGTATTTACATTTTTTAAACCACTTTGCATTTTCTGCGGCTAGTTTACTATGTGCAAGCTTGAAAGTTTCCATACCTCGTAGGAGAGGTGATTCATGTAATCTAACATACTCCTCGTTAGGCAGCCGGGAAGGTGATGCAAGAAACCTTGGCATTGCCTATATATAAGCAGTGTTGCACATAGGTAGGTTGCTTATTCCATGAGAAGGAGACCAGAGCATGTGATGTTGGCAAAATGGCTGTTTTTTTTTTTTCTTTTTTTTTTCTTTTCCTTTCCATAGAGTTGACTCCTTCATCACTTACCTATCTGGGGTAACAGAGAAATGAGCTATCCAGTCCATCCAGAGTGATGATATAGAATGTGCTAAGGTGGTGGTGAAATCCCTTGATGCTCCTCTAGATAGCAGTGATTTCAAAAAGCCAAACAGTTTGCTACTGTGTGTTTCACAGTTCACAGTACATGGTACACATGATACATGTGGATTTTTTCATGTATTTATTCCAAAGGGTGCAAGATAATCACTTCTTATGGCTGCACTTGACTGTATGTCAGAATCGTGGGATTTGTCCAACCTCCTGCTCAAAGCAGGGCTGACACTCAGTTCAGACCAGGCTGCTCAGGGCTTGGTCCACTCTGGTCTTGAAAAGCTGCAATAACAGAGATTCTGCACCTTCCTGGGAAGTTTTCCTCTGATGCTTAATTATCTTTGTGAGGTTTTTTTTTTTTTTTTCTTTATTTTTTTCCTTCCAGGCTGTCTTACCCCAGTAACCTTGCGAGGTGTATTGCCAGATCATAGTGCTGTGGCATACTTACTGCAACATGAGGAAGGGCTTTGCTCTGGGCAGATTTTGTCAGATAGT
>VWPW01002548.1:215384-272332 GCA_013389825.1 Crypturellus undulatus | reverse complement strand
AAAAAAAAAAAAAAGTATTGCCACAGGCAGTAACAATTTGAATGCAAGTTTGGTCTCAGCACATAGAATATTCTAGATACAACAATATTAAGGAGGGCGATTTCTTAGGCTGTTCATAATCAGGAAGGTGTCTCTGCTAAGTTGATCTTCAGCTGCTGCTTCTGGAATTATTTGTTCGTTCATCAGAAACACTGCACAAGGTGGCAATGCAGAAACAATTACAGCCTGGCTTGATTTTGTGGTGATTTGTGTTGTTCGCCAGAAGAGACGGGGAGAATAAGAACAGAATTAAGCGACTGTTCAAGTAAAAAGAGAAGCTTAATTTTGTACTGAAATATGCAGTATGAAGGTGTTCTAGAAGTAGATTAATGAAAGAAAACAGAAACAAAATTGGATTAATTCCGCTGCAGTAATTACTTCCTTACTTGAAATCTGATTTGTTTTTCATAGGAACACTGGCATTTTGAAATAATTCTTGGTGACCCAACCTTAAAAACTAAATGTAACATTTTATTTCTTTCTACCTATCTACCTGCATCTGGTCATTACTCCCCGAGACATCTGTGAGTAGTGGGGCCTCCTCTAGCTTTACACCCGGTAGTAGGTATGTGCGCCAGTTACTGAGAGTATTCTGTGAGAAGCATCTCAGTGTACAGGAATGCAGAGCACAGTGAGGCCACTGGTCTCAGTTGTGCTGAGTTCTTTCCAAGCACCCTGATCTTTTGGGAGAGTCTGGCTGTACAATGTTTGACCAGTGCTGTTAGCAAGCTGCTAATGCAAACCCGTAATATATTAGCAAATTAATCCAATTGCTTCTTACAGTACCACGTTTCCAGTTTAGAGCCCCCTTTGGTCTTGCGTACTGAGATGCCCTGAGGGTCGTTTCTGTTGGAGTGGAGGCTCTACTGGAGCCCATTCCAGGCTGCTCCAAGATTTACACTCACCAGTCCTGTTGCAGATGGTGTCTGAGCCTGCTGCGAGGCAGGGAGCATTGGCAGGAGCGGACCAGGGCTCAGCCCGTCGCGCATCTCGGCAGCGGCGCTGTGTGTTGTTTATAGCTAACATTAAAATGCAGGTGCTTGGTGCCATCTTAAAGTGCTGCCTGTTTCAAAGTTCAGCCGTGTTACTGCTTGCAAAACTCCAACAGCAGCTCTGGGGAAAAAGAAGACTCCCAAAGATAGAATGTCTTTAGGCTTAAAGTATATCCATTTTTGAGTAATATCACTAAGTTTGTGAAACTAAATCTGTAATACAGATTTAAATAAACCCAAGAGCATTAAAATGAGTCCTGCAGTATCAATAATTTTTTATTTATTCAATGCAGTTCCCCATTAGTGAATGCCCCACTGGGTGGTGGTGGAGCAGGAATATAAAGAGCTCGTGAGTAGTGGAGAGAGGCAGAATTGTGAGAGGATTTAAGATCATGAGTGCAAGGAATAAAAGGAATCTCAGACAAGTTACAAGATTATAAGGCAGGAGGCAATTAATTTGAGGGGAAAAAATGCAAGACTTGCTTATTGTACACAAAAGTGCCTGAAGAGGATGAAAAGAGGGGTTTTCGATAAAATACCTGAGGCATTTCTTAGTACCCTTTAGTTTTCCCGTTCTCAACACCGGGCAGTTTCTGCAGCGTCCGAGCTACCTTTGTGTCCTGAACGAAGCAGAGCCTGTTGTGAGGTGAGAGATGGGTTGCACCGAGAAGAGGTGCAGCTGCCCTATAAATGGGGCCAGGGCAGCATTTTTGTTTCCTCCTCTTGAGCCTTCCTGGCTTAGTGAGTTCAGATACTGTGGAGTTTTGACCTTTACAAAATGGATTCTAGGGAAGAGTACCCATTCGTTAGAGGAGGTGTGGGCTGTATGTGTGGGGAGTTGTTTCTGTCAATTCCTCAAATATTGTTTGGTCTCTGTGGTGAAGAGGGAAAATTATCCTATGGCAACAACTTGCAGGTAGCATCTTTCACTATCTGGCCTTTCTTACACTTTTTATAGCTCGTGTATAGCTTGTTTTCAGTTCACCTTGTGCTTCACCAGTCCCTGAGAACAATTGGCAGTGCCCTATTGCAGGTATATTAGGACTACGGTAATCTTGGAATAAAAACTAAAATGGTGGGTGTGTTTGCACCTTCAAGAAGGGAATAAGGAAAAGCACATATTGGGACTGGAGAGGACGAAAGGGAGAGAGGCAATAATAAATTAGGCGTGTTACAGGAGGAAGCAAGAAGTTTTTTTTCCTTGCACAGCATCGTGGAGGGGCTCTGGCTGAGGGAGGATGGAGTCCACCTATGCAGAGACACGTGTCTAGATTTTCTTTGTTATTCCTGCAGTTTCCCAGCTCACTGCTTTCAGGAACGTAAGCAGAGTTATACAGTAGGGGGCAAAGCAACAACTCATACCTGTCACAAGCTTTGAAGATGTATAAGCAGTGCAGGGAGGAACTGGAGAGAAGAGCAGCTCCGTTTGGACATTTCTCAACTTCTTGAGTTTGACTTTGCAACCAGCTTTGGGGTTTGTTGCTTAATAAATCCTGTTCGAGAAACTGCACTGGGCTACTGCCACAGTGCAAGAAAACTTACAGGTCAGACTGTCTGGTCCTTGGAAAGAGCAAACAAAAGGAGACGTTCAGATAACTGGGAGACCTTGGCCAATGGTCATACTGATATAAGTCCTGAAAAAGTGCTTTCTATTTTGGGGGGCGTTTTAGAGAGGTAAAATAGGAGCAAGGAATCACAGCACCTGACATAACCCATGGTACAGATGTCGGGAGCAGGCATTGGCACAGTTCTGTTTTATGACATTAATGAGCAAGAAAGGGACATGAGAGGTGTCTTTACTCCCAGAAAGATTTTCCTTGAAGATGGAAGAGAAGCAGGAGAGAGAACAGAGGAGTAAATCGACTTAATGCTTCAATAAACCATTGAAGTGCTGCAGACTTAGAAAAAAAAGGTTCTTACAGCTTGTCTGTAAGGATGACAGAGAATGTAATCATGCGTAGTTTGGATCATTCTGCATGTAAACAAATATATCCAGTATTGGTTTGTGAAATCTGAATAATATTTGCACTCTGTCTGAAAAGGAAACAAATTTTAGTAGAAAATGCAGTCAGGCAAAAAAGTAGCGAAGTGAGCAGAAATTCTATTGATGTCTGCGATCGAAGACTTGGAGGAAGGTCTGAGAATAACCCTTGTTTTGCATGGTTCTGTAAGAGAATTTCATTAAAGTGAAGACATAAACAGTTTGTGTACTCAGTGGAGCCTAACAGTAAAGCAAATATAAGGTGCACTCGTTCTAGTTGAGATGATCTTCTGGCTGTTTTGTATTTCCTGTCTTCTCTTATTTATTTTATCTTAATGAATACATGCAGTCCTATTGACTTAGTGCGGTGTTTCCTATGAACAGGTATTCTAGAATGATCTGTGAGTAAGGAAATACAATCCTTTGACTCCACAGTTTTGTGCAAGATATTTTGATTTTCTTTCTTTTGGACAGTCAGACATCTGATATGTTAAAAACTAGAACCTCTTGCTATGTTATGTATATTTATATAGATGTTTGTGGTCAGTGAATTCATTAGAGTGGGTTTTATTTTCCTTTTGGTCGTAGGTCTACAGTATGCTCATATATGGGATGCCATTACAGAGTAATGCTTCACAACCATTACAGTTCTTCCAGACACTAAGGCACAGTACAGGCAGAACTGCCAGTTTTTAATATAATCAAGTGCTTTGCCCATCAGCAGTTACTATTTTTTGTTCCTTGGTAATGTGAGAAATGCTGCAGATGATAAAGATAGTCTAGTTAGGAGATGTCACATTGGGTGAATTTGTTGCTATATATGTTAAAGAACAAAACAACAGCAACGTTTAGTCAGTATACTTTCTTTTTCAAATTTGGCCTAAAGCATGGATGCAGAGATATGTAAGGACTTTTTTGGAGCAGGATGTTTTTATTTTGTCTTCGTTTTGAAACAACAGGTGTTCTTTTTTGTACAGTGGAAATGTGTTTTGGAGAATCGCTGAGTGCTCCTATTTTTTAGATGCCTAAAATACAGTGGCTGACTTTTCTCAGAAATAATATAAAACTTGATGTAGCTCTGGAAAGCAATGTGCTGGAGTTCTGCAAGGGGAAAGGAGGAGTCCCAGAGAAGGTGCTAATTGGGTCCCTGCTGAGTTTAGCAGTCTCCAGAAGACTGAGTTAGCTGTGCCTGTTTTAACCCCTAGCTCCAGGGGTGGATAACAAGTTTTGTCATTGATTCTGCTTCTGCTGCACAGATTTGGGTCTGCATTGCTGTCCATTTACCATGTTATGGATATTTTATTGAAACCTATCTAGCAAGTTGAAGATTAAATGGTAGAACGGAGAGAGTTTTCTTACTGTTTATTTCTTTTTCCACAAAGTTTTATAGGCAGGAGTTAAGTCTGTTACTCATCAGAAAGTATATAACTTGTAAGTTCTTTAACAGTGTTACCTTTTGCTAGTGACTGCAAGGGAGCTTGTGGTTTAAATGTAGTTTGCAATAAGCATTTAAAAGTGCCTGGAGAATAAAATACTGTGGGATGGTATTTGCTACCCTACAGGATACTGGTATTAATATTGGTAGTCCTTCATTGGTAAAAGTGTAGGTAAAAATTATCATTCACATATTTTTACATAGAATTTTATCTTCTTCTGAACACTGCTGTTTTTGGGATTCCATCTAAAGATATAATATGAAATCATTATTTTAGCCAGACCTGTTCTCATCATAGGTGCTAAAAAATAAATATAAAATTCTTTTCTGTGATGATTCCTTATGTTTCTGCATTTGTGGTTCATTCTCATTCAAAAGTTAGTACAAGCTTTGATTCAGAGAGGAACTCTGAATACAATTTCAACTTTTTTTTTTGTTGGGACCCTAACTGTTTGCTAACCAGAGTTTGGTTTTGTAGCAGGTTCTGATTTATTACCTTTATCATCCTATCTTTACATTCATCTTTGTTGCATGAGATGATTCCCTATGTCCAATCTCTTTCACACGGTAGATGGAAAACCTGCTGATCAGAACCACGCATCTTGCAGAGTATAATATTCTTGTTTTGAACTGTTCTGCCTTGATACCGTATCTGCTTCCCATACTGGCAGGGCAGTCATCCTCTTAGGAGTGCTCACTTGCTGAGCCTTTCTCTTTCTAAAGATGATTTGAAAGACTGTGTGATCAGATGCCTCAACTATAATCTTAATTCTTTTATTAGTGGTTGAGTCCTAATGCTCTTAGTCCTCGCTGTACAGAGAAGTGCATTTCTGAATCAGACTTCTGATCAAGCATTCCGAAGTCTCCTGTTGTTCCAACAATATTTTTCAGAGAACAGGATATGCTTGGCTGCAGTAAAATTATTCAATAGTATATTGTGGCATCCTAATCTCTGGCAAAATTGTCTTTGAAAAATGTGAGCTGCTACCCCACTGTGATACAACAGCATATGCCACGAGGAAACCCAAAATGAATGTAGAGTAGACCTTGGAATCATAAGAGATTATTGGTATTAGGAAAAAATAGGCTTGTAGAATGAAACTGTGACTTTGTTGCTGTGATCTGTGTTCCAGTGGCATTTTTAACTTTATAATGAACAGTGAATACGGCAACTTAAATGTTGCTGTTAAAATACATACGTTGGTTAGGAACTAGCGACTTGATTTTAAAAGAAAGCAGAGACTGGTTAGTCTCCAGCTGAATAAATTATAGGCTCAAGATTTAATTTATGTTGTATATTTACACGATTCGGGCGCAGGAGTCCGCTGAAGGTGGTTTTATGCAGAGCTGTCAGAAGTCCACAAACCAAAGCAACCTGATTTGGTTCAGACCTTCACTGCAAAAATCAGCACCTGTTGAACAACAAGTGGTTATACTTGGGTTATACAAGTTATTCTTTGAGGAAACTGCAGGGTACTTGAAGAAGATGGCAAAAGTTTGGGAAAAATCTGAGCCTACTGGCAGTAACACCAACCCATCCTATGCTATAATAGGGATTCAGCACAAATTTTGGAAGGACTTTTTTTGTTGGTGGTTCCAGCTCAGCCACCCCTCGGCATCTGCCGGCTGCCTGGGCCCGATCCTTGTGCAGCTGTGCGAGCCCTGAGCAACCCCATGTGCCCGGGGAGGAGCAGGGAGGGTAAGGAAAGAAGGGGTCAGGAAGGGCCTGAGGTCCTGTCTGCGTGAAGAGGAGGAGGAGGAGCTGATATCCAGTTGTATATGAAGAAAAGGGCATTTGGGATTTGGCAATCCCAGCAGTTGACAGTGACGATTAAAAGTAGTGTTGAGTTGGGATACATAAGCAGTTGGAAATACTTAGCCAGGGCTTGTATTGCTATTTTCCCTTCCTGCTGTTGTCGTTGTAGGACTAAAACTGTTATAATAGAGAGCGTGTAGAGAGAACTGTTTCTTTTAGGGTGTTTTTTGTTTTCTTGTTTTTTGTTTTGTTTTTGGTTTTTATTTTGTTGTTTGTTTGCTTGTTTGTTTTTGGAGTTTTCTCTGGCATTTACTGTAAATGTGGGGTAATTCCAGCAGGTGTTCAGACAACAGCAAGGAGAAGAGAAACCTTGCAAGGTTTTTTTTCATTTGTAGAAACTATACAGGTTGGCCCTGTGTCTCCTGCGCAGGCACACTGCTTCTCACTCCCTCAGGTGTGTCCCACCTGCATGACCGCAGCTTATTTGTTAAACAGAGGCAAAACTGGCCCCAGTGGGCCATTCAGCGGCATTGCAAGTTAAATGTGTGTTAGAGTAATTGATACCGGTAGAGGCTTATCCACAAACTGAGTGTGTTTAAAGGACTACTTTCTGATAAGTTTGTGCTCCCAGCGAATAGGCCAAGCAGAATGAATGTTTGACTTGTCAACCCAACTACATCAAGAGTAAATGAAGAAAGTTTCTAGGGCATGATCTCAGGTTGCATGTGGGCCTGTACACATAGCTTTCAAAACCAAATCTCGATGGACTAAAATTAACTTAATGGTGTCTGCCAGTGTTACAGATTTGCAGGTTTGGGGGGCTTTGGGGGATAGAAACTTTTGCCGCAAGGACTTTTCTGAATGTTCTTTTGGCTACTTGAGCGCAGAGTCTGACAGCGCTTCTTTATGAAGCGTTGTATCATTTGAGAGCAAAGTAGGTATGCACTGTCAGCCCTCGGCAAGACACTTTCCTGTGCTTGCTTCTATGCTAAGGTGCTAAATTGAAATATTAGCCGAGTGACTTTGCGTGTGGGAGAGGGAAGTCCACACAAGATAAATGCATCTAAGAACAAGGTGCAAATTCAAGTTGTCTTGGAAGATTTGGGGGTGACAGCACTGGGAGTAGAGAGATTGTTAACAGAAACTGTAGACATGAGAGTTAGCATAATATACTTCAGCTCGCTGTTCTTCCAAGTTTATTTTGAATGCTCCCATAAGAAGTTTCTGATAATAATTTGCACATTAGTGCCTGTCATGCAAGAGAAGTAAAGCTGCTTTTTCCTTAGTAAATTAACTAACTGGCTCTTAAAAGATTTTCAATCGAGCACATTGAAATATAGCAAGGACATTTAGGTAAAAATACACATATCTATAGCAAAGGTGTATACATAGATTTTTCTGAGCTGTAGTCACTGGAGTTGGGTGTTACTTATTTTTTAAAGCAAGCTTCTTGGTTCTGAGTCTCAAGGGCCACTTCATTAGCTCCCTGAGATGACCCCCTGATGAACAGTAAGCGTGTAGCCGTCTGATTTGATTCATTAACTCATTGTTACGTGCAGGAACCTTTGGGCCATTTGGGGTTGTTCATTTGGAACACATGGGCTGTAATTTTTTGGCAATTGCAGGCAAATCTGCTGCAGTGACCTGATAATTTGTGCCAGTTGAGTCATATGCCTTCACAAGGCAGAGTTTGTTCAGCATGTCAGCTTCTTGCAATGATACCATCAATTTTCCTTTAACAAAAAACATTGTAGGTTTTGGGGTTTGCTTAATTGTAATGGCAGAGTTGTTATTGATGAATGTGTAAGCTTTTGTCTTAGTGCACAATCTCTTTGGTCACTTACTTCCTCAATATAGAGGTATTTTTGCCGCTTCAATCTGCTCCCCAGATAAGGTACTGAAGTGATCCGTGAGTCATCCTCTTCTGTTGCTTCTGAGCTCCACTTGCCTTCTCTGTCTGGCTGATGAAATGGGACTGCAATAAAGAGTCTGCCTTAACACAAATAACCACACAGTCTGTGTAGCTGCGGTGCTGTACTTGAGGAGAAATGCTCTAGAATAGTCAGATTTGCAGGACTGGACTGGAGGAAAAAAAACTATGAATATTTAAAAACAGTCCCAATCCCCCTCCTTGCCACCATGCTGATGCCACAGCAGAACTACAGGTGGTTCCTCCTTATACCCTGTGCTCTCTGCTCCAGAAAAGCATCTCCGCAGCTCCTGGTTTAATGGTGCAGCACACAGGTCTCCCTGACGGGTCCTGGACGCTTCAGATCTGGTACACAGGAGTTATCCTGCTAGGCTAAACTCCTCATAATCTTACTCTGAAACAAGATAAGAGCTACTTTCAAGATCTGGACAACACGGTAATGAAAGCACCTTGCAGAACTCTTGTCTTCTTTGCAAACTGGTCCCTGACAGTCATTCATGAGAACTGTCCTACACATAACTAAACATTTAAAAGAATTAGGTACTGGAAGCAAAATAAACTTTTTTTTTTTTTTTTTTTCAGTGGGAGAGTTTGTGAGTGATGCCCTTCTGGTACCAGATAAATGCAAGTTCCTTCACCAGGAGAGGATGGATGTGTGTGAAACTCACCTGCACTGGCACACAGTTGCTAAAGAGGTACAGTAGCTTATTTTTTTTCTCCTTTTCTTGAGAGTTGTGTCACTATTCTGAGGATGAGCTCTAGTTCATCAGTGACATGCAATAAAATAAGAAAGACGCAGTAGTAGTTATGTATGTTGAAGTTCATTGCATACACACTCACCCTTATTTGCTGCCTCCTCTAGCTTACTCTTGTGAGCCTGCTCTGGAAATGTTCATTGATAATGCCTGGTCTTTGTCTTTTTTATTATCTTTGCTATGTTTACCAGTCTGCCGAGCGCTCCATAGAGATAAACTTCCCACAGAGGATGCAGCCTGTGAAGTTCAGAACAGAAGAAGGAGGCATGATAAGGCATAAGACTAGACAAGGACAGTTTGCAGTCAAACACAGAATATTTACAATTTATCTGTAATTTATTGATAATGGAAATAAATCTAACGTTACAATTGCTAATATATTATTTTGGACATTTTCATCCTTGTAAAGAGAGATTGTAATAGGAAAAATAGAAATGAGCTTTGAGAAGATTTCTAGTTGTCATTTTATTTTGAACCTTTTAGTTTGTATATTATCTTACCTCCTGGTTTTGAGATAGAAATTTACCCACCAATATTTTTACATTTAAAATTCCTACTTGAATAGTACAGTTGCCACTCAAAGGAAGAAGAGCACCTTATGGCAGCAGTCCTTCATGCAGGCAAATTCTGGTCCCTGGAAACATGAAATGGCATGGCCTAGAACATTACACTTACAGTTACTATTAACATTACTATTACTTCAGTGAAGCTAATAATGATTCTGCTGTTTTATGAGGCAGAGCCTGTGCAGTTTTCAGACAAGAGGATCATAGAATCATAGAATGCCTAAGGTTGGAAGGGACCTCTAGAGGTCATCTAGTCCAACCCCCCTGCACACGCAGGGCCACCTAGAGCACGTGGCACAGGACTGCATCCAAGCGGGTCTTGAAGATCTCCAGAGAAGGAGACTCCACAGCCTCTCTGGACAGCCTGTTCCAGTGCTCTGTCACCCTCACCGTCAAGAAGTTCTTCCTTAAGTTCCCGTGGAACTTTTTATGCTTCAATTTATGGCCATTTCCTCTGGTTCTGTCAGTGACCAGCAGTGAAAAGAGGCCAGCCCCATCCTCCTCATTGCCTCCCTTGAGGCACTTATAGACAGAGATCAGGTCCCCTCTCAGCCTTCTCTTCTCCAGGCTGAACAAGCCCAGCTCCCTCAGCCTCTCCTCATAGGGCAGATGTTCCAGGCCCCTGATCATCCTCGTGGCCCTGCGCTGGACTCTCTCCAGCAGCTCCACATCCCTCTTGTACTGGGGGGCCCAGAACTGGACACAGTACTCCAGATGTGGCCTCACCAGGGCTGAGTAGAGAGGCAGGATCCCCTCCCTCGACCTGCTGGAGACGCTCCTCTTAATGCACCCCAGGACCCCATTGGCCTTCTTGGCCACGAGGGCACCCTGCTGCCTCATGGTCAACCAGTCGTCCACCATGACGCCCAGGTCCTTCTCTGCAGAGCTGCTCTCCAGCAGGTCGGTCCCCAGCCTGTACTGGTGTCTGGGGTTATTTCTCCCCAGGTGCAGGACTCTGCACTTGGCCTTGTTGAATTTCATGAGGTTTTTGACCGCCCAGTTGTCTAGTCTGTCCAGGTCCCTCTGGATGGCAGCACAGCCCTCTGGAGTATCCGCTACTCCTCTCAGCTTTGTATCATCTGCAAACTTGCTGAGGGAGCACTCTGTGCCTTCATCCAGATCGTTGATGAATAAATTGAACAGGACTGGACCGAGGACTGACCCCTGGGGGGCCTCCGCTCAACACAGGCCTCCAACTAGACTCTGCACTGCTGATCACCACCCTCTGAGCTCTGCCATCTAACCAATTCCCAATCCACCTCACCGACCACTCATCCAGCCCACACCTCCGGAGCTTGTCCAGGAGGATGTTGTGAGGGACGGTGTCAAAAGCCTTGGTGAAGTCAAGGTAGATGACATCCACCGCTCTCCCCTCATCTATCCAGCCAGTCATCCCATCATAGAAGGCTATCAGATTAGTCAAGCATGATTTCCCTTTCGCGAATCCATGCTGACTAGTCCTGAGCACCTTCTTGTCCTCCACGTGCCTGGAGACAACGGCCAGTATGAGCTGTTCCATCACTTTCCCGGGGACGGAGGGGAGGCTGACCGGCCTGTAGTTGCCCGGGGCCTCCTTCTTGCCTTTTTTGAAGACTGGCGTGATATTGGCCTTCTTCCAGTCCTCCGGCACCTCCCCCGTTCTCCAGGATCTTTCAAAGATGATGGAGAGTGGCTTGGCTACGACATCCGCCAGCTCACGCAGAACTCTGGGGTGCGTCCCATCGGGGCCCATGGATTTGTTGGCATCGAGGTGTCTTAGGTGCTCTCTGATCCAATCTTCCTCTACCCTGGGCAAGTCTTCCTTTCTTCCAGCTTCTTCTCCTGTCGCTAGGGCCTGGGACTCTACAGGGCTGCCCTTGGTAAACACCGAAGCAAAGCAGGCATTCAGCAGCTCTGCTTTTTCTGTGTTCTTCGTAACCAGGGTGCCCATCCCATTCACTAGAGGACCCACATTTCCCTTGATCTTCCTTTTACTGTTAATATATTTATAGAAGATTTTCTTGTTATTTTTAACATCCCTTGCCAGGCTGCATTCCAGCTGCGCCTTAGCTTTCCTAGTTGCGTTTCTGCATTCCCTGACTACGCTACGATATATGTCTTCTCTACGGGAAAAGATTAAAGGACAGAAAGGAAGAGCTCGTTGTCTGCAGTGGTGATATATGAACCTGTGTAAAGTGTAAGGACCTATGTAGGTGTAGGGAGCTATGTATAGTGCAAGCAGAGAATAAACATTTGAGCCACTCTAAATGGTGTTCAATTAGTCAAAAATGTAGGGATTGTGTACAATACGTACCCCAACATCCCATGGGTGTACACAGCAATTTATGTTCTGTTGAGGACTGAGAGGTCTTGAGGCCCAGCTTCCTCCCTGACCGCACTGTTACCTTTTTCTGTTTCTTCTTCTATAGTCCTGTAGTGAGAAGAGTATGAATCTGCATGACTATGGGATGCTGCTGCCCTGTGGCATCGACAAGTTTCGTGGTGTGGAGTTTGTTTGCTGCCCATTAGCGGAGGAAAGCGACAATCTTGATTCAGCTGATGCCGAAGATGATGATTCAGATGTCTGGTGGGGAGGAGCAGATGCAGACTATGCAGATGGAAGGTAAGAGCGGCTTTTTGCCCTTTAACTTTTTGAAGGTGCTTAAAATCTACTGGAAAAAAACAGTGTTGAAGACTGATTCTTCCTTATTGAACTTTCTGCTTTAATCAGTTATAGTAGTGGAAATCTCCACTATATTGACCTTTTCTTTTTTTTTTTTTTTTGTAATACTCTATATTAAAACTTCCTGTTAATATAGTTATTGCATTTAATATACTTGATCTTTTTTTCAGTGAGAATCAAAGTATATGCCCTTGCTGTATTTATCACAAAAATGTTGAAATGTGTAATTGTGTAATGACTAAATGTCAAACACTGTTCTGTAAGGTGCTTTGTGCAGTCTAGGGTACTGCAGAAGGTACTTGGGCACCACAACTCCTGGAGGTTTTGAAATGTCTTCATTTATAATAGACATTAACTGTGTACCCTTGTTATTATAAGACTTTTTCTGCCAACGATTTCTAAATGTGTCATGAAATGTGACTTTAAGAATGCCAGCTCCTGTCTAGATACTGATGATGTTTCATTAGTATACTTTTCACATACTGCAGTTAAGATGGGAGCTTCCTTTGCAAGACAGCAATAGGTCAGAAAACAATTTACACCATGTCTTACTCTTCAGTGTCCCTTATGTATATAGGCTAATTTTAAGCCAAACTTGAATTAAGACTGTTTTGCAACAAAAAGGCCCAGTACTGTCAAGGCATTTTCATACCACTTTCTTGAATGCATTAGATGAGGTTGTGAGAGCAGTTTTATGGCCTAGCAACTGAATTACAACTACTCTAAGATGAATTGCGTTATAAAACTAAGATCTAGGTTCAAATTCTTTGTGCTGTATAGACTTTCATCACTGCATACTATACAAAAAGGGTTAGGGAATGCAGTGTTTCTGCTTCTTAAATGATAATACTGTTTTTTTTTTTTTTTTTTTTTTTTTCTCTAAAAAATATACAAAATTCCAAACTTGAGGCAGATTAGAAATGAACCATGGAAATGACTAGGGACCAAATGAAGTGAATAATGTGGAAAAGTTAATAGTTCTGATGTGTGTTATTTTAGGCTTTATTAACAAACAAGATGGGGACAAGTTCTTGGAACACTATTGAGATGAAGGGCAGAGGCTGACTTGATGTAATTTGATGGAACAAGATGACATTAAGAAAGTGAAAAATTAGAAAACATTTCACAATGGGCATCTAACTCTTTCTTGACCAAAAAAAGCAGAAGTGTTACAGGAAAGAGTTCTATATGAATAATATAATGAATTAAATAAGCTAAACTAAAGACTATCTCCTATTGTAAATCCCAGTTCTCTCTCATAAGTGGAATTTTAAATGGTCTTGATGTAAGAAATCTGCATCGGGTGATACTGTATGATCTACCTTGATGCATCTTTTTCTGCCTTGGACTTCCAAGGCAGAGTCAAAGTGCAGCAGTTTAGAACACTTCAGTGAGATTTGTGGACTAGCCTATGGGCTGTTGCAGTGTCACTTCTTTATATTTGTTTTAGTCTTAGGAAAATAAATGTTCCCAAGAATAGGAAGTGAGACATGAATGCAGATTTTGCATGGATAGGGACAAAATGGCTTTTGCATTTTTTTTTCTTTCCCAATTTTCTCTTTGATATGTCTATGCAAAGACTTCTAAATATTTTTGAAGAACTTCATAATAATACATATGAAGTAGTTAAGTTTTGTTTATAAGACAGATATCACATTTATTTCTGTGTTGTTTCACATTTGCCACTAAACATTTATTTGATTTACTATTCTCATCCATTTTGTTCCTCATAAAGCAGTTTAATATTCAGATAGATAGTTCAAGAGTAACTTCAGAAATACATCCTAGGGGAGTGGGAACTGGATTGCTTTTGAATCAATTACTGAAGTTCTAAACAAGTACAGGTGTGTTTTCTTCCATAGAAGTGCTTAGAAAAAGTGTGAAAGGGTCTTTTTACAGGGTACTAGTACTTCAAGGGCAGATGGAGAGCCAAGCACTTTGTAATGCTTTCACACTGACTCATTCCTATCTCTTACTGCCTCTTCAGCTTCCCAGAAGAATTTAAAACTTGTGTACTGCAACCAGAAATAATCTTGAAACTTAATAATATATATATTTTTAAAAATATCAATTGCTTGTGTGACAGTAGGTGGCAGTTCAGTTTGTGTGTATATCTTCATACATATAAATACACACACATGCTCATGCATATATGCATGTATATTTGTGTGTATATAAATATATTTATGTGTGTCTTAGCTTTGAACTGCTTATTAAGGAGGAAAGAGGAGAACGGAAGTGAGAAGTACAGTGATGCTTTCCCAAGGCTTTTATGCTATTAAAGCAGTTTTGATGGAAATGTTTACTTAAGTCTACTTTTTTTTTAACCATAAATGGGTAATCTTACAATGTTTGCTTCATCTCAAAGCCTTCCAAAGTGTTTAAAATCCCTCTGTATAGCTACATTAGTGGGACACACTACAAAAGGAAGGTGCTGGTAGCTCTTACATTAATTAACACCCCACTCACCCCACTTTTCCATAGCTTGGAACTGTTTGAAGCAAAATCCTATGTCAGAAACTGTGGATTCTTGATAAAGCCCCTCTTTTGGCAAATCAGCTGAATAAAGCATTCGTGAAAAAGCATCCACTCATGAATCATTATAGCTTTTACTTGGCTCGGATCAAGTGAGTACAATTTGTCACTATCTTCCAAAGGCAGCTTTTAAGACATACGTTACACTGTAAATGAAAAGACTCTTGGTGTGGATTTCAAAGGCAGGACAGTTCCAGGAGATGCTGGTGGGTTGCTTTTGTGTGACCACTGCTACAAGTACTGCAAAATAATGCCACCCATACAAAGACAGCAAGATAAGAGGACATGAGCTTATCCTTTCAGAGAAGTACTTTATGCTATTATTTTATCTTTAAAAACCCTTTAGGCTTTCTGCTTGGGATTCCTTAACATTCCTATTGCAGCAGTTACTATGGTGATTGCTGCTTCTCCCCGTTTCCACTCGTGAGCCAGGTGCCCCCAGCTAGTTCCTTGCCTTGGGGGAAGAGCCTCAAGGCCGGCTGCTTCACCCCCTATTGCTGTAAAGCCTTACCTGAAAGTGGGGAGTGTGGCAACCCTTAGGAAAAACCGTCATTCCCTTGGAGAATCACGGCTCCCTGTCGAGGGGTGGATAGGGGTGAATGGGCAGCCAAAGGGTGAGCGTGGTGGTGGCAGTCATGGCCATGTGGCTGTGGCACAGCTTGCCGCCTCCTGGCGCAAGCGGCGGGGAGCTGCTCTGCTTCCTTAAGGGCCTCGTGACGTAAACTCAGGAAATGCAGTTGGATAAAACACTTTTGACAGCTTTAAGAAGCTCGCGTCAAAGCAAAGATGATGAGATGATGTATTTGAGATAGAGGTGCCAACCTGAAAAGCAAATGACTATATCTGTATTTCTCAAAATTGCTTTAGTGACAGAAGAGGAGCCAATAAACGTAGATGATGGGTTTTAAAATAACTTCGTAGCTCACACTGTTTGGATCCGGATTTGAATATGCTTGCTTTTATGGTGCTGAATGCTTAGAGGAATCCCTGCGTCACTTGCTCAATTTGTATGTGCCCTTTTCCAGAGTGTCCCTTATTTTGGCTCCCAACAGCCGCCTCTGGAGCAGTGCCTCTGTGCCTTGGGGTGGGTGTCTTTGCTCAGTCGGTCTTGGTTTTGCTCCGTGCGCAGCAGGACGCGGAGCCAGGCGGTGCGTTGCAGCCGCCCTCGTGGCGCAGCACCTTGCCGGCTCTGCTTGGGAGGAGCAGGGAGCTCCAGCGCCCAGGAGGAGGTGATGTGTCCCCCCTCATTAATTCTGAAGTGCCATGTCATGCTTGTCCCGACATCACCTCCAGCTCTGGCTGTGGGAGGTCACGAGTGTCTTCAGCTGTGCCATTCTTTGCAGTTATCCTCACTTTCAATTAAGAATTAAAACGAGGGCCGGCCAGATGTACCTGCTGCCTTCCAGTGCAGCTGCAGAACCATCCCTCTCTAGCTGCAGTTCAGCCAAATAACCCAAGAGCTATGGTTACCCTTGAGATTCAGCCCAGCTCTTTGGGTGCCTGCCCATGTCTGGGTGCTTGGCAATACTGGTATCCATTGCGGAACATCTTTGAGAGCGGTAGTCGGGTTGAAAATTTCCAGATTTTCTTTATGTGTCTCTTATGCGCCTCTCCCCTTCAATAAGTAATCTACAGTAATGTAGTCCACTTTCTTCTTTCTATTCATCCTTTTTGCCTTAATGATAGACACCTTGGAAAGCTCTTCTTGATTGTCTTCCTGAATTCAAAAGTATCATGAAAGTCTTTTAAAATTTCTGGTATTTTTTCCTAATGGTGCAAGTATCATAATACTATGTGCCCATTATGCTTCCAGATGAGATCCTGTGCTTCTAGTTGTCAGGTTTGTTTTAGCGTTTGGGGAATGAGGAATCACAGCGACCAGGCAGGGCTGCTTTTTTTGATTAATTGCTTTGTAAAGATTCTTGCACATGTTTTTTTGTGTTTTGTTTTTTTTTCTTTCGGTGTCTAGCTCTTTTTATGTCTTTGTCTTAAGTGGTAATAGCTTTACCTAATTTACTCACTTTTTAAGTGTCGAGAAGTTAACCTCAGCATCAGTTCAGTTATAATCAAAATTCCCTAGGGTGCTGTCATTAAATCAGGGTGTCACAAGGTGTGTTTAAATTGGCCATGGTCATATAGTGCCCTGACTTAATGTAGCAACACACTAAGTCCTCATGGTATGTTGGACTCCTGCCTTTACATAAACTAGGCAGGCTAAATAGAGATTTGGATGTCTGCCTGTGGCAAATATTTGTGGAAAATTCTTAAGTCTACATAGTGACACACAGAAAGTAAAGTTAGGAGGTATATGTGGTGAGTATACAAGAAGTCTATAGTAATTTAAAAAGTCAAATGCTGTGGATTTTGTTCATTTTTTTCCATGCGGAAGATTCCCTGTTCTTTTGTGCAAACCTGGCAGCTGCTGCTTAATTGCTATTGTTTGCTTGTCTGCACAGCAGAGCAGTGGGAGAGCTGAGGCAGGCAAGAGGTGCGGAGCTCGCCCGGGCTTTGTAGCTGGAGGTGGTGAACACGGCTGAACGATACAGTGTGGCAGCTCATTGCTCTTCTCTACACCGGAGGACTACTAGGGCTTTTGTAGTGTTTTTTTATGGCGGAACTTGATTTGCTCTTCTTCCTAATTTTAACTAAACCAGCATCAATTTACAGACATAGTATTACTGTGTATCTTGAATATCTCTTGCTATTGCTGTATTTCACATTTTTACACGATTTGGGTTCTCTCTCATGAAGGCAATTTTTTAGTGTTTAGACTTGGGTAGTGCTCAGTAGCTTTTTAATAGCTGTTTTGTCCTTTCTCACATACAGTTTGTTAAAATTCAGAAAGCACAGAAATGCAGGAGTGTTAATGACTGTAGAAAGACTGATAGTGTTGGATTTCTTAGAACATGTAAAGTTAGAATGGAACTGATGAATAAGCATATTGCTTTAAGAGGTAATTACAGCAGTGCTGAGTTGGCAAATCTAATCACCCCTTGAGTATAAAGCATTAACTGAAGTGATGGACGAGCCTATGGGTGGAATGAATTAATCTAATTGAGGAAGTGATGAGTAGGAAACAGCCAAGCTCTCATGCCCCCTTACGGAAGTGGTTTGCCAGCTATGCAGATCGCCAATATGACTTAAGTGAATGTTGAGTCCTTTCCAGGCAGCTAAAGGCATAAAACTTGCACATTTAATAGCTGGTTGATTTGCAGAGAAGAGCTACATTTTTATGATCTCAGAAAACCAAGCCATCAGCTGCAGAGCTTTCCTTAAGTAATAGGCAGAAAATGGATGAGTAAAAATTTGAGGTCTTCACTTGCAAAGCTTGAAAAGTTAGAGGGAAAGGGTTCTTGATATATGTTCATTTAGTAATCAACTGAAAAAGAAAAAAAAAACCTTCTGATAAATCTATTAGATGTTCTAAAAACTTACTATGATTTTTTTTATTTTTATTTTTATATGTATGTATCTTTGTATATGCATACATCTCATCTTGTTTCAAGATCTCTACCATAAAGTATGAAAAAATTAGAAATGAAAAGTTGACAGATGGATTTTTCAGTGCCTATTGCTACACCAGTATTACTGTCTACCAGTGGATTTGTAGGTGAAGATCCAACCCTAAAGTTATTCCAGTGATGTCTGCTCTGTTTTACCTTTCGGTGATGGAGGTAACAGTTGTCCTATGCTCTGTATTAGAAATAAGAGTTGGGGTGGTCTGTGGGAATTTAAGAAATCCCACACTTCTGTAGCTATGCTATTATAAGCCCAATGCAGTAAAGCATCCTCCGTAGGAAATGTATTTTTTTCATTGCCTTCTAATAAAGTCTATGCACTTGTAATAATTGAATGCATGGATGAAACAGCAAATACACTTTTTTTTTTTTTCTGACAGAAAATTTTCTCATGTTCTTGAATGAGAATGTTTGGACTGTAGTTGAGTAATAATATACTACTCCTTCCCATAGGTTCTCTACTTCATTTACTGCTGAGAATGAAAAGTGCTCAGGTGGTGATCTCAAGAAGAAAAGTTTTAAACAGGGAAATGGTAGTTTCTGTTTTCTAATTGTAAAACAGAGATAATTGTGTTTTACCCTTTAGCCATTGTGTCAGGGCACCAGTGTGGTTAATGCCACAAAATGACAAGTGCCTCGCTTGGTATAGAGCTCACACTGTCTACCACAGATAAAATGCAAGATAGCAGCAGGGATGTGGAGTAGTCTGGGAAGCAGTAGGTTTATGCAGCCAGGGGGCCTTTGGGAGAGCCTGACTTCCCTGCTGGTTCTGAGGGTCTGGCTGCCCAGAGAGCCTCTGTCTGCCATCACCCATCACGGCTAGTTTTAATGCACTTCTAATGGCAGAGGTTTGAATTTAACATTGTTAAGGTCATCATCGGTGTCGGTAAGCCTTGCGAATTTTGTGTGATCACAGATATATTAACTTTTTTGAGCTTCTCTTAGCATAAAAAAAATTGGACTGAGAGAGAATATAGGTTAAATTTATTACTCTGTCCTTCTCTAAAAATGACAAAATTTTTGCTGAATGCTTCTTCAAAAGGAAGGTCTATTTCACACATTAAGCTAGGTGGGTTTTGAAAGAGCATTCTTGCATGTGAGTCATCAGGTACCTTCTGTGAGTGTGCCTCAAATGGTTCCACAGTTGCACCTGCCTTCTGAAGCAGGTCAGCTGCAGAGAAACTCCTTTTGGTGTGAAGTATGCTTTCCTCTTCAGCTATGTGGAAAGGATAAATATCTGCTAGAGGCAGAAAATTAGGTTAAAAGATTTTTAATGCAGCTCTTCATGTTTTCTACCAAAACTAATGAAATCAAGCATGTTTTTCTACTGTAAAGGGTTTAAAATATACAACAGAAGGAGGAAGAGGAATGGGCAAGTTGAAAGCACAATNAGCTCTTCGTGTTTTCTACCAAAACTAATGAAATCAAGCATGTTTTTCTACTGTAAAGGGTTTAAAGGAAGAAAGGGTTTAAAGGAAGAGGAATGGGCAAGTTGGAAGCACAATTTAGCTTCAGTATGTGCTAAGAACACAGAATCAACCAGTGGACCTTGAGCAAGTTTGGTTAATTTTCTAAATTGTTCCTAATGAAAGCGTGATAATGAGGTCCTTTGAAATGTACTGTTTGGTTGTGTGGATTCCAAGCATGTGTCATACTTGAGTAATTTCCTTTGTTTTTCCCAATTGTGCTGTGTTTTAAGGCATTAACACCTAGTCTCTTGCAGTGATTTGGCATTCAGTCTTTCCCTTACCTGTTTTCTCTTCCACGTTTAAATACCTTTGCTTTGGAACTTCCCTGTATACTCTATATACTCAGACAAAAAAGTAGAGTTAATCTTCTAGTGCAAAAAGAATTAGACCCATGTGCACTTCCTTACAGGTTCCATCCCACTGCATGTTCCCTGAAGTCCCTTCGCTGGACCTGCACAAGGCCAAGTGCTTCTTTCTGCACTTGGCCTTGTGGCTTCTTTGGGGGTGGTGGTAACTTTCTGCATGTCTGAAGCTGGGGCACCAGCGGGATGGCAGCCCTNTTTGGGGGTGGTGGTAACTTTCTGCATGAAGCTGGGGCACCAGCAGGATGGCAGCCCCCGCAAACAGTCAGCTTCATGGAAGGATGTCAGGGTGCTTAAACTGCCATCAGCTTGAGCAAATATACCTGGCTTTGCTGCCTGGACGCCGGCTGCGGACGCGGCTCCCTTCCTGCAATCCGCTTTCCTGTAGCTATTTGCTCGGTCTTAGCACCTGGTGAAATCCACAGTCCAGATGGGATTTATTTGCAATAAAATACTGTTGAAAAAGTGTAATGCGTGCTAATCTTCCCAGATCTTAAAACATCTGTCTTTAACACCTTGTCATTTTTTTTTTCACCCAGTGATTGAGTGTATGTTTTTAAATTTTTATTTGGCAAAGTCATAATTTAAGTGAATCAAAATGGATCAGAGTTTATTGCAGACAAACACGACCCACTTTCTAAAGTCAGTAATTAGTGCCTAGGTATTTTATATACTAAACTGAAATTTTTTCCATTTTTTTTTTTTGTTTGAAGTTAATAGTTGCAGGTAGAAACCTCTTCTCAAAATGGATGGAGCTTATGATACAGTCCCATGAGTTCCGAAACACAGTTAGAAGGAAGACTAATAATTCTTCTAATTTGTATTCTGCCACAGTGCCTATCGTAGATTACTACAATACTAAAATGAAGCTTTCCTCCACTAACGCTTTCTTCATTTCTGGAACAGCAAGAGGTAGCATAGCTCATTTTCCTTCACTTGCCTTTACCTTGCCTTCAGTGCCATCCTCATGAAGTAGCAGGATGATGCACAATTCTGTGGGGAATAAATAAATAATACATTGGGGTCAGCTCTTACTCATGTGATAAATTCATAAAATTATTAGTTATGCATTACATATTGATACTTTAAACATGGCTTGTAAATATGTGATGAAGTAGATAGTGGAAGTGTACTGGATGTGTTTTTTAAAACAGAAATGCAGTCATCAGAGACACGGTAGTCAGTGTGTTTTTACTTAACTCGGTTTTATGGAGTTTGTTACCTCTTCGGCAGCCTGAAGCTCCTGCATTATCTGCGGCATCGGGAAATGATGCTGGGACTGCTGAGCTCCTCGTACCTGCCTGCACATACCCACAAGAAGGCCATGTAGGTGGTTTGCATTAATGACCCATGTCTCCCCTCAGATGCTGGACAGAGGCTTCATTTCCATGACAGGGAATTAATTGGGTCTTAATATCCCTCGTGTGGGAAGGTTGAGGCAAGAGCTTCAAAGCCACGATGCATCTGCTGTTAATGGGAACTGCCGCCCCTGCTGGCCAGAAGCCTGCAGATGAGCCGCGTTGGCGTGCAGTGTGTGAGGCCTGAAAGACGTCCATGGCTGCGCTTAGGCCTAGCAATTTACCTCCCTTGTTTACTGCTGTATCATTAAATTCAGCTGACGATAATGTGGTTTTACGAATACGTGAACTTGTCAGCGTGTCAGGTAATTTTTTTGAGCAGTCTTTGGAAAATGCTGTCACCAGCGCTGCTAAGCCAAGGCAAAGTGTCAACAATTCCGTGTAAATGAGATGCTGCAGCCTGTGCTGCTAATAAAGCCCTGTCCGGGGTGGTGTCAGGGGATTATAGAGAAAAAGCTGTCAAGGTATCATGGCTCCGAAAGAAACAAGACCAAGTCATACGCTCTCACCAAGGAAGGCGAATTGTAGTAACAGCAGGAAGCAAGCGTACCCACTACATTTACTTACATGGACCAAACTCGCAGGCACATTTGTTTTGCTGTAAACAAATTGAAAGGTGTGGATTTGAGCTGAATGCTGAGGTGAAGGGTGTGCAGAATAAGCTGGACGCAGCGGCTGGAGGGCAGTGCTGTAGTGAGGCTCATGGCGAAAGGGGAAGGGGCAGCAGAGCTTTTAGCACGATATGGAGGTATGGAGATCTCTGCACCCCATGACAGAGGGGCTTTTGTTCTGGTTTGCAGACTTTGTGCTGTCTTGCCAATGTTGAAATAACTATGTTCCTTTGCTGAACTAGTCTGTTCTGGATGCTCTTTGAAGATGATCCAGAATAACAGCAATTGAATCCAAAGAAGAAAAAAAAAAAAGGCATTTTTTTCATGTTTCTCACAAGGCATATTAGCTTTTATGATACTAAAAATATGTCAAGTCATCCCCAGTGTCTTTGTTTGCCACAGAAGCACAACAAAATCTGACACTGTTTATGCTAAACTTGTGTCTTCAAGCACAATGCTCACACACTTGTATTATTCCCTGCAGATGCAGGGGGAGCCCAGATGCTGCTGGAAAGGGGGGAGCTCCCCTTTNTCTTTGAAGATGATCCAGAATAACAGCAATTGAAGCCAAAGAAGAAAAAAAAAAAAGGCATTTTTTTCATGTTTCTCACAAGGCATATTAGCTTTTATGATACTAAAAATATGTCAAGTCATCCCCAGTGTCTTTGTTTGCCACAGAAGCACAACAAAATCTGACACTGTTTATGCTAAACTTGTGTCTTCAAGCACAATGCTCACACACTTGTATTATTAACTGCAGATGCAGGGGGAGCCCCAGCCTCTCCCCTTTCCAGCAGCATCGCAGCCCTGCGAGTAGCAGAGATTTGAGAGTTTCTTTAAAAGCCTGGGGTTAGTTATGCCCCTCTCTACCATGAGAGCGCAAAGAAAATGTTAAACAAGGGCATGACTTCTAAAGCCCAATTACTGGCATTTTAATTCCATAAGCAAATGGCAAACCTGTTCCGCTTAGCATCTCCGCCTTAGATTTTGACCTACTGTTTTATTTGTTCCTTTTACTTGAACCTTGCAGTAAAATAAATCCTGTGAAATACTGCCCCTGTGGCTGAGTCTCACAGAGTATGTTACAAGCAGAAACAAGATTTTTCCAGAAATGATAAAAAAAAAAGTAGAAAGAATATTCTAGGACATGCCAAAATGTCCATATAAATAAAAATATGAATAAAAATGATTTGCTTTCCACGGGTGATACTGAAACAAGTTCTGCCTCTGGGTTTCACTGTTCTAGGTGGTGACCCTAGCTCAGTGATAGTTTCTCAGAAAAGAAATACAGATTTAAAAGAGAATTTTCTTCTGCCATCCTGTTGCCTTCACACACACACGAGAAAAAACACAGGTTGCCTGCAAGTTAAGAATTTCCCAGCAGAGTGCTGTGGACTTGCATAGCCAAGTGAGTTTCTTTTATGTAGCTAAAAAACAGATGGATATTGGATGCATGCATAAAATTATTTTTGACATGTCTTTCTATGTGTCTAATTGACTTTCCTTTGTTTCATTATTTTGCTTTTGTATTTTTTTTTAAAAAAAACCCACAAACAACAACAAAAAACCTTTGAGCTTGCCAATGTCTGAGAGTAATGATTTGTGTGAAAGGAAGAGGAAAAAGAATTGTACTTTCTTTTTAAATGTGCTTGTTTTGTTTCTATATGTCTAGCATAGGTGGGAGTGAAATAGAACAGCTCTCTTCAATGTTGAAAGGCATATTATATCCAATGCTTTTAATGAAAAATTGGATGTATTATACTCAGGATGGTTAGGGTAAATGTCTGTAGATACCCTAGACTGGACATCCGTTAATATTGCAGTCAAAAACAGATACCAGGATTTAAAAGCTCACCCTGCTCTTGTAGTTGAAAGGTGACAGTATACTGAGGGCAATTGTTTTGTATGTATAAAAAGGTGAAATACTTGATTTAAAAAATCCAAAAAAGAAATACACTGTTTAGAAAGGAGCCACTGAAAATGAAGTAGAAAGTTTTAGCTTTGCTATAAATAGAATATTGCTATAAATAGAATACCAATAGAAAATGGTACAGGGTGCCTATAGTGCATCCTTTTCAATATTTTCTGTTGTATGGATATTAAAAAAGTCATCCCTTAATTGGACTGTTTAGGCAAATGAATTATTACAGCCACCATTTTTATATATAAAACTTATCTGGGCCTCACCCAATGGAAAGCCTAATTATTCCTCACCCTTGTGGAGGCCACATGTTTGGTGGGGGGGCAAATGGAGATTTGTTCTTGATTGTTTGGAGACTTTTCCTAACATCCTAACATTTCCTAACATCACCTTAAAATCATACTAACAAATATATTGTTCTCCTCTCTGCTCTGAGTTGTCTGCTACAACGTTGAAAGCAAACATATTATAAAATGAAATGTTGGAGGCTGAGCAATGCTTCAAGAGATAGCAAGGGGAGGGAGACAGGTTGTCTGTTCCAGGACCTGCGATGCCATGGAAAAGATGAGAAGCCTGTTGTGTGCGATGGCGATGGAGACTCGGCTGCTTCCTTGGATATTTAGACATCATTTACTTGTTAGCAGTCAGTCCTGAGTAGAAGAGCAGATTAATCAAAATGTGACCTTGATACAGCCAGGTGCTAGGAAGCATTTCGAAAGCAGCAACAGCAGTAGGTCTGTGCTAAGCGTTTTGGTTTGTAACCTCCACATTATACAGAATGAAGAGTGATCCCAGAAAACTCCTGACATATTAAGCCACCAGGTGAAAGCACATGTACAGTATTTCCTTCCCTCATCAAAGACTGATTAAAGCTCGGAAGTCAATGTGAATAGTCATTTAAAGCATCATAATGTATAATAATATTTAGCCCATTTTTTTTTTCTTTTTTTTTTTTGACTGTGGACAGAAATGCTTGTATTTACATTCTGTACATGACTTTCTATACGTGGTATTTCTGCACATGATAGCTTATTAGGACCAAAGATTTGTATTTATTTTACCTTCCCTTTTGGTGGTGCTGCCTGGGCTGGCGGCCTCGGCAGCATCGGAGCGCAGCCATCCCTTCTGGCCAGCCTGGTTATCCCCCCACTCCCTCCCCCAAAAAAGCTCTGCACTGGAAATCTTGTATTTCGGGCGCATTTTCCAGTAAACTGTGCCCAAGCAGACAGCTCGGCACAGCTCTTTTAAAGTGGCATTTCAGCGCAGAAAGCTGAGCGCTGCTTTAGCAGCAGGGCCAAGAAGCCAGCCGCCCCCTTAGAATGTTCCAGATCGGCGCTGGGTTTGACACTGAGCGGGCTGGGGCAGGGGGCGGGCAGGCCCCGTCATGGCGCCCCTCACTGGGGGATGCACTGCGGCCCAGGAGCTCCCGAGGACCCCTCGGGCCTTGGCGTGCGTGTGAGCTGCCCCGTGTTTGGAGCTAACTTGGGCTTCTTTCAATATAAAGCCTGATTCTTTGATGGCAGCATCAAGCAGCGTATCTGGAGTGTTGCTCAGCTGTGCAAATACGGCGCTGCTGGTGGGGATCCCAGGGTCCCTGCTTCTTCATGGCGGGGAGGGGAAGAAGAAGCAGGTACCTTCCGATCTTCATAGGGTTTCTGAATAAAACATTCTCGCTTGTCAGTTGAAGTTGTTGTGTGGCTGACAAGAGTATTCTCGCTTTTTCCATTTAGTGATGATAAGGTAGCAGAAGAGCAGCAAGAGGAAGATGAGGAGCTCACAGTTGTGGAAGATGATGACGCTGATGATGATGATGATGATGGCGGTGATGAAATTGAAGAGGAGACAGAGGAATACGAGGAGGCAACTGAAAGAACAACCAGTATTGCTACCACCACCACGACAACCACAGAATCTGTGGAAGAAGTAGTCAGAGGTAAAATTGCGAGCAGTGAGCTTGGGGCTGGAAAATCTGATATTCTTGCTCTGTATATTAACCCTTTACAACAAAAATGTTCCAAACAGGAAAATATCGTATGATGCAGCATTGTTATGCTTTGGCTTCTAGGACTTGCAAATTGGTGCCTCCTCCCCTTTTCCATTACGTATGTTCTTTGGAGGTCTATCTTCCTGGAAAGTCTGGTTATTGTATATTATTATTTTCATGGAAGTGGATAGGATTATGTGTTTTTTGCAAAGTAACAAACTTTTGAATGAAGTTTTTCTCTCCAAAATACATATTTCAATGAACTCTTCCTGTATTTAAATTTTAATCAGAGCAATTCCACACAACAGAAATCTCTGTAAGATAGATAATGATTTTTCTGCTGTGCCTACAACTTCACCAATAATTGCAAGAGATGACGGCAGAAAAAGAGATGAAGAGCTGCAGTTAAAAGGAATGGAGTTGGGACTTGCAGGAGGTAGACGCAAAACAGCATTGATTTGGAGCGCAGTGAGACAAGGCTGAAAATACCTGGCCTTGGTTACTTTCGTCTCACCTCCTACCTTGAGGGCTGCTAGTGATGGAACATCCCCGCTTTGGTGTGTGTGCTTAGCTGTCCTTTCGTCCCAAACCTCCTTGTGGACGTTCGGCAGAGCAGATAGCGAAGGAGGGGGGTGAGCGCTACATGTCCAAGCAAATCTTTGGAACAAGGAGAGTTTTTTCATATAGGTTTTCTCTTCAACCTGTGTGCAGATACACTCATCAAAAATGTTAATACTTCAGTCAAATTACGTGCAAATGTTTCCTTCCGAGGCTGGAGAGGCAGTTGTATGCATCTGCCTTATGTAACTCTGGATGTTTCATTCAGTTATTGGAGGGCCATTTTGGCAGCAGGGGGAATTATATTTAAATCTTTAAGCCAATTAAATGTATTACCATATGTGAGCTTTCACAGCCCAAGGGTGAAACACCCTGTTCTTACAAGTAAATGAATATTAAAAAAAAAAAAAGACCTTTAATGGGATTTTGAATGAGTGGAAATGAGAACAAATTAGGTAGACTGTGTTTCTTCACTGAGGTTGATATTTCAAAGAGGTTAAGATGCTTAACCTTCAGGATACTAGTTTGTAATAATATGAATGTAGAGGCAAACTATGGAAGTCACCTTAAAAATATTTTTTAAAGTATATGTTTATCAACTAAAAACGCAGACCTGTCACCCTGTTTTTCCAGAGTCTAAAAATAACCACTTTTTGGTTGGCATCTCTAAAATATGTAGTAGAGACTAGAACAGGGCTGCAGATGATGTGAGGGCAGTATGTTTGGGATAGAGATTTTCAGAGTGGTTCTGCCATAGTCTCTTAGGCTTTCTGACTCCTAACTTGCTTGCAGGGACCTGCACATGCTGATATTGCTGCCTGGTGGGCACTGATGACATCTAACAGAACTGCATCATGCAAATGCTTGTTCACCTGGAAATGAAGAAGCTTGGGACTGATATGAATCTTTGGCCCTTGCATCTCCTTCCCGTGTTGCACTTGAGAGAAGCTGCCCCCAGTGCTCCCTCATTCTCCTGATATTGCCAGCAGATCCAGGATAGAAAGCATCTGCTGTGAATTTGCTGCTGGAAACAGAAGAGGAGTTTTTCATTTTCCTCATACATGAAAAAGGCAGAGGTGTCTTGCAGGCCATTTAGGTACAAGGGGTCCATACTCTGAAAACCACTTGGAAGCCCCTCCAAATAGGTTGCCATGTCAGATCTTCCTTCTAGCGAGCTTGAGCACTGTCCAGGCCTAAAAGTTGCTTTTCTCAAGTGTCAGTTGAGAAAATGTATCTTAGAATAGTCCCCATGGGAACTTCACAGCCTCTTTTTTGATAAACTTCCTGAGGCTGTGACTGACACTATGTCACAGCACTGAAGAGCACAGGAATTAGCTTTGTCCAGTTTTGTAGTTGTTGCTTTTCCCATGTGAAATCATTACAGACTGGTTTTCTTCTAAAACCATAAATTAAGATCTATTGGTAGGTTGGTACTGAGCCTTTTCTGCCACAAATCAATGCAGTGATTGCTATCGGCCATAAATATGCATAAACGTTATACTTTATAGACACTTGAGCTATTGTAGAATCAATTTGTCGGGTAGCCTTATTTCTATGCGTCTTTTAATGAATTGTGATCAAAATAGCAATTGTAGAGCTACTTGCAGACTTATTTTCAGTGAAAACAATTACAGTCTTGCCTGGAGAATGACAGATGCCATTGACAGGAAAACAATCTTTTCATTCATTTTCTGTAGCAACCATATTTTTATAAGCTATAAAGTTTGTTCAAAAAAGTGAGGGAAAAGGATGATTTTATTTGTTTCTACCCCTTTTCCTAGTACAATACTTGCCAATATTTCCTTTCCTGCCTTTGATGAGGGTTCCTTTCTCCTGTTGGTTTTTAGATGGAGCGGGGATGGAGTTTAAATTTTCAGATATGCTGTTGCTGGGCTTCAAACATTAAATCTACTTCATTGTGATACTGAGGCCAATGGGATCCAAAGAGTCAGTTCAAGACTGCGTTTTTTCACCTTCAGTCCCTGGGAGATGTTATCGCTCAATCTGTGCTGAGCAATATGTCTGCAGGCCTGCAGAAGCACTGTGGCTGTTGGTGCTGAGCCTGTTTGGAGCGCGGGGATGGCTTTGATGGCCAGTACAAGCAGCTGGGCCGTTTGAGGTCTGCCGTCCTCTCCACTATGCAGATGCTGCAGAGCTGCTGCTGAGACTTCCTGGGTCCAGGTTACTCTTGCAGCGCGTGACTCAAGCAGAAATTTGGCTCTCCCAGCATGAGGGACTGTTTGTGGTTTTGGTTCTGCTCTTGCCCTGCACTGCAGGGGATGAGAAAAAACAGTCTCTTCTAGCTTGCAGCAAAGAATAAGCAGTTTGAGCTTAATGTCTCCTGTCAACATGGGAAGCTATCAGGGCTCATTTATAGGAAAGCAGCAGGGTCAGTGCAGCAGCCTGGCAAAAACGCTTGGCAGCTTTTCCACATACCTGTCAGCAGATGTGAGAGATTCAGCACAAGGTCGCCCTGCCTCATCTGGCGTGTAATGCTGCCCTTTAGCGACTGGTTTTGCTTTCTCTTATTCAGCCGGATTTCTTTAAACATTTAGGAGCGAATTTGAGCAGAGCTGCTCGACGTGACATTTTAACTATGCTTGCAATCTGGAGTTGCAAGGGAAGACACCATATGCTGCTTTCTCAGTGAGAGGAGGAGTCTTATGTTGGTGTGCAGCTCTTGGCCTTACTGAGCTAGGATACATTTTTGCTGCACATTTACATGTTTAACAGTCTTTACATTCACTCACTATCACTTACTAGCTATTCTAAGGCAAGGCAAATTATTGCTGAAATTTCTAGTCCTGTCAGCTCTAAATTTGGGGATAAAATTAATCCTATATTAATCCTTTACACTAGATCAGCTATGCTTTTTTTCACCCTCATTTTTTTTGTCCTATTTACTTCTATGAAAGGTTACTATCTTTGTTTTCAAAGTATTTTTTTTTTTTTTTCCTGATTTGCTTTAAGGCTATGAAATATGCTTTATTTTGAAAGTGATAATGCTACCTTGCATATTAAGAAAGTCTACACAATTCCAAAAGAATAGCATACATTGTAATAACTGCCTTTTTTTTTTCTTTCTTACGATGAGATCTTCGTTTAAAATAATAATCTAAAATGAACAAGAGCTCATAAAAATAATATAATTGTTTTGGATTCCAATAACTGACAGAATTTAATCGGATATTATAATTCTAAACACATCTATTGCATCATAATACTTCAAATTATATTGCAATTAGAAGAATTTGGTTTTTGGTATTTAGTAATCTTGCTTGATGAGAAAGCAACATATTTATATTTTAGGGCAAGGGTAGACATACTGAAAAATACAGTAATTCTGTTGTTTTATATAAGGTTGGAGAGTGGCGAGTAGAGAATGGTTTAATTTGAAATATCCTGTCAGAAGAAATCCCCTGATAATCTGTTCCCCTAAAAGAAAATGCTGATTTTAGTGTATTGAAACAGTAATTAATTGGGTATTTTGTTTTGTTGTGTGCAGTTTGTTTAACAATTTGCTGCCTTACTTGGGACACTGTCATTGTCACTTCAGTGTTTTTCACAGTCACTTCTGAAATGCACTTCTCTGCTGATTGCACATTCAGTGTGCCTTGCTGTGGTAGCGTAATCATAGTGTTACACGAAAGTACACCTCTGGTGAAACGCACAAATTCATGCTATTTTATTGACCTATCCCTAAAGTAAAGCTGGAAGATTTGTTTATCTCCATCAGTGATAACTGCTTTTTATCTAGTCTTTTTGCACAAGTGAGTAGGAAATGCAGTTTTATGCGTAGACTCCAGCCAAATGCGCTGTCAGATTTTATTTTTTATTTTGTTTTCTAAATATCCTCCCTCCAGTAGATTAAGAAAAAAACATTAGAGAGAGAAGTTCAGTCTTAGTAGTTTACGGTAGAAATTAAAATTTTAAGGTATTTAACTGTTTTAGAGATGTTCTTTAGTCTTGCATTTAGAAGTTATCATTATTCTTTTTTCTTTTAACTTTCTCTCTAGAAAGTATTTAGCAATAGTGTAGCCAAGGCACCAACTTTAATCTCGGGTCATGTGCCAGCTCCACAGGTGTCTCTGTCTAGTTCCAAACTTCTTCAAACTAGCTTTTATCTTTGAATACTCAAACTAAAACTTGACTGCATCTTCTGACCGTATGTTCGTAATGAGAAGTTTATTTCAGTGAAATTGTCTTCAAATACTCTTCTTTTGATCAATTTACTGAGAAAAAGTGTTGTACTTTTTTCAAAAAAAAAAAAAGAAAAAGGGGCAAAGAATAAAAAAAGTACATCTACTCTTTAATTTGTCCTAACCAACCCTAGTTGGTTAACACCAAGTTGAAAAATGGAGCCTAGTACAGATCCATGTGTAGTTAGGAGGTAGTTGGTATCGTCAAGCCATAACTCTTGAGTTCCTAAAGAGTCGGAAACTAAAATTACCCACCTTGTAGCATTATGTCCGAGTGCTTGTTACAGGGGACCATGCGCTTGAGAGGTTGATGCCTTTGTGCTTTCTTGCATCAATCAATTACGCTGCTCTGCAGTGAAGCATGAACGATGAGATAGGAAATCGTGGTCCCAATAACTTAAGCAGCTGAGTGCCTTACTTGCCTGGTCCCTGCACAAGTATGATAGAAATCAGCTTCTGTCTCCTGTGATCTTCAACAGCATAAATACCAGACTTGCAAGTTGGAACATACTGTCTGCATACTTTATATTAAATATATTTTTCATACTTCATTTGAAGCAGCATGCTTGGAAGAGAGGGAGTGAAGAGACGAATGTGAAACCACCTTGTGGCTTTACCCAATGTCATTTGTGTGTATAACCTGGAGGATGTTGTTCAGCTTTCCTGGAGAAAGGGTCACGGCTACATTGCCAGGCTGCTGTTTAGGAATGTTTCCAAGATTTGAAAATAACTTCAGGATTCTCAGTTGGAGGGGACTATGCAAAGTCGAAGTCTTGACAGGTAGATACATTATATCCTCCAATACCATGGCTAAATTACAGAGTGCTTACAAGACAACCTGCTGGCATCTTTCTTCTCTAACATTGGAGGTGAAGTATTTTCTCAGAAGTGTAAACTAAATATAGGTATTAGCTCCGAAAACAAATCAGAGTTGGTTGGCTAGCTCCTCCTACTTGTCCTTAGGTTGCTTTGTTATCTCTTCACATTTAATTTCTGGTTTCAGACTTGGTACAGCCTTTAAATGAGCTTAGTTCCCATATCATATAAAAAAACTCACATCCCAAAGAAAATAATGAGTAATCTTAGTGTTCACCTGGCAAAAGCGTGTTCAGGTATCAAAAAAACCCTTATTTTTCCCATTAGAAGTCTAAATTTATTGCAGATTCCTTAAACGAAAGTCTCCATGTAAGTGGGGGGGAAAATGCATGAAATGCAGATTTTGAAATAATACAATTATAATTTCATTTTGATTTAAAGTAAGTTTTCTCTAAGGAACAGGAAGAAAAGATTTACGTTGTAATGAAAAGTTTTAAAATGTGATTCAGAACCCTATTTTTACATTTCCCCGTGTAAAAACTGCTCATCAAAGCTAACATCAAAGTGTTTGCACGTAGATTTTATCCAAATTCCCTAACAAGTCTCTGGTAAGTTGCTATTTAGGGAAGAATTCTGTGTAGAGCCACTGTAAATCAGTATCCTAGTAAAAATGTGCATTAGGATGCTAAAGTCTATACTTTTCAGAGGAAAAATAACACAATCATTCCTTGTGTTTAGTGTGACTAACTTATTTTTAGTCTATAACTTCACTGATTAAAAAGCAAGTCAAAGCATGAACCACAGAATTTCCCTCAAGGAGCTCTCTCCTCACTTGGTTCAAAACGACTCCTTTTGTGACAACAGGTTGGAAGAAGAATAAGAAGTTTGTAATGAAGAAATGTGATGTATACCTTCTTGATTAAGTCAAAAATAATTTGTGAAAAATAAGATTTCAGAGAGGGAAGGTATTGGCAAATGTAATCTTTGATTTAGGGCACAGAGGAAATTCTACTATTTTATTTAATTTTTCAAGGATTGTTTGAAAACCATAAAGACCTGGAAAGTTTAGGAACAGGAATTGCTTCAAAATCTTATCCTCTTTACCTAATTTCATGGAGCCAAATTGTGCATCTTTGGTGGGGAATAGTGAGCAAGTTCTTGGTACAAAGCAAAGGTCCCTCTTGGTGCCCTGCTTGGTACAAACTTTAGAACAAGGAAAATTGAACTACACAGTGGCAAAAAATGTAAGTCCTCTTTTTTTCAGCAACAAGAAAGCAAAGAGAGCTTTTAATTTCTTAATGAATCATTTAACCATGCAGCTTCCTAGCTGCCTAGCTGATTTCTTTGGAAATACCATAGCTCTTGCATCGCAGACATAGCTTACTACACGTGGTACCAGGGGAAGGGAATAATTTTCATGGCCGTCCTTTTCCCTTCGCCCAAGAAAACCTGGAGAAGTTCCCACCTCGGCATGCCTGTTCACATCCTGACTTCATCCAGTTCTGCTGAGGATTGAACATTGTGGCCTTGTCGTATGGGCACAAATTCTGAGTGCTGTGAGGGAGCACGGGAGGACATCAGAGGTGGTGGCCACCAGGTGTTCCCGGGCTCAGGCCACCAGGGCTCTTGCAGTAATTTAGCACAATAAGAGGCCCATTGTGTTGCACAGGAGACCGTTTCTGTTACTCAGAGCAAAGAGGTGGGCTCTGTGACATGCCCTGCATGGGGGCATGCCCTGCAGCAACACCAGCTCCCCATGGAGCACCAGGCAGGGCCCCTGCCGCAGCACTTGGCTCCTGCATCCAGTCCCATTTGGCTCTTGCTGTTCTGAGTGTGCTAAGCTGTGGTCTCCTGAGCACTTCTCCAATGCTTCGCAATGTGTATGAATGAATTTGGCTTCCAAAAAGCTAATTCCTTGCTACCGCTGGCATCAGTTATTCAACGGGCAATTGCTGTTATTTTTGAATATTATTTGCACATGCAGAAAAGCTGTCTGAATCTGCGAGCCTTTCTTATCCCATAGAAATTATACTGCAGGCAGTAATAAACCTGTCTTAATAGTAAAACTACAATTTCAAGCAAAACCTAAAATATACTTCCTGTGTAGACTGAAGAGTCTCAGTAATTTTAAAAGAAAACCTGAGTTATTGAAACCTTTCTGTGTTGAAATGATGTCTCTTCTCAGCAAAAACTCTTGTCTCTACCTGTCTCTTTAATGCCGTCAGTCACGATTCAGCTTTAATTGGCAGACAGGAGCCCTTACAGAGCTGTCCAGAGCTTGCTTTGTGTGAAGTCTGGGACTGTGTAATTGGATGGCAGGGCTGGATTTTATTTTAAAATAAATCAAAAGAGTCTTGCATGCTAAATGTGGTATATAATTAATCACAATAATACACAGTTAGTTGTATTTAATATTTTGTACAATTAAATACTCTTGTTTTTTTCTTAAAGTAACAAGTAGGTAGAGGCAGAACTGAAACAGTTGTAATACAACCTTGATGACATGGCTTGGCTTCTTCTAGACCAAAACCAATTTTTAACACTTAAGCATACTACCTGCGAACTTGATAAATACATGCGTAAAATTATATTTATTGTTTTAGAGAGTTAAACAAATATGGATGCATGTTGAATAATGATGACAAGCTAATGCAAAATGTATTTAGTAAAGAATAATTCTGCCGGGGAGAGTGAAGTTATCTATTATTTATCAAGACAGACTCAGAAAAGCTCATTTTTTTCATAGCCAGAATCTTAGAAATGATGAGTGTGCAGGGGATTTTCAATGCTAATGCACTGGTGGTGCTTTATACTTTTCGACTCTTAGGAGTCTGCCTTCCACAAAACTGAAATTTATGCTGTAAATTTAGAAACCTCTAGTGAAAATAACATTTTTTTACAGATGCTGTGTGTGGGATGAAAGCAAACAAGGAATATATTGCTGCTTAGCATTATGTAGCTTTGCAAATGACATATAGCGTGTGGGGTAGATAAAATTGTTTTTTTCTGTTTGGAACATTATATGTAAAGGGTTATATATTTACATGTATAATTGGCTGAATTCCAAATTGCAGGCAGATTTTGCTTTCTCTTCACTTAATTTGTGCAGTTTGTTTTTTTCCCTCAGGTTTTCATGTGTTACAGGATATGGGCAAAGACTGTGACAGCTCACAGTGAAAACAGATCTAGACAGTTTTTACATTTTTTTTTTTCCTGTACATAATCACTGGGGATGAGACAAATCTACGACACTATATATATATGTATATATGTGTGTGTGTGTGTATGTATATATATATATATATATACACACATATATATAATGTGTGTGTGTGTATATACACATATGCCTCAAACCATGAACTATAAACCATGGAGTGATTATACATAAATAGGTATATGCAGAGAGTTTGTTTTCCTGTGCACATTGTAAATGGTCTTTTTTAATAAGTAAGGGAATCTCAGTTTGGCTAGGAAAAAAAGAGCATCATCTGACTTCCGCTGTCAGATGTCTCCCATAAAGATTCAAAATAAAGTTTTTAACTCCAGTAAAGTTACCTAATTTGCCTCTTGGGCAGTGGTAATCCATTATGTCTTTGTCCACCTACCCTGCCAGTAATGCAGTGTTGATACAGATGTGGACCCAGTGACATTAATATAAAAAGTTACTCCTGCTGTGGCATGGGGGTGGAGAAACTTCATCCTGGCATAGCTGCCAACAGACTGGATCATATTTCAGTGTGATGATTCTGGGGCAAATTCCTCCAACTAGTCCACAATTAGACTAGTTGAAAATAGTGTGGGCAGATTAGTGGTAGAAAACTGAGTCAGAGCCATCAGTGCTTCAGACTTGCTCTGGCACGGGAGGGTCTCATTCAGTGTGCGAACACTGAGTGCTGCCCAGCAGAGCTTTGCGGGCTGCAGGGGAGCATGGCCGTGGGGCTAAATGTTATTCCTCCGGCTCTCCCACAAGCAGAGGTGTGCTCTGAGCAGGCCGAGACAGGCCCGTGCCGCGCCATGATCTCCCGCTGGTACTTTGACGTGAGCGAAGGCAAGTGCGCACCCTTCTTTTATGGCGGCTGCGGTGGCAACCGGAACAACTTTGACTCGGAGGAGTACTGCCTGGCTGTCTGCGGCAGCGTCAGTAAGTGCAGCCCAGCGCCGCGGTGGCACTCGCGCCTCTGCTGCCACTAACCTCGCTCGCGGCGAGGCGCTCCGCGCGCCCGGCCTCCTCCTCGGCTCCTCTACGTCAACTCCTCCTTTGCTCTCTCTAACCCAGCATGGTAGTGGGGACTTCTTCACGCTCTAGGTCGGCTTCCACAGAGTGGTAGCAAAAGGCAACCTCAACATATCTGTAGATGAGGCTTTCACACTTACTTAGTCCTAAAACCTTCTGTAGAAGTGTGCTTTCTGTGTGTCTCTGTCTTCGTGCATGTACAACATGGGTACAGGGAAAAGATTGAATTTTAGGAAAGCTCCAGGTAAGTTTAAAAATAGCTCATAGTCTGTAGAGTGTATTTTCATGCATTCTTTCTTTTTTTTTTTTTTTTTATCAAAGCATTCCAGTGTAATAATGTCAAAATATTTATTTATAGCCATGGAAGAAGTGTGAGGGTAGGTTTTTTTTTTTTTTTTTTTTCTTTGAATGTTTTTCAAGGAAGATGGAAGAATTGCCTTTTGACTTCTAGGTTTCCTTATGGAGCACGATGCACGTGAATGTGAATGACCTCCCACCTCTTTTGTTTAACATTTCGTGTACTTCTTAACCTATCATCTACCTTGTCTGCTCACATTCTTGGGAGAGTTATAGCTGCCATTTACAACGAAAGCATTAGAGACCGATTACACATTTCACTGCCCTGTCCACTCACAAAGATGGACAGAGCAGAATAGAAAGATACATTAGGACCACATATATTTTTAATTTTTCAAGTTGTGCCCAGGAATTTTTGTAATAAGTAGCAAAATTAAAAAAATTCATATGAATATTTACAGAGCCATAGCGAGGCATGGTATATGTGTCATGAAGTAGAGAACTGACCTGTGTTTCCCTGAAGTGGAAGCAAGAGCAGTGATGGAGGCAGGATTGCTGCTCTGATGCTCCAACTTGCCTTCCTCTCTGTGCCTGTGGGAGCTCTTCCTGGTGAGGTTCCTGGAGGGGCGTGGAAAGGTGACCGCAAGAAGAGGAAGGAAGATACCGCATAGGCAGTGAAAAATGTGACTCTGTAATCCTTGCAGAAACTTAACTTAGACAGCAAAAGAGTTTTAGAGCAGAAGGTTTTATACATCAAAAATGCAGGATATGTGATGTTGAGGGACAGCAGATATGTAGATACATAATGAGGAAAGAAAACCAAAGCTAAATTGAAGGTAGCTGCATAATGCAGATTAGAGACATAAAAAAAAAATGCTTGAATTTGGGATGCTTCAGGATTGGCTTGGCCTATAGGAAGCAAAGGAAAGTCACGTACCACTGAAGACTGTCTGATATTATATCTGCTACAAGAGTATTTGAGTTCCCTTACCCAGAAGTGTCTTTAAAAAAAGAAAAAAATAAGCTTCATTTATCTACCCTATATTTAGTGTTCAGCAGCATAAGATTGAATGAAAAATAGCTATTGGTCTTTTGTGTTGTACGTTTTAATTTTATGAATCATTATTGCCTTTGTCAGCCTCACTGCAAAATTTAAACTACCTCCATGAAGGCTAGACAGCAGCATAAATAGACTTGTCTTATATTTCAACTCTTGTAAGACTGAAGCAGTTTTGTTAGAATTCCAGCTTTTACAGATTTGTTTTGGCTTTTGCCCTTCGAGCTGAGCCATATGGATGCATTTTGGTGCCCAAATTCTGTAGTAGGGTTCTGTGCAGAAACAAAACTCACCCTCTCTAGTGTATCTTGCAAGCAGAGGTGCAGTTACTCAGCTAGCGCTTCAAAACTGAGACTTGCATTTCTGGCTTGCATAATACTGTGATGCTGGTACCTAAAGGGAAGAGGTGTTGCTGACTACCAGAGCAGTCAGGTCACATAGACTTCATGATAATTGAATAGTACAACTTGGAGGGATGAGATTCTGACTTGTCACATTGATAATACAATGACGCTGCCTTCCATATGCAGGTTGTACATGAAAACGTGCACAGGCTGGTTGTGACAGTAAGCTATGAGGAAGATCAGAAGGACTTTGCTTAGACCCCCTTCCTAGCAAACAAGTGATCTTACTGCAAGAAACATCCTGTTACAAGGGGTGATCTTGGACGTGATCTTGAAGAGAGTGTTATAGATTGCATGAAACTTGCCAGTGAGACTGTCCCCTTCTTCCAGCTTGTCTTTCGGCAGTGAACTTGTGCAGCTTGTGCTCATGCTGTTGGGAAGGATAAATAGTCTTCCCTTCTAAGATTGACAGCTCTTTCACAGCATGTGAAATCAGAAGTGAAAAAAGAAATGACTTCTAAATTTAATCAAGCTGTACAGCAAATCCATTAAGAAATTTCAGTGAGCCCAGGAGATTCCCTCTCCCCCCGCTCTGCCCTCTCCTGGAATTTAGTTCTTCCTTTGGTTCAGTGGAAATAAAACTAAGCCAAGAGCATTACCGTTTTTTGTGTATCTAGGTTTGCTGCAAGAATCTTGTTGGTCTGAATCTTTTTATGTTTAAGAAAAATAACTACTGGGGTAAAAGGAAAAGGTCTTTAAATAAATTCTGTCACTTGGATCAAGCCTCTTCTACCTTTCTTCCACCTCCAATCTTATGAAAGAAAGAGGGAGGAAAAAAAAACAGTGAAGACTTCTCATCTGGGAATTCTTCAGGCACCCCTCTTTCTTTCTATCATTTTTCGTGTATTTCTTTTTCCTGTCACCATAAATTTAACCTTTCTTTCAATCCTCATGCATTCCTCCTGCCATTCACATTTATCTTTATTCCCTTATTCCTTTCTTCATTCCTTCTCTCGTTCCTAGTGGTCGTGTGGCTGCTGTTCCCTGGTGTCCTATAAATCTTCAATGAGCAGGATGCAGGGTGTGTGGAAAGCACATGCTTGTTTGTGGATCTATGTATCTAGAGGTATGAGAGTGAAATTCCTGCAGGGGAGAACTGACCTGACTGCGCAGGAATCCTCTGGAGGTGCTTTGGGCAGGTTGGGAAGCGGGGCTGCCTGACTAGCAGGGCACGCACAACACAGATGGGTGCCAAATTCTGTCAGGCGTCATCAGTGAGCTCCGCTGGAACGGGTATGTAACTGCCCTAGCTTTAAGTATCTTGTTACCAGTTCCCTTAGCTTGCCAGACCCCAAGCCATCTTTCCATTGATTTTTAATAAGTCTGTTCAATACTGTGCACAGTTTCTGGTCGCTGCAAGAACCCAAGCGTTGACTCTGTGGCCATCCATAATGGGTCCTCTGAAACAGTTAGAATCTGTCAGATTAGTGATTCAGATTTAATGATTTCAAATCATGTAAATATTGGCCAGAGTAAGCAGGTGATGATTTAAGTGTCCTTATGAAAGAAACTGTTTTCTTCTTATTATCAAGTGAAAAAATAATATGCAGAAATTGTAGAAATCTTTTCACTTGCCTATAATTGTTGCTTGTTAAACATCTTTAAAATTAAAAGAAATACTTATTTTTTTCTGTAAATACTGTTTTGTTGTTTGGTGTTAATATTCATGTTTTAACTTGCAGACAGAAGGAGCTTCAAAGTCTGGAATTTTTTTTCTTTTAAATGGCTTTAATGTAAAGAACTTTATGTTCAATCCAGCTCTCTCACTGGGTGCTATAGCTGTGACATGGGAAATTTCAAACATGCTGTAGTAACTCAGACTCTTGTGTCCCAGTCAAGTTTTGAAGATTTTTACATAACACTCAAATGTCCATTTATAAAATAGGGTGTTTTTTTTCATTATTATTGTACTAAATTAGTAAGGATAACAACAAAGTGGACCAAGAGGCTGCCATGTTGTCAGTTATCTCCATTACCTTACTTCTATAGTCTGGGTCCTAGTGAAAAGTTTAAATGCCAACTGGTTTATTTTTGATCGTTTTAGAGCATGATCACTGATATTTTGTGTGAATTTCGATAGAATTGTATTTATTTTCTAGACTAAATGGTGGAATGTTACAAAGCTGCTGAACTGTTAATTGTGGTGGTTTGTGAAGGGCACATACTTTATTTTGATCTCAAACAGAGGAGATTAAAAGAAGCAGATATTGTAAACTAAGGAGCTACAGTTTCATTATATGCATGGATCTTCACACCCTACAAATACATGGTAAGGTGTTGTGCTCAAGACTTAGACTGATACTAAAGATCTACTTTTGCTGCTTCTTGTATAGGCTTAACTTTGCCTTGCCTCCTGACTAGTATCAGCCCCTCCTTGGTAATCGATGAGTTCGAGTCTTAAAATGTTTGTACTCTTAAGCGAGGGAAAATATATTACATGCAGTGTTTTGCATTGTGCCATTCAATATCTCTTCAAATTAGCAAGGTTGCTTTTCAGAGCAAAGGCTTAAAGCTGATACTGCCTTCGTTTTTGGTTGTTAGCGATTTCCTTTATGTATTTTATCTGTTTGGCATCTTGGCATCTCTAATTAGCAGGGAGTAAAATGTTTTGGCAGCTGAACTTGCATGCCAACTTCCAGAACATGTTGTAAGCGATAAAGAGAGGTAAAGAGCTGCAGTGTATTTGCGTAAGCAGAATGGTAAAATATGTGTAGTTTTTAGTTAGGAAGGATGTTTTAATCTCTATTTTATTTATCAGATGATTGCCTATTTTATCTGTAATGCTTGAGAGACTGCTTGAGTTTGGGAGTGAGGCTTTACCACAGAAAGCAGGCAGATGCATAGAACTCATTCATCTGATATAGATGATATTGCCCTTTTTCTGTTCTTGAGGTTTATGGGGTAGTTGGCAGGCCTGTGTCTATAAAAGCTGTAGAGCTTGAAAGTTGCTTTATCACAGAAATGCATTTTTGACAATGCACTTAGTATTGGAAAGTATTCATCACAGTGAACTAGCTGTATCCCTATTTTTTCACCATGCTATAGGAGACATGATTTAAATCACAGGAGTCTGGCACTAACGTTTCAGATCCTAACAAGCCACCTTTACAAGCATGATACAGCAAGGAAACATTTCACTAAGTAAAAGTCTTTTATCAGAATGAATTGGACAAAGGGGGAAGGAAATTTTTACACAAAACCAATCTCACTAGAATAGCTCGTGTTTTTATCATAAAGGCTCTTTGTATTCATTTTTTATCACTGCTTCTGAACTAGCAGTAAAGGGGAAATTGCCTCTCAAGACTTCACTTAAATATGTACTTTCCCCATCATCTCCAGCACAGGTTGCCTGCATCTGCTGGGTTGAATTTTCTCTGGTGTAGAAATTAGACTAAATCACACATCCTGATGAAGCTGAGGCCAATTTTAGGCAGTATAGAGGAAATCTTAAGAAAAAAACATGTTTTTGCAGTCGTTCATGGTGAGTACTTGAGGTTTATCATTCAGTACCCATCAAACATAAATGGATGAGTTTTAGTATCCAAACTGTTAATTTTGACTGGCAGATTTAGTGAATGTAAATGACTAATTTACCTTCATCTATATAAATTTGTAATCATCTTTCACCCTGGAACCAGATGTAAAAGCAGTGTTGGAATGTATTTGGGGTGGGGGAGAGAGGTAAAGTTTAACATTCAAAAGAGAAATGATCTAAACATTTCGATCTACAAGAGTTTGGCTGTTGATAGTTTGAAGCACTAGGAATTTTATTTATGTCATTTAGTGACTTATCACAAATGTATATGAGGGGAGAAGCAGGGAATAGACCTGAAGACAAGTTGAAACAAGATGATCATTTTGAACACAAGGGGAGAAAAGAACTGAGGAACTTGAAGTGACTGATCTAAGCAACTAATGGCCGAGATAAATATCGGGTGGATATTAGCAAGGCAGGAGAAAAGGTAGGTGTAATCATGGAGATGCTGTGAAAGATGACAGTATTAACTTGAGCTGAGGGAGAAGATGAGGAATAGTATGAGTAATGGTAGTCTTTTTTTTCTCCAAGTTGTTTCTTTGAGGGATTTCAGTAAACCCTCTTTCAAACTGACTCTCTTTTTGATGCATTACCAGATGTTCAAATTGTAACGTATCAAAGGAATATATTGTCAGTCTTTGCAAAGTAAAATTTAAGAGGGACTATCACTTGCAAATGTGATGTGATTTTTTTTTGTTCCATCTCAATACATTAATTATATTTTCTGCCAAGTTTGCTATCTTGACCTGTAGTTACTCTTTGAATACTAATGAAAATCATGAATTATTACAGAATCTATCTATAGACTTAAGTGACAAGGTAGTTTAGCCTTACTAAACTGATGGTGGTAGGTAATAAAAGCAATAAGAAAACTCAACTATTAATAAAAAGAAGATGGTCCCAATGGAGCACAGGTGCAGATCAGTTTCTCTTACATATATTGACTCTGTTTATGTCACCTATGCCAGGAGTCTTTTTCAATTAAACTAGTAGGTGTTTTTAAGCAGCCTGCTTTCTGCTCTGCATGGAAACATTCATCTCATATGACAAAATTTTAGAAACTGTTGTATCAGAATTCCTTATTTTTTATGAAGGAAATCTAATTTGCAAAGGCTTTTGGGGTGTCACAGTATCAGGAGAAAGGAAATGTGCAAGATAAATAAATTTCGTCTGAATGGGTATGATCAGCATGAGTGATAAATGCGTAGCTGAAATGGATGGGCCTTAATATCAATGAAAATCTTAATTAAAGTTCGTATTATTGAACATGCTTGCTGAAAATTAAAAAGCGGACAGCTGGAGTTGAATGATCTGCAGGCTAGGGATCCCAGCCTCTGAATGCAATCAGCACAATTTACTGCTCTGCAATTAGCTTCCAAGCAGGGAAATGTGCTGATTAGTCACAAGTCGAAAGCCCTGGCTGTTGGAGCTCAGTCTTTTCAAAACATTAGCATTTGTGCAATTATGGGGAATGGCGATGAGGGATGTGCAGAAGGTTTGTGCACGTACCCAGAGGCTCTCACCAAAAATCTTCAATACCCTCCTTCAGCCTTTTGGTTAAGATTGTTTCCTGTGCAGCTCTGCTATAAAGTAGGTTGCTGAGATAACAGTGTAGGTAACACTGTAGCTGTAGTTGCAGAAATTTATTTCTGGAGTTAAAGAAATCTTTTCATCATCTAAAAGTGAAAGGTAAAATGATTCGGCACTTGCTAGAAGATGAAGGAAGTGGGAACATTGGTAACATAGGAAAAGAGTTTCTGCTGGAAAGAGATAGATAGCAAGTGCCAGTGTTAAAAGTTCTGCCTCCTTGACAGTAGTCTTGCAAAAGAAAAAAAACGGGGATTACACCAACAGGTAACACCAGCGCTCAGAGCCCAACACTGCTGCCTGCTTTCCCCCCAAACCTAAAAGCAACACAAAACAAAAACACCACAAGCACAGTAGGAAAATACTAAAACGGAGTGGAAAGACTGGAAAGGAATGAGAATAGCTGTCTGTATTTATAATTTTATAGATTATGTATTATATATGAAGGCACTGTACTTATGGTTTAGGATTTTATTGTTCTCTGCCCCGATACTCATTTCTATACTAAAAAAAGTACTAGATGAGCAAATAATTCTCTCTGAGCAATTAAATTGGATTAATTAAACTTCACTACCTACTGTGTAGTAACTCAGCCTCGCACATGCTTATCAGTACATATAAAATAATGGTCATTTATCACAATCTACCACCTAACTCACTGCTGTAGAGATTCTGTTCCTTGGTTTTGCTGTCCTTCTGTAAGGGCAGAAGTTCATACACAAATGGGATAACATCCTGTAAAACAGGTCATTTCACAAGGTATTGTAGTATTATTGCAGTAGCAATACAACTGCAAGCGTTGGTTTTAATCCTTCATTCACGTTGCAGTTGCGCGTGTGGGATTTCAGAAGCAGCAACCATTGCTTGGGCGGTTGGTAGTGTTTGCGTCTCAAGCAACTTCCCTTCTTACTTACAGCAGCAAGTGTAATGTGCACAGAGGTATCTACTAATCCTTTCACTTCCACATATGAGTGTGGTAGATGACTGTTTATTCTTCCACTGGAACCACTGATAAGGAGTGTATGTCTTCATCGTAAATAGAAGAAAGTAGGATCTTTGGGTTATTGTTGCCTTTTTATTTTTTCATGGTCTTTCTTCCAGTAATTGAGAATTATTGCTGATTAGCAAATTATGTGAAGCATAGTTTGACTGTGCTGTTGAACTTACATCACCAGGAAGGTTTGGGGGGGGGGGGTCTTAGTTTAGTTAAAACAAACATTTGTTTGGGAGGGGCAAATAAGGAGTGGACATATGAAGAAACTATGATCTGGTACTATATTTCTTCCACACCTGCCAACACACACTCTTTGATGGACTCTCATGCAGTAGCAGAATGCATAACCTTGAGGAACAAGCAATGCTCAGAGAATGAAACCTCCCTTTGAAAGAAGCTAAAGTTCAAAAAAGAGATCAGACTGGAGATTTTTAAGAAATTCTTGCATGTAGCTGATGTTGGACCAAATGTTACCAATTTGTTATAAGAAAACATGCAGAACATCTATAGGAACAGAGATCCCAAATGTGTAGGAAAGGAAAAAATGTACTGTGTTCTGTGGTCTGTCTTCTGTTCAAGGCTAGGAACCATGATTAAATTCCTACAGTTTTTATCCTTTATGTAGATGGGAGGCCCCAGTTCTTCTGTAACTGTAGCTTGTGTCTTTTTGTCTAACAACAGAAAATGTCTTTTCTCTAACAATAATAGTATTATTATTGTTATATTTTATAGTGTTATTTTTATATTTTTAATATTGCAGGAAGAATTTTTCACAACTTTATATGAGGACTTAGTAAGTGCAGGGAGCAAAATCTTGTAAAGATGCTTATTTTTAAGTAGCCTTTTTAATGTCGAGGAAGTATTTCTGCTTGCCTTGTAATCACATTGAGACATAAAAAATAGCTACTTCTGAATCTCAGTTATAATAGAAACAAAAACCTACATGATAATTTTAAAATTTCCTAACTGTTCCTTATGAACTTGTGTTCTGTTTTGAAGAGTTTAAACAAGATCTGTTTTCAGATTAAGTTACGATTAATGATAATAGGTTGCATAACATCTGTAGCCTCTCACATTAAGATATGTGTTAAGTTACTGAAGCCTCCGAATGTGTATTTGTTGAACTAGTACCTCACTTCTGGATGGGGCTGAATTCTTGGACATCCCAAAATCAGGCACTGAAAGAGTATCAGACGCAGTGAAATCGGATTTTCCAGTTCTTAGTACCTGGTATCCTCACCTCTTTGGAAATGCTCCGGTAGATGTCCCAGCAGGAAGTAAGGGCATCATTAGAAAACCTGACCCTTAAAGGCCAGGCATGTGAGATCTTTCAAAAATCAGACCTTAAATATACTCATGGCTTAACAGATCTCATTGCAAATGCCTGTGACCTTTTTTCCTGTTCAATAAATTAAAGGTTAAATTTGCATAATTTATTGGACAGTTATTTAGATTGTCACTTCTTTCCACTCACCTTTGTACAGACTTGAGAAGTTCAGCAGAAAAAAGAAAAAGATAGAAAAAAAAATGAGAAATACGGAGAATATGTATTCAAGCTTCTCATACAAAAAGCTGAGGGTGTCCTAGGAAGCTGGGAGGGGAAAGGGTCAGGCATAGGAGCATTTTCTTTGCACAGAGCATCTTTCAACTGTGGAAATTATTGTTATAGCATGTTTTGAAAGTTAAACTTCATGTGAGTTTGGGGGAAAAAATGGTCATGGAAGGAAAAATCCAGGGAGGATAGTTTTAAAATATTGTAGCAGTGTGTATTTACATGTGGCTCAAGAGTCTGCAACTGTCCAATCTGCAAGCTGGCAGTGTCTCCTTAAATTTCCTGTACGCTTCCCTCAGGATGTTCCCATGTTCTCTTAACCTCTGTCAGGAAGCAAGACCCTAAAATAGATGACTGTTCTTTCTGATGCTCTTAAATTTCTTCCTACTTTTTAATATGTACTTCTTTAATTGAATTAAAATGTTCCATACTTAAGAGCTACATTCCTTTTCTGTAATTTCTGGACCTTGTTGGGAAGCTTCTGTGTTTTCTTTTTTGTTTATTGCAATAGTTCAGTAATAAAAATGTTTGCAAAATGTAAATATTGTGATTAAATATTCATGGCACACATCTAAAAATGGCAGAAGAGTGATAATTTCACTGCCTGTGATTTCCCACTGGGTTTTTTTTTTGTTGCTTGTAGGGTTTTTTATTTGTTTTTTTCTGAAACAAGGAAGGCTTTTCCTTTGTTCCAGTGAGTAACTTACAAAATATGTTGGTTAATTTACTTTAGCAGCAGCTAAAACCATATTTGTCTCAAATGTGCCCAAGGCCAAAGGCTTTCTGCTCTTTTTTCTGTTTGTTTTGCTTTTGGGGCTGCACCTGTAATGTAAAATCTAAGCAAGAGTTGTGGATTTTGGAAAAAATAACAGTTTATCTTAGGATCTGAAAATGCATTGCCTTGGAACTCACATATGGAAAGCTTCTTGGAACTAACATGAGGAAAGCTTGCAGTTTTTTGGTTGTTTTTCTTTAAGTTATCAGTTTGAAAAAAAAAACAGTTTAACATAGATATGTTTGCAATTCAGCTAGCTTTTGAAGGTTGAAGTTTGAAGGTTGAAGTAGGTTGAAGTTTGCCTCTGCTGCAGATTTGAGGAGGTTTGGGGGGGGGGAGGGTTGTGTTGTTTTGATTTTCCTACCTGTGTTAGTCTCTTTACTAAAATGTATTTCTTCTGTACCCAAAGGTAAAGTTAACTGAAGCACATGTAGTCAAATTCATTTAAGAAAACCTTGTACAACTATATATACAGTCTCCATTTGTTTGTTAGGCTATTTGAACTGACTTTGCAATTTTTGAACAAAATGTGACTAGGGAAATGAGACTATGTAATAAAATATTAAGGAATAATGTAATGAAATAGTTGATCACCATTAGAAAACTTTGTACATGGCTGCTATGTCCCTAGCACAGAAATGCTACACTAGTTATAATCCAGGAGCTGCTGGATACTACTGCATAATTAAAGAATTGTTGCCTACTCTACTTAAATTACTGGAAATGTAAATCTTTCTAGTCCTGGTGGAGTAGGTGTAGCCTGCTTATCTGACAGGAATTTGCAGTGATCAGTGCATTCTTGCTGATTATTTGCAGCATCGATGAGAGGTTTCATAGTCAAAGTTGTACGAATAAAATGTCTGTAAGAACAGAATGCAATAAGGGAAGAACTGGAGGTATTTCATTAGAGCACTGAGGGGACCATATGTGCTTAAAATGTGTTTGTCTTGGTACTTGTGAGTGCTACAGTTACATTTTAAAAATAAACTAATATATAAAGCACATAATTTTGCAGAGGGCTTTCTGCTGGTTTATGTACTTTGCTCATCGCTATTTTTCTTTCTTCAATTTTTTCCTTTGCCAGTAGTTTCTAATCTGCTTGAATGATAGTGCTTTCTTAATTTTAAAGTTTCTGCATTATAAAGTAGAGGAACTCTTCATATATATTTACTACATATAATATACCTGACTAAAAAAATACATTTTTGGAAGCTATATATCCTTCTTTGTGGCTATCTATTCTTCCTGTTTGGTCCATGCTAAACTTATAAATCTGCTTTTCTTCCCTTCCCATCCGCTGTCCTCTCTCGCCCTCACAATTCACCTCAGTCCCCACCACAGCTGCCAGCACTCCAGATGCCGTGGACAGATACTTGGAGACACCAGGGGATGAGAATGAGCATGCCCATTTCCAGAAAGCCAAGGAGAGACTTGAGGCTAAGCATCGTGAAAGGATGTCTCAGGTAAGGGGGCTTGTATTTCATTCAAAATGTGGCATCGAGTTTTGTTTCCGACACCACAGGATGCATGGAATCCCTCGTACTCCTGTTTTCCAAGGCTTCTGCCAGCTGCCTTGCCTATCTGCAGTGCTGCAGATTTCTTATTTGCTGCCTTTCTGACTACGTGTCTGTGAATGTAGCTGTCTTGCACATGCACTGGATTCAATCACACCTGTGATCATAGGTTGCTACAGTTTGCTTGTACTGGTAAAAAGGGGGGGGAAAAAAAAAAAAAAGAGATTCATCTCGTTATTGCAGAAGAATGTTGGGTTTGTGGGATTACTCTTTTTTAAAAAAAACACAGGCCTGGACCACTCAGTAGTTTACCCTTTCTTTGTACCAGGGAAATTCGTTTTGGGTAGCTTCATTTGGGCAGGTGTATATATATGAAATGCATATAAACACAAGGGAAAAAAGGGAAAAAACAGTACTTTTGAACTGAATAATGAAAATTTATTTTACCTTAACCCAAGAGGCTCATGCAGACTGAAGCTGTTACCCCATGTTTAATCTTGTTGAGCGCTGATGAGTTGAGCACTGTTGAGCACTATTTCGGAAACAGGGATAATAATAGAAAAGTCAACAAAAATTGTGACAGTTCTTCTCTAATAATAGCAAAAGAAAATATAAAGGGTCTGAAAGAAAGCATGTGATGCATATTTTAGAATGAAACAGCAACCGCAAGATAATGTACTCTAATTTGGAAGCCTGACCCTTTATAAGGCTTTATAAGGCTTTTAAAGAAGCCTCTTTAGGTATTTTACTGTAATTTCTCACTGCAGCTTTCCTCTCCAGTTGGATTTTTGGTTTTTTTTGTGTATTACAGGTGCATAAGCCAGGCTTTCAGTGCCCAAATGGTTGAGGAGGCCCGAAATGAAGCTTTTAGGAAAAGTTCCCCTGTGTTAGTGCTCTTGGCCTTATGCTTTTCTAGTAGAGAGGCCAGGGTGTCTTACAGGAAGGCCATCAGCTAATGCTTCAGGTGTTTAAGAATTATAAGATCTGAAGGAGACGTGGAAAAAACAGTTTATCAACCTTTGTTTCCGACTCATTGTGAACTGAGCTATCTGTGTACCATACAGCTGGGCAGCTTATCTGGCAGTTTATTGAAAATTTGCTTTTTAATCTCCCTGTTAAATCAGATACGTTCATTAAGTGTTTTTAACTGAAAGTCTAATTTATATTAGAAGAATTCTAAATAGATTACACACTTGGTATGCCTTTACATAAATTTGTCTTTTAAATAAGAAATTAAATAAGCTAACTTTTGAGAGCCCCTGACGAAGCCCTCTAGCCACAGAGAAAATATTTTATTCAATTCAGTTTGTTCAGATTGTAGCTCAAAGTCGTTATTTTCAAAGCTGGGAAATGAGGCTTGTAAAAGAGTAGGAATGGCCATTTTTCTTATATTAAGAATGATCAGGAATGATCAATGTCTTTGAGGAAAGGACCAATTCATGAATCTGCATAAGTGTGATAATCGGAAATAATTGTGCTTACTAAATACAGGCGATACTTCCCTTTTTAATGAAGCAGATAGTTCTAAAAGCGTGCTTGATTGGATGCACACTTTCCTTTGTCAATTAACTAATAAAAATATTCCTTGGGCATTTCAGTTCACATGTAAAACATAATCATTTGAGTAGGAAGCTTTTTTAACCATTAAAAAAAGTTTTAAAATTGAAATCAAGTGCTTTAATCAGAATGCTGTCCTGGCGAACGCAGGCTCTGTGTTTGTTGCCTTTCTGCACTTTCCCTTTTCACAGTGGAGTCCTCTCAGTTCCTGTTTCCTTTGCCTTCTCTGCACTGCTTTTTCTAAAGGCTGTGCCAAGTCAGAGCCCACCGCCCGAAAGCTGCTCCTGCCCAGGGTCTCCGGGCTGTCCTCATACCCTGACCAGATGCAGCTCCGGTTCCCCCAGTTTGGTTCCCTCCTGCTCCTTGGGCTCACAGAGCGGCTGGTTTCCCTGCCCTTATATCTGTGCATCACCTGGAGCAACTCAAGCTATAAGGATTCCTAAGCGTTATTGTAAAGTGTATTACCTGAGGATACAATTTTAAACTTTTCCCAAGAATTATTAATGAAGCATCAAAGAACAGCAGCAAAAGTACATTCACATGTGGATTGGGTAGCTAATATCTATGTATGTGCAACCTTTAAGTGTCTGCTCTTGTGCTAGATTTAACAGGGAAAGGTTACAGTAATGGATCTCAGGTTGTCCTCACTCTGGCTTCCTGCTGTGCTACAATTCTGCTTTTCCTCTTCTTCCCAGTTTACTTGTATACAATTCCCTCTTTTAAATAGTCACTATTAAAGAGCCTGATGCTGAACCTCTCTCAAAGGAGCTGTGTATTTACATATTTCCCCTCTCAAACCTCTTGAGACTTCCTGGTCTCTAAAACTTTTTCTTTCTATGGCTGTTTATGGTGTTTACGAGTCAGGTTTGTACAGCAATTATGGTAAGAGTTTAATGATACCTTGTCTCCTAGAATAGTTGCCCTTCTTGGAAGTTTACTTCCAGGATACACACCTAAAAATACTGCAGTCCTCAAGCAGGTGGAACTCAGAGGGGTGGTGGCTGGTGTTGCACTCAAGATACTTGGTTTATTCCTGAGATGAGAGTGTCGTTTTTCAAAGCAGAGCATAAAGCAGATCTAAACCAAAGTTTTTGACTCTGTTAATCACCAAACCATGTCCATTAAAATGCATGGTGCATCCTGGGAGAGGAGTATTAGGCCTGTAAGCTACTCAAAAGGTCACTTCCATATATTAAGGTCTTCAGTTTGACAAGGACTGCCTACCCTTCAGGTCCTCTCTCATGGGCAGTATGTATGTACTTTAATTGTAATACACTGCAGGAAGAAGTCTCTCCTACTAAATAATTCAGGATGAAGAAAAGGTTCTTTCTTAAAAACTGCCTCTTCTTTGTCATATCAAGCATCTGTAGTTGGAAGCAAGGGAGACACCCATTAGTCCATCATTTGCAGGGGGGCAGGAGGTGCTCAGAGGTCCTGTCCTCTCTCTCTGCCTCATCAGATGTGGGCCAGGCCAGCCAGCCCGTAGTAGCTGCTTTTGGTTGGCAGCACTGCGTGGGCAACCAGCCTTGGCTGGCCCTTCACCACAGCTTTGCTCCATTGCTTCCTGCTAATCCTAGCATCCCAGAAGGATCGTCAGCTGATTTTTAGTGCCAGTAGCAGTGTATTCCTTAGGTCCCACTGCCTCTATTGTGGTGTGTCTGAGGGCTCTTTCCATCCCTAAAACTGACTGTCGACTTAGTAGCAGCACCCTCTTCTGCTGCAGTCTCTTTCTCTGCAAATAGATTTCTCTTTGGAGATAGTTAATGATGTTGTTAGCAGGAAAAGGATCAAGACTTAAGTGTGGTACAAAAGCCCTTGACACAAGTAGGTATCTTAATGTCATGATTTTGACTTTATCACTGGGCAATTCTTCCATCATGCTCCACTGCTGCTACGATTGATGTGACCCATATATCTGGCATAAATTTTTCCCTTGGCAGTTATGTGTCCATGCAAGAATATATAAAATGGGAGAATATTCCACTGGTTTCAGTATAATGACATTTTTGTACTTCGCATTTGTCGTCATAACGAATGGTGCTTTCCTTACTCTTTTTCCCTCTTGATGCCTCTTACAACCACATCCCAAAAGGAGTCTGTCAGACAGTAAGTTCTGAGCTCTGAAAAAGGAAGACTTTGAAATGGCTTCCTGCTTTCAATCTGAGCCAGAAGGTGTCATTTTCCCGACACAAAGCAGGCAGGCCTTGAAGTGCCATAAGTCTGTGTAGCTTGATTAGATTTGTGCTTTCAGTGAAGGAGAGTAGCATTATTAGTGCACACAGGATAAGTTCAGCCTCTTTCTACATTAGAACAAATCCGCCAAATAGTTTTTTGTTTTCTCTGCTGACATTTGTTTTCCCACAAAATGCTGAGGCATATTTGTTACCTGTACGTAATTTCTCTAAAGCTATGATCTTCTGAATTTTTTTTTACATTGAATATGTGAAAGCATCCATAAAATAATATTTCTTCACATAACATTCACTCTTGTTGCACCAGAGCTGAACTTCAAATGACAGAATTTACATTTTCACAACTAACTGTGAAGCCTGTTAGTTCATCAGCCCCAAAGCTTCCCATGCCCAGAAAGGCTTAAAGAAATAATAACAAGCAGAGAGACTTGGTCTAGCCCAGTGTGTCCTTATCGCATTGCCTACAATATTTATTTTCATCATGTGGGCAATCAGAGTGTCTTTGCCTTTAAATTTTTCAAGGCTAGTGAGGCAGATAAAGATGCCAGAGAATGCTAGTTTGGAAAGCTGCTGGCCACCCATTCGCAGAGCAAAAGGGAGCATTAAGCAGATGTCAGTGATGCGATTTGAAGACACAGGAGAGAAAAGAAGATCAAAGTTCTTAATCTAGGCCAATGCTCAAGATTTAGCACATGCTATTGTAGTTTATGACTTGAATTAATGCCATAGTTTCTGTGTCTTCTGTAACATTCACCTCCTGGCACCAGTGATATTTTAGTTCTCTAGAAGATGTTGCCTGTGTATGTATATATATGTATATGAATTGGGTTTTCTAGGCCACCGCAATCACTCACTTATGGCCTAAGTGCGCAATTAGGAGCTGAACACTTAATGTGCTCTTAACACACTGCAGTGCTCTGAGCATTAATAAGTTTTTTCCAGAATACATTATGGTGCTCTGAATTGCATCTCCATGTCATGTCCTCCAGTACTACTTTGTGAGAGAAGCAGTAAAATATGCTGTGCAAAGTATGAGGGAAATAACTGGTGACCTGTCAGTTTGGTGCACTCTGCATCGTGTTTGTCAGCTGTCCTGAGTATGGAGGGGTGTTTTGGTGGCACGTGCTCACCAGATACGTTGGGCCACCACAGTGCTGTCCAATTTGTGCATCAGGGATCCTCATGAGGAGCATGAGGCACCTGGGCAGCTACAGACAGGAGTGGAGAGGTGGAGGCTCAAGGGCAGCCATGAGAAACAGCAGCGCGAGTCTGTGCTTATTCATCCGGCTAAAATTTCAGTCATGGCTGTAGACTGCTGTGCTTTCCTAAAGTCCCCGTGAAAAAAGTCCGTTGGAGAATTTCTACTTTAAGTAGTGTAAAAGTGTGGAGTTTGGTGAGAAATGAAGGAAGAGTAGGGAGGAGAAGGTAAGGAAAAAGTGCATCAGGAATTCTTCTGTCTGTCGCATTGTGTTAATCTTGCAAACAAACAAGTCACTTTTCTGTACGCACTGCATGCTTCCCGAGAAAGAGATTACTCTTGCACAAAAAGTGTCATTTGAGGAAATCACTGTCTGGAAATGAAATTAGGAAAGTCCCTAAGTGAGACCCTGGGGAGGTTTCAAATGTCTTGCACAGAGTACGTGTGCGCAGTGGCAAGTCAGCAGTAACTCCTTCCCTTCTTACTGAAATACTGCCCTGCCCTCTGTTACAGAGAAGGTGGCCTTTTAGGTTGCTGAGAGGAATGGGACTGAGAGTTTTTCTGCATCATTTTTCTGTCAGTGCTGTGCTTGAGTTATGAGTATGTTCAGTACTTGAAATGTTTGACATCAATTCCTGAACAGACCAGCACAAATTGCCTATAATTCTTGATCTGTCCTACTCAAAGGTCAGTGATGCAGTCCACATAAATCTGGAAGTCTTTGTGATACCAAAAATATATATATACACCTTTTAGAATGAGCTGAAATTTGCTACTTTTGACCAAGGGCATAAAACAGATGAGATGGAAGCATTTTTTCACGTCCCAGGTGAGAAGGGTCTGTGTATTGACCCACTGAGGCTCCCTCTTCCTTGACTTGATGCAGCGGGTAGCGTGCACATGGCTGTGCGGTGCTCAGGCCTGGCAGCGTGCTGCTTCCCTTAGCAGTAGGATTCTACCTTTGTTAAATGCTGCAGCTGCATTCAAGGGAGGAGGGGAATTTTGCACGATGATTGAGCTGCAGCACTTGGCTGTTGCTACACCCTGAGGCGAGAGAGGAGAAGTCGCAAGTCACCCTCCTTGTGTCGTTTGCCAGGTCATGAGAGAATGGGAAGAGGCAGAGCGCCAAGCCAAGAACTTGCCAAAGGCTGATAAGAAAGCAGTTATCCAGGTAAAGGCCTTTTACCAGAAGGGGTTGCAACTAAAGCTCGGTGGGTGCTGGTTGTGATGTGATTTTAAAACATATTTTTGTGGGGAATTAATATTATGTTCCACTTACAGTTGCTATTTTTGCTTCCAGCTGTTAGTGGCTTCTAGGTATTTCTGTATTTAAAAAACAGTCCCTGAAATATAAATGTAGAACATAGTTACTACCTAGATGGGTAAAATTTTACGGGAATTTAGATTTGTCTTCAATGAGAGCTGAAAACCCAATTCCAGTAGACCCTTTCCAGAAATTAATAGACGTATGAGATGCTCAAGTATCTGAGTGCAAGCAGAGATGGGAAGAAGTGATTTGAGTATGCAATAAACGCCACTTTTTATCTGAAAGAAACCTTCAGCCAAAATGGGAGATGTTCCAAGTGGTGGGATTCAGCATTGTGAGGCTGAAGGCTTTGGAGCAATCCAAATTTAGCCTACATTTGTCACCAAACTCATCTGAATGAGATCAGTAGAAAGAATTGTCCTTATATACTTTGGAAACAGAAGATTGAGGAAAAAAAATTTACTATAATTAAAAAATTTTGGCCAGAAGCTCTTTGAGGCCTATTGTGGCTGGTTTAGGTATTACTCCGTAGTGTTGGAAACATTTAAATGCAAAACTACTAAAAAGGTAATAGTCAGCCAGACTGCATTGCATATTAAATACCAAAGCTTTGTTCTCCTTATGTTTTGCCCAGTGAATCTTTCTCTGTACAAGAATAAACTTAGGCTTGTTTCTTCTTCCGGATGGCTATTTTATGGAGATTTTATTTTATGCCTTGCAGATTTGTTTGTGAAGTTGCTTTGATGTGTGGAAAGCCTTTTATAATCATAGGGAGCAAATGTTTGCCAAGCTCCATCTGTTCCCAGGCAGATTGCTGTTGCACCGAACAGTCTTAGGTCAAATGAAGGATTCACTGGTGATTTTGCTGACTGTTTTAGAAATATTTGATAGATTAATAAAATATGGCCAGGTGTACAGGAATACAGGGCATCAGCAGTTTGCATTGAAATCAATAAAAGATATGTTCAGCTCAGATTTTGGGAGTCAAGCTAGACTGACTAGGACAGAACATTTTGGTCATTTGCAAATGGAATTTTTAATGCCCGCTGATCTCTGCTGATGTCTTCACTCTCTGTTAATGATGTTTTGGGATTTTTTTTTTTTAGCATTTCCAGGAGAAAGTAGAATCACTGGAACAAGAGGCAGCAAATGAAAGACAACAGCTGGTGGAGACACACATGGCCAGGGTGGAAGCCATGCTCAACGACCGCCGCCGCATTGCTCTGGAGAACTACATCACAGCCCTGCAAACGGTCCCACCCAGGGTAAGTGCCACAGCACAGCCTCCACGAGCTGGGACAAGATCACTCGACTTATCCTAGGAAAAACAAATACCAATGAAGGTACAGTCCAGTTTCAAAGCACTGAATGCTCGTTCCCCGCGTGATAGCTCCTCTAACTATCAATTAGTGTGAAAGATAAAGTTTAGGCTTCATAGGTACATACTCCCAGGCCAAGAATCCCATACATACATACATGTAGATAGATGGATACTTATATTTAGGTAAATAACATGGAAGTGATTTGGTTGTCAAGAACTGTAGCCATTCACAGACCATCATGATGATACAGTGCATGTAAGTGGTGCACAGCAGGATGCTTGATTATTCCAAGAGAGAGCTTGACAATGGAGGTGGCTGTTTTTCTGTTTTGTTTGCTGAACTCCTAAAATACTGAGTGAAGATTCTTGTCAGAATTGGTGGACAGCATGAAGTCACCACACCAGAAATTGGAAAAGTTTTGCTTTGGATAGTGTCTAGGAGTGATGTAAACACCAAATGCAGTATCTGGATTTGAATGATATTTTTAATGAATCCATATATATAATATTTTGATTTAATTCCAAAATAGTTGATCTGTGACCTCCAGGAAGAAAAAATAAAAAAGGAGCAACTGTGTGAATACTACGGGGAAAATAGTCAAATATTTAATATTTTTCTGGTCTTTTGGATTCTTTGTAGACATTAGGGCAGTGAAAGGCTTTTGAGTCAGCAATGTAAGTTGTAGCCATTAGGTTCTGAACTTGACCTCACAGGAAATTACCTGAATCTGACTAAGCTGGTAAAATTATGTGATTTTTGTGCATACAGTAAATTGATCTGAAGATTTTTATTTGGCATGCTTGAAATGTGAATGAGTATCTCAGCTCTGTAATCTTAGAGTTAGGGTTCTGATGGGCCAGAAGCCAGTATGAGGTGCAGGGTAAGATGTTTATTATCTCTTACTTGGTTATGAGGCAATAGTTTAAGGAAAAAGCATCTTTTGAGCAGCTCTGCTACTAGAACATACTTAACGGTTACAAGGAAGAAGCATTGCAAAAATCTTTCATATATATATTTGAATATAGATTATATATCTTTATATATGTACATATAGATATTTAATATATATTTAATAATTTTAATATATATTGAAAATACATATGTTTTGGGAAATATAGCTGTGTTTAATAGCTGTGTTTATCATGCAGATGGTTGGATTAGCGATGAAATGTTTAAATAACAGAAAGGGATCTATAAAGTCTGACAGAAGTAATAGAAGTAATCCTTTTTTTTTTCTTTCTTTTTAATCCACAAATATTTTCTGCCTCATGTGGTGCAAAATGCTTTGTTTTTGCTGCTGGCCAGTTAAAAGAACAGTCTGGAGTTACCTACCTCTCCTATGGAAACTTAGGAGTGGATGTATGGAGAGTTGATCTGTATTTTGCAACATAGTAATTTCAGGAAAGTGAAGTGCCAATCTGTGTTATAAATTGGTAGAGAATGTTGTTTGGAGCCGTGCTGAGAGTGTGGTGTTGTGTTTTGTAACCTCTGAGTGTTACAAGGGTAGTGAAGGGCTTGGACTCAAGGATCTCATTAGCAGCAGACGCATCAGCAAATCATGTAGTAGTTTTGCTAGGTAGCTTTATGCAGCTACTTTTAGGATTAGAGTCTGCAGCTCGTAACCGAAAGTGAGACGTGGTTAATGCACAGAAGGACTGCAGGTTCTCTTGGCTCTTTTACAATGTAGCTTTCAGTTATTCGCCGAAGATACCATTTTCTGTTCATTTTAAGCCAATCATCTATTGCTGTAAAGGCAGTTCTCATGCAAAAGCAACCCTGCCTGACAAGTATGCCCCAAATTATATGATTGAATTTGTGTGCACCCGGCTGACAACTTTGTTCTGCAAATATTGGGAAAATATTTGGGGAAGATGGTAGCCACGCTCGACACGAGTGTGGTCTCTAGAGCAACTGAACAGTGAGGCTCTGCTCATAGCATTAAGCAACTTCCATGTCAAACAAATACAAACAGCATCTCCACACACACACCAAAAAAAAAAAAAAAAAAAAAAA
>VWPW01002548.1:107768-215365 GCA_013389825.1 Crypturellus undulatus | reverse complement strand
CAACCCCAAAAAAAAAAAAAAAAAAAAAAAAAAAAAAAAAAAAAAACATAGTGAATTTAGCTGCACTACACTAAGTAAAATATTAAAGCAGACTTTGGTCACAGAAAAAAAAAAAACTTTGCTTGGGTTGCTTGTAGTCAGCTTCTGTGACATTTAAAGTAATAACAACTTTACTTTTTCAATAGGTGAGCCTGAAAGGCCATGACAATGAATGCATTAGTCCAGCAGGAGCAAGTTTTGAAGATACTATTAAAAGACTGAGATATATCCTATATTCTGTCTCTGAAAGGGGCAGGCAGCAAACATTTAGGTAACACCAGTTCACGATGCTAACAGACAGGTTCATCATCACGGTTGATTTTGAACTACTGAGGCTGGACAGAAGCTCTTAACCTTTAGACAGTTCATTTACCATTAATGCACCATTAATTAATACATTTACTGTGTAAATGTATTAATGGTGCTGTCTTTGCCTCATCTTTTCTGTTGTTGCTGCCTGTTGGTGTTTTAGTGGGGGAGAAGGTGAAACCTGAGGAGTGGCAGATGGTGCCTAAGCAATGTCTTGAATGAGACTAGTCTTGTGAACTGCAGTGGAGGAGATTTGAGGCAGAGGTTGAAATATCCTCTGCATTCAGACCTTGGCTCTAGCCAAAGAGAAAACGAAGTTAATGGAAAATCCAGCTCTGTTAGCCCAGCTATTTTCTTTCTGACAGGAACTGTGTCCCTAGTAAGCTGAAAAAACATTTAATGTGATTGTCTTGTCACTGTGAGAATAAGTTGCAAGTATTCTGGTAACTTGTTAAATAATCTTTTTTTAAAAAAAAAAAAAAGACTTTTTTTTCTAGTGTTATGCAACAGTGTTTTTGAAGAGCCACCTTCTACTGCCTGCTTCAGATTATATGTTTTGCTCTTAGTGTGCTTACTACAGAAGCAGATCTTTAAAGTGGATATTTAAAGTGATGGAAACTGTTCCTCAGAATGAAATAATAAGGAAAGAATTTGGGTTTAAATTGAATAATAAGTGTGTTTCTTTTTTAAGCTGAAATATATATCTTCTGTGCTCAAATAGGACTTGAGATTTTAGTAAAACTGTATTGTCAGTATGATGACATTTCTTTCATGGAAGTGTTAAGTTAGAATTTGCTAAATAAGGAAACAAAACAAAAAAAATGAAGGTCTTTGAAGCTTCTAGTCTACAAGAAGGAATTAATACTTTTTCTGGGTTTGGGTCATGTTTTTATCATTGAGCAAGAGGCTTCTTTGTATAAAGCAAGCTATGCATAAAGATTTGTCAGCTTCTTTGTATAAAATATGCTATTTAATATAATTCTTACTATGAGAAAAAGCTGTCTAGGAGAAAAATCATCTCTTGAGGAGGTTCTTTGCCTATATGAAATGATAGACTCTGATTTTGGAGGTCAGAAAGCAGATTCTAGTTGTCTGTTTTTCAGAGAGATAGTCACTGGACCAAGGTCTTTTTTTAGTCCTTCAGGACATTCTTTTTTGATTCAGAAACTCCAGCAGCAGCAGCACCAGAGAAAGAATTTGACAACTTTTTTGCCCTTAGTCATTTGTTGGCACTCCTCTTACTGCCTCTGTTCATAATAGAGTGTTTGTGGGACCACATGTGAATTAAGATTAGGGAGCTGATCTTTGTAAAGGTTAAAATAAGAGTATGGCAGCCCGGTCTCTCAAAGCCCCTGCACTCAGGTGTGAGGCTGGGAATAATGGACAGGAGAATCTGAACTGCTGCCGCAGTTCAGCGTGGTGAAGCTGTGGCCTTGGCTCTCGTTGTGGAAAATGTGGTTACTGTAAGTTTGCATATCTGTCTGTTTTCCATATGCTGCCTAATTGCTTGCCAATATTGTCCAGGTATATCCTTATACTTGAATTTGAATGTTTTCCCAGGATTTGGGGGATTTCTGGCAGACCACTTGGAGCATCAGGATTTAATTTGACCTTTGGATATTGCTCTCTACAGCTACCTGAAAGGAGGTTGTAGTGAGACGGAGGTTGGTCTCTTCTCCAGAATAACTGCGGATAGAACAAGAGGAAATGGCCTCAAGTTGTGCCAAGGGAGGTTCAGGCTGGATATTGGGAAGAATTTCTACATGGAAAGAGTGGTGAAGCATTGGAAAACGCTACCCAGGGAAGTGGTGGAGTCACCATCCCTGGTGGTGTTCAAGAAACGTGTAGATGAGGCGCTAAGGGACGTGGTTTAGCAGGCAGGGTGGTGATGGGTTAATGGTTGGACTCCATGATCTCAAAGGTCTTTTCCAACCATAACAATTCTGTGATTCTCTGAGCAGAAGTCCGTGACCACTTGTCACCTGCAGATCAGTTATCACAGGAGCGCAAGTCTGATTCTCCCAGTGGTAGACTTTTTTGCACATGGTATGTAGTTCTTTGAGTGAACTAGTCCTGATCCATGCAGAAAATAGGGGTTCCTGTGTATGTGATGCATGCAGAGTAACTGAGCTCTTTCAGGGAGGACGTTAACTGTTGCCTGTGCCCTATATTGTGCAGTGCAGGAGGGAATGGTCCTACCCGAGAAAGGAATATGACCTGGAATCCTGGCACCATTGCCTACCCTGGAGAAGACTGTTTCCAGATTGGAAGGGTTGCTGTGGCTAGAGCTAAGGAAGAGATTGGTTGCTCCCTGTCTCTTACACTTCTTCTCTCAAGACTGAGGAGCCTTAAATAACGCTGTATGATACTGGATCAGAAACAAATAAACGCTGCCATTGCTCACCCAGTGCATAGTTTGTCCCTGGAACTGTTGCGCGTTTTTGGGGTCTAGAAATTTAATATGTGCTTGGGGGGTGAATGTGGGTGGGTTTACTGATAAGAGCTGAACAGAAACTTCTCTGACTCGCAAAGTTCCTGAGCTGCAAGTGATGGGAAGCTGGAGAGAAGTACCATGCACTTCCCCTTCTTAGTAGCCAATCTAGTAGCCTGGGCTGGCATCCAGTCCAGACCAGAAAGATTGTGGGAACCCTTAGCCTATGCTAGTAGTCATTACATCTCTATAAATGCCTAGAAAATTAGCAAAAATTGAGCTCAGGATCAGTGTCGTAGCCAGTGATGAAGCTTCAGTAGGAGGGAATGGGAGAATGGGGGGAAGAGAGAACAAACTCTCTGTGTTTCCCTGTCAGCTGGGCAAACAGGATGCTGCTGTTGTTCCGGGGCTATGCGTGAGCACAGTTGCTTCATGCTGTACCTTCACTGTCCTGCTGTTTTCAACAGCTCTTTTCACTGCCATTTTACTTAGAACTGCTGTAGACTTGTGAATCCTTTATTATTAATTTTTGTATTGGACCGAAGACTTTAATGGATTTTATTTTTCAGCAGTGATACGGATCATTGCGCAGTATTGCAGGAAATCTGCAGGGCAGGCTAGGCAGCAAGGAAGCCAGACAGCAGAGGGAGATGAAATTGCATAGCTTCAAGGTCTGCCAGCAAATAACTTCGAACAAATCCCAGTATTAGTGCTGTTGGCCTGTTCTCTGAAGCATTATCATGCAAACTGCCTCAAAAGAACCTCAACCTTCATACTTCTCCCTGATTCCTGGTGCAGCTTAGCTGTGCTTCGCTTTGATGTCTTTAGAAATGGAGGGCAGCTGTTCAATAGCCAGTGTCACAAGAGCCAGTGTTTCACTCTGCTTGGTGATTTTACTACAGAAGAGGAGATTCAGTGGCAGTTGGAATTGTTTTTTTAACATTTTTTTAACTAAACAGTTGATTTTTCCCTTAATTCTGTTAATTAGGTAGAAGAATTCAAAACTATCATCCTCCGAGCAGGTTGGTTCTATAATTTGCTTAAATTTTCTGTTTCACATGCACGTCACATTTTATTGGATTTGTGTCTTGCTGTTTAATCTTCGTGCTAACAGAGGCACATTATCTGTGGGAAGGCAGTGGGGGGGAAAAGAGGAGCAGAGAAGAAATCCAGTTCATAATGGTTTCATAACTCATAAGAGTTTCAGGACAAGGAAGCACAGAGGAGAGGAAAACTTTGAGAGCTAATTGAATAACCTCCTTATTTTGTGTATAGTGTAATATAAGCATATAGTGATTACAGACAGTTTAAAAGCTTTCTTTTTTGATTAGGAACTATCCAGTCAGGATGTATTTGAATTTATTTACCGTGTTTTTTTTTTTTTTTTTTTTTTTTTTTTCTGTTGCCCTCAGAACCCATTTCTGGTACCCTTTGTGCTTTGGGGCCAGTTCATATGGCGAGAGCAAGTATGGGCTGAAACAGGTTGTGTTTATGCTCTGTGGGCTTAGAGGAGGGCACACAGAAGGGCCCTTCCTCAGTGCCTCTGTCTTTCTGGTGGAAGCTGTTCTGAAAAGCCTTTCCAAGTCCAGCAGGGTTGCTGTGAAAATACACGGCAGGAGCCACATCCAAATGTTACTACTGATCCAGCGATAAAAATCTTTCTGTGAGGTAGGAAAGAGGATTCCAACTACCCTTTGGTCCTGTTAATCTGCCCCATAAAACTGTGTAATTTCTCCCCTAAACTCATGGAATTTGTGAAAGAAGAGGCATGGGTTGCATCTCTGCTGCTAAAGCAAGTTGGATTTTGAGAAACATGGTTATCTAACTCAGTTTTCCAGCAGTTGCTGAAGTTTTTGTGTGAATAAAACCAGACTCTTCATCTTTCCCTGGATTTTGGGTTTGAATGTGTGGTACAGTCAGCCTCCAGGTCTTGCCAGTAGTTTTGGTAGAAGCAAGCTTAACAGAAGAGAGGCAAATCCACATGGCTAATAAGATCTGCAAAACTTTATCAGCTTCATTATATCTGAAATCCAAATTCTTGAGAAGGCAAGCAGAGACAAAATTGATTTTAATTTGCCAAAACTGAGTAAATTCATATCCTGAAAGGAAAGTAATGAGCTTGAATCTAACCTGGTTTTCATTTTATTCTGCCTCAGGAAGAGTGCTTGGACTGGTAGTTGCGGGAAAGTTTTGAGCATCGTTGTAGCCATCCAGTATCAATGTTTGTGGTGCTATGTTTTCTTATAAATTAGAAGAGCTAATTTTCATTTAGGTGAAAAATATCCTTAATTCTATACGAAGAGTAGCAAGATGGAAGGGATATAGTTGTATCCAGCACTTCACTGTAAAGGTCTTGCCTTTTTTGAGGGCCTGTACAGTGAGCTGCTGCTTCTGCATCAAACACGACCGTTAAATTATTATTGAGGTAATTATCCTAATGAACTAAGGAAAAGCACATACCTAGGGTGGTAATCAGAACAGACTGGTGATGGATTTTGTTCTATAGGCAAGACCACATAGCAAATACAGCACTGGGGAAATTTCATTTTTGATTTACAGCAACAATTTTGATCAAAATAACAAGCCAACTCAGAATTCCCCGTGGCACTTCCATGGCACAGAGCTAGATGTTGTATTTTAAATACACAGAAGTACTTTAGTATGATTTTCTGGTTGTTTTTCTCTAATAAATGCTTTGTATTTCCATGGAGAGGGAATGTAAGTTTTGTCTGTAGCAATTCCAACTGAATTTGATATTTTCATTTTCCCAGCTCAGTGAAATGGTGCTGTTTCACCACTCCCTTAAAAACAGAAGTAGTAAGCTAGGCTCTGCATAGTGACCATGGTATTTATCTACATGTTTTTACCACTTAAAAATTGTCATATTTTAGATCTGATATATGATTCCTTTATGGAGCTTACACAGAGGCCAGTGGGTTACATTCTCTCGTAATTGCACCATAGAAAGCGAAGCTGCTGTTTTCATCTGATTTCTGTAGCTGGGGAAGAACCCACCTTGTCTCCATTTCAGGGCAATACTGCTAATAACAGAGTCAGAACCTAGCATGAAGGAGTAGAGAAAGAGCAGTAATGGCATTAAATTATCCGAACTGTTTTATGAACAAATGGTAAGAAATACTCTCCATTAGCTACAAGAAAATCAAGCTAAATCCTTGCTAAAACGGCATAGATCAGTAGAGAATGGAATAATTGAATATTCTCCATGTAGAGTATTATGTGAATAACTTCTGCTAGGCTGCAATGTGAAAGCCTCTTTTTTACTATATTTCATAAGTTGGTGCTGCTGCTACAGCAATGAGTGCTATCTCCAAATGCCTTGTGTGAATGAGGTTCTTTCCTCCAGAAGAATTCCAAAGTTTTTGATCAATTTTAATAAATCCTTGACTTCTGAAATGCCTTGAAAGCTGGAGTGGAAATGGAGCCCATGTTCTCCAGTTGGTTATGTCTGGGACCTGTGGAATATTTAAGCAGAGCTGTGCTGGTGTGAGGTTGGCGATTAGCTGCGATGTTAATAATTACTTCAGCCTTAGGGAGACGTGAGAGTCTTGTCTCGATGCCACTGCTGCCGGCGTCGCCATCACTTTCAGACCTGCAGAGTCAGTGAGACTGGGCGGCAGCACTGTCCACCCGGGTGTCATCAGCGGTTCCTGCTCATTTGGGCCCGTCTTGTTCAACCGGAAAACTGGAAGAAAACTGTCAGGATTGCCTGGTGAAGCCAGGAAGGGGCAGGACGTTTTCATAGCTTTTACTCTGTCCCAGTGCATATGTATTTTCCCCAAAAGAATTGGCTTCCAAATAAGAGAATAGACATGTTCCCAACTTTGCTAGGCAGAAAGACAGCTTTTTAGTGATGATAGGAAGTCTGTGAATCTGTCTCCTGTGTACAGAATTAATTGAACGCATGCAAGTCCCAACATATTTAGAAGAACTCTATGTAAAATAATTTTCTGGCAACATCTTTCAGAATAAATAGGATTTTAAATTTAACGGGCTCTTCTAGGGCCCAGGAATCAATGTTATTCCTAACTAAACAATATTCCTTCTGAAATAATATGTATTCGGAGTTTGTTGTTGGATCCTATGGGTTAGGAAGTCATTTGTCATTCCTGTTACTGGATAAATTAGTTGCCAGCAGCTTTGGCAAGAATAACTGAAAACGTGTGAAAGTCGTGTTTTTGAAGTGCCTTTGTGGCTTTCCTCGGGAGACCAATAGAAACAAGCCAGCAAAACAAATACAGAAAACTGAAAATAACAGAATTATTTCATGAGGATTAGGTAGCCCCTGGTGGCTGATATGGGTTAGGTATTTTGTAAGTCATTTCCCAGATGGTTTTTATTAGGTAGCTACAGATGTGAATGCATTGAGATTTCTTTGGGGAAAAAATGTGAAACAAAATTTCAAAAGTTGAAACAAAAAATGTTTTAATAAACTTCAATATTTGTTAAATGATATATCAAGTGTTAGAGGTACAAAGCTGACCCTGGGATATGTCTTCAGTTTCTTCTTCTGCTCTAAACAGGGTCAGAGTTCAGGCCTTCGGAGCTTAATCTAGCTCATCCTAGCAACTTCTGCAGTTATAATTTAGTCTGAAGGTTCCTTCTTCCCTTCCTTCGGCTGGAGTAAATGCCCCCAGGTTGACCATAATGGTTTCAGGCAAAGGGTCTGACCATGTTTTCTTTGGAGCCCTCCCTCTTGTTGGCACTTGCTCGTGCCTGGTCTCGTGGCCTCTCTGTGGCACTGTTGCAGGAGTTCATGTTGCTACCTGTTGCACTAAATGGGGAAAGGAAGCTGCTGAACATAACCCCGCAAAAATGATAGCCAGAAGTAAAGTCAGCACTGTGGACATTTGTTAGAAGTGTCTGCAGTAGGTACAGAATGCATAGGCATAGAGGAGAAAATACCCACTACTTGTTTTTTTTTTTTCTTCACTATTAAAGTTACCTTCAGCTATAAAACTTGGACCTCAATTAAGGTTCCAGGCACCCCCAGACATGTGAAGCTGGTAGAGAGCTGTCCTTGCCCACCAGCAGCAAAAGTTCTGAGATGGAGCAGTCACATTTCAAAGTTACTGGGAGGTAGGAGGTTTGACCTGATGTAGTGCATCTGTGACTCTCTGTAGTTATTTAAGACTGAGGGAACAGGGACAATTCATGTTGCCAGTTCAAGGCATACCACCATACTTCTCTTGGGATGACGGGGGGGTAGTTTTTCTTTTTAATCGACATGGATGTGACCCATTGTATAATGTTAAAGGATGAGGCAGGGCATGTTTTCTAAAGGTCACGAAACTGGAATATTGGCAGTGAGAATGTACTGTAGGATTGCTGATCCATTTCAACTGCTACTTCAGGGAAGCTTGAGCACTTTTATATCTCGGGACGACTCCTGTGCCACTGCTGTGTTCAAGACTGTTGCTTTTCTTGATGCCTGTGTCTGTCCAGGGAGTTCCTAACTCCTGCAGTGCCTCGCTGTGAAAGCCTGTAAATCTCTGCTTCACAAGGACTTGTTAGCTTGAGATACCCACATACAGGGAGTTGTGTTTTTCTCTGCTCAAGAGAAAACAAAGTTATTGCCCCTGTAAAAAAGTACCTTGTGCTTAATATTCTTTCTGCACTGTCCTCTTTCATTATGGTTTCCAACCACCATGACAGGAAGCTTTCTTGGCCAGGCATGCTCGAGCCATCCATATTCATTTCTTTTTGCTAATGAGAATTTGAGACTTCACTCAGTGTCAGAAAACACACTGAGAGTTGGCTGCCAGCTTACCCAGAGACTACTGCTCTTAGCAGTGTTTGAGAGGTGTTTCAGAATCGTTATCCTAGTAATGCCTAGTCGCAGCTCTTAATGTAAATGTTCCACTGACCTATTGCAATGTACATAAACACGCTGAAATGAAAAATATGCTCTTCTTGCTTTAAAAATGGCATATAAATGGAGATTCCTCAATTAGATGCTTTTCTCTTCAGTCTGCCCTAAGCTGTTGTCTAGATGTTTCTTGAGGCAAAGGAAAATGAAGTTTCAACAGAGGAAGCAACATAATCAGTCTGAAATTTTATGCGTGTTGTAGGCCTGGTCTTCCAGCCGTTGTTTCTGCAATGCTTCACAGTTGGCTTGTCAGTTTTTGTCATGACTACCGCCATGTTACAAAAGCTACTTGCTTTCCAACATTTGTCCAGTTGCCTGCAACTTCATCCCAAGGCACTTGGTTTAGGCTTTGTTTTTCTTCGTGTGAATGAATTTAAGTCATGGAGTCACTAAATTTAATGTCAGGAAATGGCTTCACATTTCTTCGTTTCTGTCCTACAGATCTTCTTCAAATAACCTTTGTTTTACTTTCTTCAGGCATTTTTATATTTGTTGCCTAGCTAAAGCTGAAGGGATCCTTAAATCTTTGAGCTCTGTAGCTTAGTATTCATCTTTTGTGTAAATGTTAGATTAGTTTGGACTATATATTTCTCTGTGACTCTAAGTCTTCTTAAAGCTTCAGCTTCTCCAACTGTTCTTTCTTCTGCAGGATGTTGTGCATTGAGCCTCTTATCCTTCCTTTGTCACTTATCATCCACTCCTCTCTATCACTTCCAGTCCCCAGAGCCGCTATCCCTGTTTTCTTTCTTCCACGCCGTCATGGGCAGTCTTCTCACCATTCCGTAACATCAGGGAGATGTGGAAACACCATAGCCAGGTTTTGTTTTAAATTTGTTTTTAAGAATAGTCATAAACACTGACTTAAAAATGAATGTCTTGCCTGAATATGAGAGTACACTGCCCTGGTTTGGCACCATGTCATTGTACAGAGTAAAAGAACATCAGAATAAACATTTCTTCTTAGGCTTCTTAGTGTAAGTCTGTGCTTGCTGCTTCCAGGTACCATCAGACTATATCTGTTTTTCATGTTTTTCAGCTACAGACTTTTCCTCTGTTCATATAATCAAGGATATTTTTACATGAAATAGTTGTTTTCTTACTTCAGCAGCACACACACTAACTTTAAGCCATTTATTTATATCTTTTAATAACTCAGGTTATCTGCAATATAAACAAAGGATAAAATTTTTAAAAATCCAACAGCCAAAAGAACCAAATAGTCCCTCTTTTCTTCTTCTTGCATTTTTTTTAGTCAGCTGCATATTCTGGATATGTGCCTTCCACACCTCAACTCAGCTTCTAACTATGTATTGCTTTCTCACTTCTCTCTAAAGACACAACAGGAAAGAATAGTCTTGATTTTTTTGGAGTTTTAGAGTCAAGTCTAATGACTATTCATTGACTAGGGTAGCGAAGTGCTTTCAGATGGACTTCTATGCACATAGACCCAGCAGGACCCAGCCTACTTACCTATAGACTTGCATCTGGGTATGCACATTCAGTGTACTCTTGATGAACCTTAACAGTTGCAATCTTTTTTTTTTTGTTTTTAAAGTTGGTTGGATAGCCAACATACTGTGGGACTCTGAAAAGCTTCTGATGAAGACCAGATTTGAGGGAGTGTTCTGGGAGGAACTTGCCTCGCCATGGTGATAGTTGCAGAGAGATTGGATCATGGGGACTTCCTCCTTAGGCATGAGTGGGAGAAGTGGTTTGCTGGGGAGAGCAGAAATGTCATCCAGAGGAAGGGTAGGAGAGATATTAGTGTACTGAGGCAGCAATTCTTGCTGTATTGGGCTGACATCACAGCAAATAGACGGGGAAAAGCAACAGCCAGACTTTCCTGCTGGCCAGAGCAGGTATTTGAAGGCTTTCTCATGTCAGCTGTGGTTGTCCCTGCTGAAGGGGCTGAGTGATGGAGTATTGCTCAGAAGAGTCAGGCCTTTGGAAGATCCCAGCTTCAGGTTCTGCATTTGTTTTGGTCTGAGGAGCAGTAAAACCTGTATTGTTCTAAACTGAACCATGTTTTTTTTCTTCTCCATAGCCTCGTCACGTTTTCAACATGCTGAAGAAGTACGTGCGTGCCGAGCAGAAGGACAGGCAGCATACTCTGAAACACTTTGAACACGTCCGCATGGTAGACCCGAAGAAAGCTGCCCAAATCAGATCTCAGGTAGTCTCCCTCCTGAGGGTTAAGGGTATCTGATTTGTTCATAACTATAGTGTAACTGTCAACTGATGTGTAAAACAACAAAAAAAAATTACCCCTTCCTGTACATATTTACATGCAATAAGAAATATTCTGCTTCTCAGCAGCAGATTAAAGCAAAGTGGTGTACAAATAGAGTGTGCATGATGTATCTTTTGAGAAGAGCTGTTTATCCAGGCAATGAGTGGGTTGGGCATTTCCTGAGGCACCCTCTAGAGCAGTATGTCCTGAGCCTTTGTTTGTGCTTTGGTAAATAATACTTCTGAGAGAGCATCTTTAATAGGTTTAGTTACCATGCACCATTTTACTTCCCTCTGCTGAAGTGGCAGAATTGGGAATGGTGTAGGCATCTGACTGACTGAGACTAACATTTTTGTATTTGTACAGAGGTAATGTAATATCTATAAATGTGATTTTTAGAAAGCAGTTGAGCTTAACTTGTTCTTAAAAAATGAGTGGCATAGTTCATCGCATTTTAGCTGCTGAATATTACTATAGTTAACGTGTATGTTTTGGAACAGTTCTTGTGTTTTTCCTCATAAATTGCAGAGAGTGCAAAAGAAAAAAAAAATCTGAAGAAGTAGTTGGCTTTCAAAACAGCAATTAGAATTGCAGGTGCGGAGAGTCAGCTGTTAAAAATGTTTGCTGTAATCTGCAGAATTTGCTTAGGTTGCCTCTGCAGGATGCAACTAGAAGCTCTGTTCCAGCCGCAGTTTTTGAACCGATTGGCATCACTAAAACACAAATCAAACCATGTATCTCCATGAATGGCACAATTTACTTATTTGACTTCTCAAACATCTCTTCCAGCCAGACTTGTACACTGAGATTGTGCTATCATAAAATTGCTACAACTAGAAATGTGCAGTTCTGAGTGTCTTCTGCAGTGATTTTAGGCAGCTTTTGCATGTCTGAAATATTTGAGCATGTCCTTTTGCATCCAGCATAGCTATTTAGTTTATAAAACACTGAATTATTAAAAAAAAAAAAAAGTGAAAATTTGCACACTACAATTATGTTGGCAGCACATATAGAGGAAAATTGGAGTCTGACATTTAGATACAAGAAATACAGTCTGCCTTTGTAGGCCCTGTTTTCTGTATGATGGTAATATTGTAGTAAGAACATAGAGCTAAGGAAGGAATATTTCTGTAATATCTTTTCTTCCTGAATTGTCCAAAAGATTGGTTAATGTAAGCTGGCAGATTTGGTGGGGAATTTTGGTTTCAGTGGAAAGTACAAACTTTCCACTGAAAACTATTTTAGTCAAAGTGTTAAGTACTCTATTTCAGTTTGAAGAAACCACAGCAGTTCTTCAGCGAACTGACAGTTTGTAGCCCATGTTCCTGTGTAGGCCTCATTGCCCACTCAGTGTAAGTCATCCAAGCCACAGCTCCGTTGCCTGAATTTCTGAGGGGAGAGGTGGTGTTTCCCACGAGTGCCCTGGGGAGCAACTGCAGTGACTCAGCCCGGAGGAGCCCGCAGCAACTGGCAGCGATAGAGTTGTAGACACACCAGACAACACAGGAATGCATCTGGGAAGGCAGCTCGGATGCTTTAAACTAGAAAACCGGAGCTTTCTTCGGAGAGCAGCTGGTTCTTTTTGCCTTATTAGGACAAAATAAAAGCAGTCATTAGACCTCACTTGGTTCATGTGCGATGCAAAAGCCTAAGGGTTTGGGCAAATGTACCAGTTACTGAAGGGTAAGAGAGGCTGTGAATTTTTGCCACAAACGCGGCTTGCAGAAATGCTCTGACTGATTCACAGCAAATTTAAACCCCCTACATTAAATTGTTTGATCGTTCCCATGCAAGCTCAGATTGTTTCATGGAGGAGCCTGTGTGGCCCAGAAGGCAGTGTGGCAGCTGTGGGAGAGGTGTGTGTTGTGATGGATTTGACAGTTTCAGTACAGAGAACCTACCCAAATGTTATACCTTGCACAGATGAAAACAATCTTGCTGTGCATAGTCTATAAAATTTACAGCAATGATGAGTAACAACAGTATCCCTCTCCTTAAAACTTTTGTTTTTCCACAGGTTATGACACATCTACGTGTGATATATGAACGCATGAACCAGTCCCTCTCCTTCCTCTATAATGTACCTGCTGTGGCTGAGGAGATCCAAGATGAAGTTGGTATGCAAATGCTTAATGCAGTAGAAGAAAAAAAGTATTTCTGTGTTGAAAAACCACCACCAAAAGCTAAAATTCATCCTCTTGATACACTGGTGTAGGTGACAAATGGGAGAGCAAAACTGCCAGTGTTCTTAAATTATAAATTAAATTACAATGAGGATTGTTAAATTGTAATCAGGTTTCTACTGTGCACATATAAGAAAAACAGTGCCTGGGTGAAAGGAAAGGCCAGTGATGGGATGGTCTTTGGAACAATTTTTTTTTTGCACAAGAAACGTCCTCTGTGGATGGGTGGTTGCTGGATTAGTTTCACAATTAAACAGCTTCAGCAGACCAGTGGATCTCTTAACAATTCCTTTGCAAAGCAAAAGAGGGAGATGTGCGATTCAGTTAAGGACAGGGATGTAGTTAGGGCCCGAGAAGGAGTGTGGTGAGGAGAGTCCTAGTGGATTCACTTGTACAAACTCCTATTTGGGAAGGAGGTACCTTCATGTGAGTTGGGAAGGGGGTCGGAGGAGGGAAAGACGGTGGAATTAATAATAATCCCCCACCATGTGTTTTGATTCTCCACAATTATAAGCCACTGTCAACAGCCTTAGTCTGTAGCTGTACGGTGCTGTTTAAAAAAATCATTTGAAACTGTCTCATTATTGTAGCAAAGGAGATGCCCTACTATTGTTAAGTCTCTGAGATGCTCGATTCACATTATTTCCCCAACGCCATTATTCTCTTGGAGTTTTTTTTTGCTTGAAGTTTCAGTTTCCTCTGTTGTTGGCAATGTTAACGTTTGTTGGTAGGGATGTGCTTTTTTTGTTTGTTTGTTCTTATCCTAAATATTGAAATGGAATGGAAATTTTAGAGGTTTTGAAGTGACGTAAGAGCAAAAATCTATTAACTACTTAGTGATCTACCGAAATCTTACTCTTAATCTCAAATTTAACACTTATTTTTAGTGTGGAAAAGAGACTGAAATCAGTAGAATGTTATTTCGCAAACGATGAGAGAAGCTAGGATATCTCCATGAAGCTAAGATATCTCAAAGGAAAAAATTGTCATGGTTTCAGCAATAGTTTTTGGTTCTGAAAAGAAAGCCTATTCTCTCTTGATACCAGCATTCTCCTTGTTGCTAGCATTGACTCTGTGTTTGCTTTTACAAATTAGTTTTAATGGAAGGAAGTTCACTGAGATCATTCCTTGCTGTTAAAAGAGACAGCATCTTCCTAACTTGGGGATCTATTTAAAATCTATTCTAAATTTATTGAATTTGTTACTCTTGGTACTCTTTCTAAATCCACAGAAAAAAAAAAAAAAGAATCTATTATAGTTGTAGAATCTGTGGAGAAGTAAAATATTAATAAAAATGCATTTTGTAACATTTCCAAGGAATAACTCAACTCTCATTAAAAAGACAAATGTTTCATTAAATACCTTCTTTAAGAACATTTGACTTAGAAAGTCTGAGTCAGTGGTAATTTGAAAAATACGAAGATAAGAACCTCTTTTGCACACACTTTGTCTCTGAATAAAAAATTGTCAGTAAGGAAGCATATTTGAAAAAAAAATTGTTATCTCGGGCTGTGATGCTAGCTAAGGTGGCAAATCTTCTCGTTTAGTTTTCTGTCCATGATATGTACAGTTTCTAACTTTTTCACCAACAGTTTTCACCTTGAGGAGTGAATAATCTCTGTGTTAGAAGACATGGCCATAGCAAAGGTAGTTTTCCTCTAAACTGAGTAAGCGAACAGTACATTGAACAGTGGTTTCATGAACAGCAGAACAAATGAGATCTGCTTTCCTGTGAATTCATACCTTGCAGTTAATTCCTGTGATGTGTAATAAGGTTTGGACTAGATGTGGATGTGCCGGTTTGGACTAGATTTTTTCATTTCTAGGAATACTACGTCCGTTTTTTTTTTTTTTTTTTTTTTTTGCACGGTTTCTCTGTTACCAACTGTTATTTTTTTTTCCTGGTACTGGACTGAAAATAAACTAAAACTTTCCTCCTGTCTTCCCAATGGTGCACTGCCAAAGGTCCATTCCTGAGAGACAGGCGTTTATCTTTTACAGTAAAGTGCCTGAGAATTAGATGCACATTTGTAATCTTTCTGTTACCTGTTGAGAACTTTATATTGAGCAACAAATTTAAATAATATCAGCTAGAAAAGAAAGCAACTGTATACAGAGCAATTTTGTCTGATATCTGAAAATATTTTTTATTGATGTTGATGAATTTCCATCTAGCAATTGGATAGTTGGCGTTCTTTTCAAATACAGGATATTTCTGAAGATCTTGACCTCAAAAAGCAGCTCCCATACAGTCTCCCCTAACATCCTCATAGGAAAGCTTAGGAAGTGTGGACTGGACAAGTGGACGATGAGGTGAATTGAGGACTGGCTGAACGATGGAGCCCAGAGGGTGGTGATAAATCGGACCGAGTCTAGTTGGAGACCTGTGGCCATTGGAGCCCTGCTGGGGTCAGTACTGGGCCCGGTGCTCTTCAACTTGTTCATTAATGACTTGGCTGAGGGCACAGAGTGCACCCACAGCAAGTGTGCAGATGACACCAAATTGGGGGGAGTGGCCAACACTCCCGAGGGCTGTGCTGCCATTCAGAGAGACCTAGACAGGATGGAGAGTCGGGCAGAGAGGAACCTCATGAGGTTCAACAAGGACAAGTGCAGGGTCCTTCACCTGGGGAGGAATAACCCCAGACACCAGTACAGATTAGGGGTTGATCTGCTGGAAAGCAGCTCCATGGAGAGGGATTTTGGAGTCCTGGTTGACAAGAGGTTAACCATGAGGCAGCAGTGTGCCCTCGTGGCCAAGAAAGCCAATGGGATCCTGGCCTGCGTCAGGAGGAGCGTTGTCAGCAGGTCGAGGGAGGGGATCCTGCCCCTCTGCTCAGCTCTGGTGAGACCACAGCTGGAGTGTTGGGTGCAGTTCTGGCATCCCCAGTACAAGAGGGACATTGAGCTTCTGGAGAGAGTCCAGCATAGATCGACAAAGATGTTTAAGGCACTGAAGCATCTATTGGATGAGGAAAGACTAAGTGAGCTGGACCTGTTTAGCCTAAAGAAGAGAAGACTGAGAGGAGATCTGATCAATATGTACAAGTACTTGAGAATGTAGGGAGTAGGGGGCCAAACTCTTCTCCGTGATGGCCAGTGACAGAACAAAGGGTAATGGGTACCAGTTGAAACACAGGAATTTTCATCTCCATGTGAGGAAGAACTTCTTTCCTGTGAGGGTAACAGAGGCCTCGCACAGGCTGCCCAGAGAGGTTGTGGAGTCTCCTTGTCTCGAGATCTTCCAAACCCGCCTGGATGTGACCCTATACATTAACCACGAGTCTTTGGACAAGACTTGGAAAGCTTAGGCCAGAAGTTGTGTAGGAACCAGTTTGCCATTCTGGGTGCAATGCGTTTCTCAGGGAACATTGGTGCAAATGTCCTGCAGTTCCCACTGGGTCACTCCCTGGTCATGCACTCTATGCAGCAGATGCACTCCCTGGTGCTGAGCAGTGTTTCTAAGGGACAGGAGCCCATCCCATGAATCTGAGAGGGGCAGCAAAAACCTAAGATGTATTTTTACACTTTTTCCCACCTTTCTCTCTGATAAATCTCATATAGTATTTAATATGTACAAGACCTCAGAAAGAGCAACGGCAGACTTAAGGGGAATGATCAAGTCCTTTTAACACATCCTGCTTTAAATTCTTGTTTGATTAGACTGCTTATCCATGTATGTAAAAGGTAATTTATTGCAGGGAGCAGCACAGCTTTTGAGTTAGAAGCTACATCAGAGTTCTGCATATCAGTCCACTGAGCAGGCTTTGAGCTGAATATTTCATTTTATCTTTGCTGCTCTGTTTCCAAACCGATGTCCCTGACTGCACGTTTTGTGACCCACTACTGATGAAAAATTCAGCACAGCTTGCTACGGCAGTGTGGTAACCAAGCTCTGATACACTCAGTTATGGGCACGTAATGTGGAAGAAAACAGGATTCTGTTTGTTCCTTGGCAAATGCATTCAAACTACTGTCACTTTATCATTCGGTTCCACTGCCCTTATCTCGTTCCTCTGCAGCGCGGTGCGGATGCGACCTTCATGTCATGCGGTTGGAAGGGAGGACAGAGAAGAGCAGGCCCCCAGATGGCTACTTGCATTGAGCTGGATGCAGAGTACAGAGGATGCTGAGGGTAATGTGCAATTTCCAGCACCTGTGCGCACCAGCCCAGTGTAGCGAAATCTGAGTTCTCCCTCCAAATGCTCCGTTCACAACTTCTTGTGAAGATTGTATGTATTTTTAGAGAAAGGTTGACAGTTGTAAATATAGGACAAACTACAGACTGGATGTGTGAAGACCTCTTTTAACCCTTTAACCTGTCAACCTACCTCTGTGCGTGTTTTCAGACTGGCATTGCCTCAGCTAGTTAAGGCCTACCATCATTTTTAAAGCTAATTGTTTCTGTTTCTAGCTGTTAATTATGACCTACAGTGAACTCACAGCCTTGCTGCCTTTATTTCCACAGCTCAACCTGTGTGCTGTTTTCCACTTATGCTGTGGTATCTGTCGAGAAGTTCTGAGAGCATTAGCTGTTTGCCACAAGCTGTCAATCCCAAAACCGTGGTGGTTTATGGCTAGGTATTGCAAAACCAAGACCCAGCCTTGGAGGCTTTGCAAAATTAAGTTCAGCCTGCCCTGCTGCATGCCATTTGTTTTGCCATTGTTTTGCCTTAAGATTTAGCTGAAGGGCGAGAAAGCCTCCTGCAAAATGATGCCAGAACCATTGAAGGGATGTGTAGGATTTCTGCACCTTTATTTCAAGTTGAGTTGCCATATAGAGGTATCGGGATAATAAAGACAACATGACATACATTAAATGTGTCAGTAGCTCGTTAGAATGATGTTACAATGTTACATATGGCATTGATATAGAACAGAATGGTGTATATAGAGAGTTCATATCAAGTAAGGACCATATTTGCCATATGATCTGTTTCAGTATGTTAGACAAGAAAATATCCAGTAGGTTTCTGAAATTGTTTTTTGAGCAGGGAGACTGTGGCTAAAAAATGACAAAGGAGCTGTAGTCTTCCTCCAAGACTTAGAGTTAAGAGTAATATTATTTTTTTGCAATTAATATCATATATCAGGGTAGTTATAGTGGCTTATATTTTTTGTTGAAGCAAAACAGGGATGTTGAAATATGGGCGAATGAATAAGCACTGTGGACCTTACCTGTAGAGGAATGGGCCTAGTTAGTGAATCAGCACAGAAAAAAATAAGAGGAATTATCATAAGTTGCCCTCATCATAATGGTTCTTAAGGTTGTGATCCAAATGATGAAGCAGTTCAGTCACTGTCAGTCCTCCTGTCTCTGTCCACACTAGCATTTAGGCTTGCGTAGGAGTGTGCTTTGGTCATGAAGGTTTCAGGCATCCCTGTTTATTGTGTTGTGCTGAGACAGGCACTGCAAGGTTAACTTGGTTGCTGATTTGAGGTGGTTTCTAGGACTAGACGAAGATGCTGAGAAGCAGCACATGAAGAACTGGGAAATTAGAGATGTAAAGCTGTTTTTCTGAAGCAATTCCTCTCTGTTCTAGTTAACCATACTTTACAATCAGTATTTTCTTTTATTTTTTAAAATGACAAATAGGGAAAGACACAAATTCATTGCACAGCTGCAGTTCTAAAAATCTGTAGTTGATAAAAGTTGGACTAGGCCTGCTAACTTCTAACACGTTCTGCAGTTCAGGAGGTCAGATTTGTCACCTGGAATTTTGGTTTCTGAGTTGCCCCAGGTGCTTGGTCGGTACTTCAGGAGAGGATTACCTTCTGTTCGGGAGGCAAGGCAATGTAACCTTTGCCAAGTCCTACGGATTAGGTTTCCAGCCTGTATAAAGTTTCCTCTCTGTAAAACCATTACTTTTTTTTGTGGCAGCAGCTCTTCTGCTTGGGTTTCATGGAATTTACCTACCCCATGCAAGAATGTTTCAGTGAGCTCTCAACAGGTTTTCTGGAAGCAGTACCATCACGTGCAGCTCTCACCGCAGCGCGCGCTGAGCCCCAGCCTCCAGCTTTCGGGATGGGGCTCAGGCGGGTGCCTGGACTCTGTCCTCTTGGCTTCCTCCTGCTCCCATTGTGCTCTGCCTCCCTCACCCACAAGGATAATGGGACGGGAACAAGCAGGCTCAAGCGACTGTCAGGTACCAGGTTAACTTCCAGCACTAACTGTGCCTGTATGTTCTCCCCATGATTGATGTGACACGCTTATGCGTAGCCAGGAACCTTCATTTTCCAAAGAAAACTCTGAATTTTCTGTAATCCAGTTACTTTTGATCTTCTCCCTCAAAGCCTTGTGGCCCTCAATTGAAAAGATTGTTGGAACTATAGCAAAAATATCTTGCAAGGTCACCATGGGTAAAAATAACAGAGTTCTCCTATAAGAGCAAACAAATTTTACATTAAGTGTTAAACACTGTTTAAACAGTTTTTATATGCTTAATTACTGCTGGGGTGTGATCCAGGTGAAGTCTGATAAACAGTTAAAACATCTTCCACACGGGGAAGTTTCCATTATAGTGTTTACTGTGCCAGTGGTTTTGATATAAAAGCACTTCTCTTTTGATTTAAGTACCAGTAAGATGCAGTGGAGCTATTTGTTGAAGCAAGGTGATGTATTCTATTTTTAATGGGGATCTAACAATGTCCTGTGCTCTGCTGTGTTTTAATAGGCAGAGGTGGTTGGCAGCTGGGATGACAGGTACATGTTGTTGCAGGCTTTGGAAGTCCGCACATCATTAGGCAGCTTCAGAGAGGTGAGAAACCTCTGTCATTTCTGCAGACTGGAGGCTCAACTCTATGTGCTAGTAAAGAAATATTTTGCTGCAGATTAGGAAAGAAAAAGAAATCCTACAAATAGATGCAACATTTTTCTCTTCCAGGCATCTCTTATTTTCTATCCAGATTATTTGACTGTCACAGGAAATTAGACAGAGAATAGTAGATGATTAAAATAGATATAAATATACTTTACTGACACAGACGTTCTCAAATGCTTTCATTACTAGCATGCCATATGCTCCCCATCTTTTGTAGCTAAATGGTCTATTGTATCTTGCCATGAGTCCTACTGTTCATCAGGAAAGATATGAATCCTGATTTTTGTGTTCACAAGCCCTTTTTGAATCTCATAAATATTGTGAACATGATTTTGGGGAAGAAGAGTACAAGCTTCCTGCAGATACTGTGAAAGGGATGAATGACTTCACATGTCTTTGGATCAGCTGGAGAGGGGAGCTCTTTTAAACAGGAAAAGATGCGGGGCCTCTTTCTTTTCATCTACTTTTCAGAAATTTGATCAGAATTAAAAGACATCACAAAATATTTTATGAGAATATTTTTCCTTTGATTTGAAAACATTATTCTGGTTCATTTTCACCATTGAGGAAATCTGGCCTAGTGGTTCAAGGGCTAAAAATGGAAACCTGAAACTTTGATAGTTATTGATTTTAAACTAGTATTAATATTCTGGAGATGCACTCTTCCAGTTAGTATTTAAATATTTTCTTTTAGCAGGATAAATCAGAAGCTCAATTTTCAGTAGGAGCTAATATCTAGAGGGCACTCTGTCCTGCCCCAGCATGAAGTCTCTAGCCTGCATCCTTTCCAGTTCTCTTACTGTAGCCCAAGGATGTATTCATTTATTTATTTCCTTAAAAAGAGAAAATGCTGCAATCACAGTGGCAACAGGTTTACTCTTGTACTACATCCATTTCATGGTCTGTATTTTCTCCTATTTTTTCTTGTTTGATTGTACACACAGAAAAGTGTGGATTTGACTAGGATTTTGGTTGTAACTTTCCAACCATTTCATGTGCCATTTTCTGATGTCTTTCAGACCAAAGGCTGAGGAGTTCTCCTTGGAGACCCTGGTTTCTCCTGGTTAGAGGGGTGACAATTGTATGCAAGTGTTAAAAAGATACTATTTTAAAGCAATACATGGGTATGTTCTGTTCAAAAAATAAAAAGGCATTTTAGGTCACGACTCCCTCATAGGTATGAACACAGATATGTTCATAAACGTTTGATTTGTTTGATTTGATCTGCTACTCCTCCTGTCTTTGACAGAAGTAAGAGAAGCCGGAACACTTGTTTTTGCGAGGATACAGATAAAATACATGGTGGCCTGCCAGTTTTTCTCACATGGCCTTACCTGGTGTTATTTTTTTAGATTCTGCTTTTACTACCCTATGCTGCAATGTGGCTTCTCTCAACCTCTTTATTTTGTAGTAATTGGTCCTACCACTCCAGGAACTAATGAGCTAGCTTATCTTGTGCCAAATTTAAAATGTTGCTCTTTTTTTAGATGGATAACAAAAGTCTGAAAAGATCTCAATGTTCTCTAGCTTGCAAATATGATCTGAAGGAAGATTTAGCTTAGAAGAGCTTGACTTGCTGTGAATGTGTAGCTTTAAATCAAGTGAAATACTGTCTGATTATGGAAATGCCATCACTTTCTGTTACAGAGAGTTTTTTGATGCCCTAAACATACATAGACCTAAATATATGTAGAAATGCATGTGTCTAATGCAGGTGAAAGTTATATGTGATATGCATGATGCAAAGGCCCTTCAGTTAAGCCAAAAAGGAATCATTTCGGGAGCCTCCTCGTGCTCTCCTGCCCCAAACTTTACCAGTTTGTGGAGATGGGGAAACCTCTAACAAACTACTCTCTCTGCTGTCTTTCTGTCTTTAATCAGTATCTGTGACCACCAAAGCAGCCCAAAATCGCAGGAGTAAAACAAATGCCACGGCAGCTTCCAGTTTATGCCAGTTGTTGAATGACAGATTTTCTTTCATAATTGCCTCTTGTAAAGAAAAAACTCTCTCATTTTGCGTAAGTCGGTTTAAGATTAAATTCCTTGTAGGAAATTTTAGATTGTAAAAGAAGGAAATTAATGTTTTTGGAGTTGGGCACAAGTTTTCCTGTGCTACCAAACTGCTGCGTGTCTGAGCGTCAGTACCAGCCGTGTGCACTCAATAATGCAGTTTGTAGAGCTAACACTGCAATCACTGCTCCCAGAAGAAGTCTCTGGACTTCTCATCTGGAGGAATTTAGTCTCAAGTTTGTGTGACTGTGGCTGGGCATCCTGCAGGGCAGAGCAGGGCAGAGGAGACCTCTACTGCAAATGATGTTTTAAGTTCCGTCTTACTCGGGCATAACATTCTGTTCAGCTCAGCTCCATGAAAATGTTTAGGTCAAGAGTATTACGGTCAAAAGTATCTAATCTGTTCTTGCAGGACATGTTCTTATTATAGGGATAAAGAAGGAAAAGAATTACCGAGGATGTATGATTTTACAGAATACCTGGATTGATGGAAATGTTGCAATAATCTCCTAGCAGTTGTTTCTCATGGACATGGGGTTACAAATGAAGCAATTTTTCATCAGCACAGCTTTCCCCTGCTGTGGGATTCTCATATCCCCAATTTAATTGAAAAATGTATTTTCTTGAGTAGCACTAGCCAGGTGGGGGTTCCAGTCCTTTCACTACTCTGCTCCTTGCTATTAAATGAAGTATATGAAAAATGGCAAAGAAGCCATCAAAACAGGCCATGTACCCCTTAATTTGTATTTTTGCTGTACATAATGAACATATCTCAAGAATACTCAGCCCAGGATACATTTGGCCTGTCAAGAGCTAAAGCTGCAGTTATTAAATAGCCCAAATGTATTTTGTCTGAGTTCAGTTTTCAGAATTCAGTTTTGGTGAATTTTGATTTAAATTAGGACAAGTGAGTCATATCTAAAATGCAGTTCTGTGATGCAATAAATTAAAACTCATATATGTATATATAGTTATGGATTATTTAGTTTCCTAAATACTCCTTAATCACTCTCTAAATAATAAAAATAGTTCCCTGGCTGCCTCAGAGTTCAGCATACGTCAGAAATTCATGTGGGATTTGTACTTTGACCTTCAGAAGTATTTTTAGAAAATGATGAGTAACTGACTTTTTCAGGTGTTGGAAACAGGAGGAGTTTAAAGTTCTGGTCTGGGTTTGGATTTTACTGTCTGTTGTAAGGTCAGCAAGTAACTGATCATTTTTGTCAGTATAGAAAATGAGAATAAAGCTCAATAGAAGTTTTTGAAAAGTTTTAAAATGCCTTTTTTTTTTTGTAGGGCAGTTTCAGCTTTAAGATGAATTATCTGCTAGAATAAAAATTTTGATGACTTCTTTCCTCCTCCCATAGGACTGAGAATAATAAGGAATACTTATTAAGCTTACAGGAAAGACAAGGGCAGAGGGAGTATTTGTGTTTAAATTTAGACTCTTCCACCTACTTTGAAGCATTTAGTGGTATTTTCACTGGAGTTAAATATAAAGATAAATTTAAACTTTAGGATTTTAGCACAGTGCTCTGTGTGAATGTTGATATGTATTGTGTATAATCCTGATTACAGTATCGAGTTACAATTCCATATTCTTCCCCAAGCATATTTTAATACTGCTTTGCTTAGGTTGGGGCTAGGTTGCCATCCTCTTCCTGAAGAGGAACTGAGTATCCTGAAGCAGCAGCCCTTGCTCCGTAGGCAGTGGGCAAGGGCAGTGCTAGAACACAGAGCATCCCCATCAGGACCGTCACTGAAGAGCTTTTAATGAGGTGTGGGTGTCTCTCTCTTTTTTTTTTTTTTTTTTTTTTTTTTTTTTAACAATTCTTCCTACTGAAGCACGAACTTCAGGGAATTTTATTGTTTAATCTTACTTAGAAGAATGTTCTGAAGAATTTCTGGCAATATTTCAGACTAGACCTTTCCCCTAAGTCTCTGAGGTGTGAATAAATTATTTTGCAAGGAAAATTCTGTGAACAATTTGTTCCAGGTTTCAAGTATGTCTTTTAAATAAGAGCAGCTAGAGTTGTGTGGAGCAGAAGGTAGTTATCTCAGAAGTGTTCTAGTTGCATTGGATACCCAGTAAAGAAGAGAGAGTATATTATGATTGGAAAGGAGAAAGAAGAGAAGACAGTATTTAAATTACAGTAAAGAAAAACCTCTTTTAGGTGCAACTGACAAATAAAATACCTCTCTTCTGCTCAAGCGGTTTTACTGTTATGTAAATACTGTTTAATTTGAGTCTTCTTTTTCGCATTTGGCTCTGCACTGGAGAGACGCAGAACTTCATAGCTTTTCTGTTAAGAATCTATAATCTATCTCCAGCAGCTGTAAGTGATAACCGACTTAGGTGAAAGGTTTTCTTTGCCCTAAGATTANCTTTTAATGAGGTGTGGGTGTCTCTCTCCTTTTTTTTATTTAACAATTCTTCCTGCTGAAGCACGAACTTCAGGGAAAGGAGTGATATCATATGGGGGTGGGATTTTTCAGCCTTTTACTCCAGAGCTTTTGAAGTTGAGTGGTGAATTCTATTNCTTCTGTTTTTATCTTAATAAAGTTTGCTTTGAGGCAGAGGGAATATATTTAGAACCTCGAGATCCTGAAGCTGCAAGCTGATGTTGTTCTCGGAGTATGGGTAACTACTTTTCATTCAGCGTTCTTGCCCAAAGGAGTGATATCATATGGGGGTGGGATTTTTCAGCCTTTTACTCCAGAGCTTTTGAAGTTGAGTGGTGAATTCTATTTCTGATACAGTATTACTGATTTAACCACATAATGAGTAGGGAATGAGAGACAGAGAAGGAGACAATAGAGATGGGGGGAAAAAAAATCAAGCCTTGAAGAAAGGAAGAGAAAGGTCTTGCTTTTGTATTTAACTTTTTTTCAGAGATAACACAGACTTCTGGTTTTTTTTTTGCCTTATCCCACAAGCTCTGCTTTAAGCTTCCTTTAATACTCTCTGCTTTTAACTAAAAAGAAAATGCAGTCATTAACTGGCCTTTAAATATTAATAAATTACATATATGCACACATCTATAAACATACATATATACTTAATTTTAGCTCATAACTAATGTCTTTAGCTGTTAGATAGCTAAGAATTTATTGTAATAATTATAGTATTCTTTCATTTAAGGTGAGGAATATCATAGCAGCTTTCTTTTTTTTAAAAAAAAAAAAAAGTAGGCAAGATTCCAAGACCCTGATCTGAGTTTTATATTAGGCTCTGTAACAAATGGAAGATGGGTAGTACTGGTTCTTCCTTGATGATGTGTCTTGGAAATTCCTGTGAACCTCTGCCCAAAGCTTTTTGAAATTCCATAGTCACATCTGAAACTAAATTTGCATTAAAGTCCATCCCAAATGAAAAGAAAAAAACACCAAATGGAATTTAATCACTGTATGGTAATAAAACAGACACCTAAGTGTGTTGCCGAATTGGGTCTTCCAAAGCTTTCTCATGCTTTGAATACCGCTTTCCAGCAGAATAATTTTTACTACACGGTCCATTTGCAAGAGGACAGTCACACTGTATGTAATTTGAACTCATTTGTTTTTCTATAGTGTAAGTCAAATACTGTCTGCAAGGCAAATGCAACCAGAAGACTTATTAAGTGCACCTACTTACAGGAGAGGAATGATTTGCATCATTCTAATGCTATGGTTTGGGAATCACAGAAATCCACATATGCTGAAAGAGCACAAGCAGAAAGGATAGAAAATAAGTAAAAGTGAAGATAAAGTGTTTTTTTTTTCATTGTTATTTCTATATGTTAGAAGAATATTCACTTTTAATATGGTTGCGTTACAACTACTCTAAACTTCAGAGCTGTATTTCTTTCAAAACTAGAGTTCTAAGGCTGTATTACATAAGGATGGAGAGTGGTTGTTACTATCTCTTTTCTGGGGAAAATATTTTACGTTTGCTATTTTACTTTAAATGCTCATGTTCCTAGAATTTGAAAAAAGCAAAATTCTTGTTACCTTATTGAGCGAGATTTTCATTCATTCTGAAGTCTACAAAGCTACTGCTGCTACTTACCCTTGCCCTAGTTGTGATGTCTCTTAAAGAAAGAAAATAAGAACTGCGAAATATTATTTTTCCATGGTTTTTGCTCTTTGAAGTCTCAGCTGCATGCTGAGGGAGAGTCGGACTGCCCCGTGCAAGTTTCCAAAGGAGCAGACCTGGGTGTAATAGGCCAGGCTAGCCGTGAGACGGGGAGCGGCTCCGCTCTCACGAGGTGATCGCGTATCTGCCAGCACAAACCGGAACGTGGCAGGCTGGGCTCATCTCCAGGCCCTCAAGGTGAGGATGTAGCTCGTGACGCTCTCATGGCCGCCTGCAGCACGTGCAGGCGACACGGCGCTCCTGGGCTTGCCAGTAAAGTCCTCATCAGAGTTGCTCTCCAAATTGAATTGGACTTACTCTGTAAAAATGAATTAGTTCAACACTGGATAGTACCTAATTGTATTTTGCATCTCAATAATGTCAGAATGGTGTCACTTAGTAGTATGTGACCTTATAATGTTGTAATATCTGATGCAGCAAAACACCTTAGAAATCAATTTTATAAAATATATGTTTGAAATTAAGCAGATCTTAATCTTTTCTGCTTAGCTGAAGGATTGAATGAGGTTAAATTTGAGTTCACATGTACAATTTCTTCTGACTTGGGCAAAGGCTGGAGAAAATTCTCTGGATCTTTTTTGGCATATTCCTTTCTTTCGCCTTAGAGGAAGAAATATCACTTGATTCGAAAAGTTATGTATATGAAATCTACAAGATACACAAATGACTTAACCCATCTCTCTGATGTTACAGAAATTGCATTCATCACAGATGTGGAAAGCACTTTGAGCCCCAAAAGGCCCCTTTTGAAAAATCTTTACATTCAATACTAACACTTAGTATTCAGGAGTTTCCTACACAAACTCTTACCTAAAGCACATGTCAGTGAAAATGACTTACGCAGAAATACATGGGCCTTCTGAATGTGAAAAACATGTCTTTGTGTCAAGTTTGGGAAAGTGAAATTAGTGCAACAGTCGGTTAGAGGTATGCTGTCATTTTATATATGCATATATACACACCCATTTGTGCCCTAATATAGAGGCAAATACACATATAGGAAAGACATCAGGGAAGTCTCGTTTTTATATTTAGGTTTGGCATTTTGACTCATATGGCTGCAAAGATGTAGTCATTGAAATTTACTTAAAACCTGACTAGGTTGCCTTAGAGCAACTCCTTTGGACACATGCTGCTACTGAAGAATGTGATACTGCTGTGTCCTGATGGAAGTAACAGAGTTGCTGTGTCCAGCTTGTTACCAGGTTTACCAGGTGCACTATAAGAAGCTATTGGGTAGATGTTCTCAGCAAAACTTATTTGTAACATAAAACATATGTATGATTTAAACTGTCTTCAGACTGGTGCAAGTTAATCTGCGTGCACCTGCAAATGTAGCAGTCGCTGTGACTTAAGGCGCTTTTCAAGTTCTGCTGTTGAGAAGAATAAGGAGGTTGCTGACACTTTTTATTTTGTCATTTTGAAAGCATATGCTCAAAAGCAACCATAACTTTGGAAAAAAGCATGTTTCCAGTTCAGACTGAATGGAGACTGATAAGATAATCATTATGAGTCGTTAAGACTGTATTTGTAACCATTTATTTGAGTTGATTCCCAAACAAATTTTGTTAAATCAATGTATATTCTATCATGTAGGTGTGGTTTTAGAAAGGAGTTTTAATGTGAAGATTGAACTATGGCATGTGATATGAAGGTGTCTTAACTACTGCATAGAAGAGGTGTTTTGGGCACATTTTTGTTTCCTAATCATGTGTATCTGCCTGGATGTGACCCTGTGCCATGTGCTCTAGGTGGCTCTGCTTGAGCAGGGGAGTTGGGACCCCAGAGCAGGGACTGGGTGATCTCTTAGAGGTCCCTTCCAACCTCAACCATTCTGTGATTCAACCTTTAAATTGAAGAAAAATGTGCTACTGAATTTTTTTTTTTAAGCTGCTTTCTAAGTAAATTCAAAACTCCTACACATGGTAGGAATAGCAGAGTTTTCGTCTGGTAGATAGTCTCCTTAGAAAGAAAACACAACAAACTCCTAAAAATAAGTATTATAAGTTGTTTTGGAAATCTTAAGTAATGAAATATTACAGTAAGTAAAAATGATGATTTGATAGATAACTAATGGATTGCTGGCATTCCAGAGCAGTAAGTAAAGCTGCTCTGTATTAAACTTCAACCTTTATAGCTGTGTCAGTTAAGCATTGGGTTAGGTATCGGGGTAAACCCTAGGCTGATGTTGTATGCCAATATAAAACAGATATTTACAAAATCTGTGGAACTTGGGGGTTTTTTTTGTTTGTTGGTTTTGACATTCTAAGACTCAATCACTTTGAACAGGACTTGTCTTTGCCAATATGTGGTCCGGAGGTTCTGTATATGAGCTGATCTTAACGGTCAGGAGTCCACTAGAAGCTTCTGTAGCAGCTTTTTATTTTCTTTTCCTTTGCCTTCTGCTCTGTAGGTCTCCTTGCCCCTGAGATGATGGTCTGAAAGGAGTTTGTAGTGGTGTTAACCTTCTGCCTGCTTTCGCAAACCTATTTCTTTTCAGCATTTCTGTATGTTTTGTTCAGTAGTGATAAACTGTGGGGAAAGGCTGACAGTGAGACAAAAGATCATGGTAAATCCAAGAAATGGTTTAGTAAAATCCCAGAAGTGAGCTTCTTGTGCTGAGAAAGAAAGGGTTGGGGTGCCTAAAGGAGGACTTGTTGTAAGCTGGGGTGTGGGTATCCTGTTTGTGGACTGCTTGTGCACCCGCACACCAGATCCAGAGCTGCTGGGAGATCTGTGCTCCGGACTGAATGTGGGTACTATTGAACACCCGCTTCCAAATGGCAATAAGTATAAACATCCTCCTTATTCTTCTACAAGTGGTGGTAGCACTTGCAGCATGTTACAAGGAGATAGTGTGCCAGCAACAACAGCAGCAGAGGAGCAAGTCTGTTATGGGAAAATTGTCAGGATTTTTGGCCTGTTGGTTTGCTAGATGAAATTTTGAAGAGCAGATTACAATCTCTGTATTTTCAACACCTAATGTCAAAGATCTTTGCTACTCAAAGTAAACCCTTGAAATAGTTTTGAATGCACATGCTGGCCTTCAGCTTTACTCCCTGCTTATTTGCAGAATTGTCTTTTGCAAGGTAAGGGATTGAACTGGCAACTGTGAAAAATGGAGGCAATACTCAAACTGGTGACAAGCAGTGAGGTTGTGTGGCTTTCCATTAGTGTAACTGGTAACTCAAGCAGCTAACAGCACTGTGAACAAAATCAACACTGAAAAATTGATCTTGGAATTTGCCAGCCAGTGTCAATAACCAGAAATCCTGGAGCAAACTGTTTTTTTTAGCAGTTCTCAGCTTGGAGCAGTTACTTGCATATGGGTCACTCGGTGCTGACTTGGATGCCTTGGTGCGATGGGCTCGAGCAGAGCACCCCAGGGGGGAGCTTGCAGTGTCTCACCATGGCTCAGCATCCCGTCCGCCACGTCAGATGGGCTGATTCACTTTGGCCATTGTTTCCCCCTTGTAAAATGGCTGTGATGATAATCCACTCATTGTAACGCGTCCTGCCTCGCTCAAGCTATTGTGCGGGCCAGTTAGTGTCCGCGCCGTGCACGGCAGCTGAGCAGGGCACAAAGGGACCTGCGGGTCCTGGGGACAGCACCCTCCGTTCAGAGGCACTGAGCATCCCTGTGCAGCCTCCTCCCCAGCACCCATAGCGTGGAGGCAGCCGCGCTGCGATGTTAGTCCCGTGCCCCCCTGTGCCAGCCTGCGGTGCCCGGCCGTGGCTGCCTCTCACCACCTTGGCCTTCCTGCCCGCGACGCTCGCCTTCCTCCCCAGCATTGCGCCAGCCCTGGGCGCTCCTCACCCTCGGCCTCCGTCCACAGGCAGCGGAGCGCAGCCCTTTCCAGGGGGCTGGAGCCTCCCTGCAGGTAATGGCACGCGCGAGCGGGGTGAGGGAGGGCAGGAATCGTGAGGGTCGGCTCGAGGGCTTGTGATCCCCGCCACGGGCGCGTGCTACCGCCACCATGGTCTGTCCCAGGCGGGGACTGAGACGTGGCAGGAAAGAGAGGAATTGCTCCCCAAACCCATCTGGTTCTGCTGTCGGAAGATTTGGAAGTTGTGGAGATGCTTAGTGGTTCTGAGATAATCGCTTTCCTGGGATTTAGGGCAACTTTTTATCACGATGCATTCAGATTGTATCAAATGATCGTTTTTATTGTAACATATTTGGATGGTGTCATCTGTGACTACATGCTGGGCAGCTGGCACTGCAGAAGGCAGCCTTCCTACTCAGACCACTAATATCCAGGTCCTTTCTGTAAGCCTTGTCTTCGTACCTAATAAGAATTAACATCGGTAATGGGATACAATGTCTGCTCAGAATATTGAATTGCTTTGGCTCTCTCTGCTGTAAGGAGACAGTTTAGTTTGATAAAGGATTAATGCAAGTGCACTGGGGAGAAAAAATTGAACTTGCCTCCGTGGTAAAGATTTATTGTGTATCTTATGAAATAATACTGTTTTCAATAAAATGAACACAAAGGGACAAACAGTTCAGTATTAGACAGCCTCTATGCCATCCCCTGTAACTCATTTTAATGAGCAAATTAAACGACAGAATTGACTTTTCTATACATACTAACAGTGAAATTGGCTCACTGTCTACTAATGTAGGTACTACTTAAACAGGAAAGGCTGGTTTTGGACATGATTTGACAGGATTTAAGACCTTTATGTCATATTGGTGTCTCAGAGCTGGGTTAGTAACTCTGTTATGTTTTGATGGCTTGGCTTCAGCGTAGTAAAAGGAAAGACAGAGCCACATTAAGTTATCTCGCTATGAGATGGTGTTTGAGAGACCTGTTACAGAGCAGGGCTGTAATTGACCTTCACCCATGAGGACACTAAAGCAGAGCCAGCTCCAGTGCCTGTGGGATGGGGAGAAGCTCTGTGAGGGCCACCGTGTGTGAGTGTAGGGGCTTCCATGGTGCTGTGGACTGAGTGTTAGCAAGTGTGTTCCTGGAGTCAGCCTGGGCGGGAAATGGGACTCCAAGATGTTAGTGAGGGCTGGAAGGTCTTGGCAGGACTGGACCTCGCTGTCCTTGAGATGAGAGCAAACCTTCACAGGGACTTGGAAGCCTCAAAGCCAGTAGGTTTGGAAATGTAGATTCAGTCCCTCACTGTTGATACAGAGAAGTGAGCGAACTCCTAGAGAGTAGCCCAAAAGGTCTAGCAGCAGTGTGAGGTTTCCTGACCCTGAACTGCTGCAGGTTTCAGATGGAGGCATGATGCAGTGACAGGCAGCATAGGTCATTAATGGAGTGAAACAAAAAGAAGCCCATTTTCTGGATGAAGAAGACTGAAGAATGAAAGCTTTTGTATCGTCAGCTGATGCGTGCTTGTACGCACCATGTATGAGTGTAAGCACTTGCACTCAATAGCATAATCTTTACAGTCTTCGGACTAAGCTGTTTAACACTGTAAAGCCCAAGTCCTAAGTTCCTTGGCATGTTATTAGCAATTCTTTGCTAGATTCCTTGGTGCAATTGTTTGCCTATTTGAAGGTACCCTGGTGTGCCAAGTTCCCTGCAGCGTTACCTGCAGATGATGCATTGCTTCTATCAAGAAGCGTTATCAGCAAAGAGGAGCTCAGTGGAGGACATTGTTCTGGGGAGCTGCAGTAATGAAGCACACAATCTCCTAGTTTACTTTTAACCCTGAATTTGACAGTATGTCACATACATTCGATGAATCTGAAAGACACTGTTATTATTCTCATCTTGTTCTAGTGCAAAAAAAAAACTATATGACATTGCACAGCTTGTTGCTTGTTTATAAAATGTTTTGCAGAGAGTTGAATATTTTTTCTAGCTGTTGTATTCATCCTATTGTATAAACCTGAACTTAGGTTAATGCTACATATTTATATCACAGGTATTTACTGCTTAAGATTATTGGAAAAGTACTACTTTAATATTTTGGCTAAAGTATGTATGTTAAGAGAGCAATTTGTTTCTTCAGATTCAGTTTGTAAGCCCAATTTCTTGCAGTAAGTGCCACAGAGACTTAGGATTCAAAAGCAATAATGAGCTATGATGGTCAGCATTTAAGAGGAGTGGGAAGGAATAAAGACATTCTTTCCTGTGTCTTTTGCATGTTAACTTACAACAATATGTTGGGAATTGATTTATGCTTCTCTTAAAAGTAGTTGTGAAAAATCCAGTGACTCATCAAGCAAAATCTATGGTGATATATGAGTAGAAAACAGTCTTGGAAATTTCTGGTTGTTATTAAAAAAAAAAAAAAACTTTACTACTTTAGCAGCAGTGCTCATCACAGAATTCTGACTATCCCAAACCTTTAAAATTTTATTTTCATAAAAAATAGATTTCATAAAAAATATCCGATTGATAAATTTCTACTATCACAGCAGTGGAAAGGGAAAAAATCTCAAGCTCTTTTAGTTAGTCTCTGTTTTTTTTTTTCCTTTGCAGATGAATTGCTTCAGAAAGAACAGAACTACTCTGATGATGTTTTGGCCAATATGATCAGTGAACCCAGAATCAGCTATGGAAATGATGCTCTCATGCCTTCACTAACTGAAACTAAGACCACAGTTGAACTTCTTCCAGTGGATGGAGAGTTCAGCCTAGATGACCTTCAGCCATGGCATCCCTTTGGTGTTGATTCTGTTCCAGCTAATACTGAAAATGAAGGTATGTACAATTGGGGTAGGAACCCCAGACTATTCTGAATTGACTTTTATAGTTCCTTCTTTTACTTAGTTATCTGAAAATTGGCGTGTTTCTAATATAAGCAGGATAGAGCTCTCAGATGTAAGTTTAGAACTGATCTGCCACAACCACTGTGGTTTTTTTTTGATTAAACTGAGTCCAGACTAAAATTCTGAATTCACATATATAATACATTTCAGAGTTGAACTTACTTCTCTTTGGAAGCAAAGCAAAATAAATTCCAACAAATTGTGGATGAGAATCCTATAAAATACATGATGATGAGCTAAGGGAGATAGGTTGGCAGATTTGTGCAAACACAGAATGAGGGTTTAATTAAGAAAGAGGTTTTTAATTGCTGACATGGAAAGGATTATAGAACCAGTACAATCCCAGTGTATGAGTTGTGTTTATTTTTGGTTTTGGCTGGAATGTACTGCAGATCTGTTGTTCTTGCATATCTGCACTGCAAATGGATAGAGAATTTCTTCTTCCCAAGGCATACTTTATGTTGTTTATGGAATAATTAATTGAAGAGACTGCAGGATATTTTAATAATTTATATATAATCTGGAATTGGTAGTTCGCTTAGGTGCCTGAGCCAATTGATCAGAAATGTAAAGGACTTTGGTCATGTCAAGTTTCTTCCTTTGTGTTTGTTTTCCTCATCATTACTGATATGGTAATCATAAAAGTAATGTTTACTGCAAGAAGGAATGGTGGTTTTGCAAAGGCTGGAGGTACAGAAGACTTGTTTCATGATTTGCAAAACAGAAATTTGTCAGTGTCTTGTGGAACTGAAGAACACAGGTATTAACGTTTTACAGAAATCTTTTGAAACCTCAGAGTTAAGCTGTATCTGCAAATTTCGAGCACAGCAACCCATTCTCCATGATTTCGTGCATTTCCTTTTAGTCTCACTCTGACACAACAGGTGAGTGACTGTGGGCATTGGGCTGCTTGGCAGACAAACCACAGGACATGGACATAGACGTGGCCATGAACTTGGTAGGCCTGGCGTTTGTGCTAGGTAAAGTCAGCGGCATCAAGACCCCTTCTGTGATGGAGCTGATCCTCCCTAGAGGCCAGGGAAGCCTGGGATCAGATTAAACATGGCTGGAGACCTGAGCAAGAATCAAGAAATTAATAAATTGACTGTGTAACAAATCTGAAGGGACGATGAGAGACTTGAGGAGTGAGATCAAAATAAGACAGGGAATCAGGACTGCAGCTCAGCATGACAGAAGGAGCAAAGGGAGCTGGAGCAAACTCAGGAGGAGTAGCCAGCAGCCCCGACCAGTGCATGGTAGGTGACAGCTCCTGCTCCTGCGGCTGAGAGGCCTCTGGAGCACGGCCAGCCTGACACGCCAAGCGTCCCAGAGCCGCTGCCCGGCCGTCCCGCACGCTGCGGACAGGACCACTGCTCATCCAGCTGCATCCCAGTTTCCTACGCAGTGCTGAGGCACTCTGACAGGAGTAGGCCACCGAGCTCCGGTGATCTCTCTCCCACAGGATCCTCCAGCATGGCGCTCTGCAGGGTTTTCCCTAGGTGGGGGCTGCGGAGAATCGATTCCTTTACCTGCTGCCACTTTCATGAAACCCATGGTGGAGGACTTTGAAGTCATGTTTACTGTGTGAGCATTTTATAGCTAGGCATGGATCCTTAAAGGATTGAAGTTCCTTCATGCAAAAAGGTCCTTCATGGTCAAGTCCTGTGCAGTTAGAATGTGCATTATTTAATGACTCAGAGCTCTTCAAGTTTTCCTTGTTTCTACAGTACAGCTCTGTCATCAGTCCAAACCACAGTCACAAACAACATTGGCAAGTATTGTTAATCTGGTCATATCTACAATACCTTCTTTCTCTCTTTAGATACATTCTCTCTTGTTATCTTTGTCTGCAGCCTCATCTCTTTCCCTCTCTGCCTGTCTCAGCTCTTCATTTCAGAACCCCAGGACTAGCTCTGCCTTTGTCTTCTCCTTCCATGCCTGTTTTCTTCCATGGCTATGGTATAATCCCAGCCTTCATTTTAGCTGCTTCCAAAAACTGGTATTTCTCTGGTTATAATATGCTTTAAGAGGGTGGAAGAAGAAAATAGTAAACTGACACATTTTTCTGTTTCTTCTTCTTCCTTTTCCCTCAAGGTCTCTTTGCGTAGTCTATTTTTAACAGTAAGTTCTCTGATGTGGGCAGATTTTTGTTTTTTGTTTCTAACCGTGCAGTACTGAGCAAGTCATTGCTGTTTCTTAACAAATAACAGTTATTCAAAAAGGTAGAGGTTCAAAAATCACACTATTTAGTGCCTAACTCTTGCGGGATTAGTGATCATCAGTGTCTCTCTATGCTGTGAGATGCTGAGTGTGCCAGTAAAGTACCAAGAACTGAGGATCTCAGCTCCCTCTTGCATGGTTGAGAGTAGAGGCTGCTCAGCACCATCGGGAAAATCACAGCAGGTTCAAAGTGAAAGTCCTGTTACCTGGGGAATCTGCTGAGCAGCCGAAGCCCCAACAGTGAAGCTCTGACACTGCAGAAATCCCTGGGAATTTTGCCAATGATTTAGCTGGATTTTGGGATTTACTTGGTGTATTCTACCTTGCAGATAAGAGTTTGATTTAGTGACAAAGCGTTTATCTTTTTCTAAAATAAGAAGAAAGAAGCCTGTATGTCTTTAATTGACAAAGAATGTTGACATTATGACGTGGCCAGCTATTTCTTTCACCACTTTCCTTGGTCAGGTGAATATCTTGTATCTGGCCTTGCCTGTTAATCCATACCTGTTTTTGAGCTTTTGGGTTCCACTTTTTTGAAAAGAACAGCATTCACCTCCACGTTGTGCTCTCCTTCATCCTAGCATAAGATATGAGGTGGGCTGTATACCCTACATGAAGCCTGCCTAGTGTCGTGTGATGAAAAAAGCAGGGATATGCCAATTTTAATTTCACGAGGCTATGTGAAAAATAGATTTACAATCTTAATTCTATGTACAGGCTCATCTATGCCTACTTGTGTGCACACGGAAGTGTGATTTTGGAACATCAAAATGAATGCAGTTTTTAAAAAATCGTGTCAATAATACACTTTTTGTGTACAACTTTTTGGAGTTCTGCTTATTCACAAAGCAGAACTCATTGATAATTTAAGCTTCTCCCTTCTCTGTGTCACCACAGTCCAAGGAGGAAAGCTGCGGACACGAGTTGGGGTTAACCATTCTTTGTGTGTGCATCAACACAGGGGTGAGTGTAGGCAGGGTATAGGAAGGACACTGAAGCTCAAAAAGCGACTGCTCACCCCTGAAGCCAGCCTTCCTTTGCCTCGTGCCACCCGGGGCCTGCTGCGCTGCAATACCCCGGGTCACTGGTTTGGAAACCACCCCCCTCGGAGCTTTTGTTCCCTGTTTCCATCCCACAGCTGGAGATGCGAGACCTTGAGCACGTCACGTCACTGTGGTTGTTTTCTGCCCAGTTTGAAATGCGCCCTTCCTCCTGTGAAGTACTTTCCAAACTGAACACGACAGGGATAATTATTCATTAATAATGCTTTCACCCAACTCCACAGAGAGTGCATTAGTCCTAGGTCAGGGCCATGCTGTAAAACAGAAGCTTCCCCCAGTCTTTTCTCCCTGCAGCTGCCCCCATTTTTCTTGCCACATGTAACTGCTCTCTCAGTTCTTCGCAGCTCTTGCTGCAATCCCTCTGCGTGCCTCCCTGACCTGTGACAGGGCTGCAAAATGCTACACAAGAAGGATATAAAACCCTTCAGCAGTCTAGGAAATAGATAAAATAGGTAGCCATGACAGGAGTGCGTGGGGAAGAAGGGTCTGCAGAGGCAGAATAGATATGTGGTTTGGAGAGCCTAGTGCTTTTTTGTTTGTTACCTTCAGACGTTTTCACAGAAAATCACTGCTGACTCACCTAATCAGTGGAAATTATTTGAGGAAACCTCCTGGAAGGCTTAAGTAAGAAAATACTCAAAACTGTAGCTTTTAGTTAAAGTTGGAAACTGTTTTTTTTTGTGTGTGTGTAGTACTGTGTAAGGAAAGCGATTATGGGGTCAGCTAGTGCCTCTGTGCACTGCAGCGAAGGGAGGTGGTTTGAGGGCTTGCCCAGCTGCGCCACGAGCGCCCTGGAAGCTCTGTGCGTGGGGCAGCAGACGCAAACCAGCCCTCAGCTGCAGCCACAGAGCTGCAGGGCACTGTGTCCTGCCGCAGGGGCTGGCAGCCAGCTCCTGTGCACCAGGATCAGGCTGCGACTGAGGCTCTCACCTGTAACCACGGCAGAGTGTTTGCCAGGCCACTAGGAAGGCCGAGGCTTCCTAAGGAGATGGTGAAAATTGTGGTTTTGATCAGTTTTCTTTGTGACTGTAACTCGCCTACTGCTGATTAGATGGTTGATGTTCAAATCTAGAAATTTAAGTGAGTGAGTACCTGATCTAAAAATTCCACAGGCCCAAGCCGTGACATAAATTTATTTACCAAAATTAATTTCTTACTGTTACTTCTTAGCAAATAGTAAATAAAAAAGGCAAAAGCATTGGAGCAAAAGAAAGAAAAACGGGAAAAAAAAGAAAAAAAAAGAAAGATTCTGGTCTCAGTATGGCAATACAGGGGTTTTAAAACTATATACTGACATCAAATTAGACTGGAATGTTTCATTTCTCCTTTGCTTTGCTTTAAAAAATTGGAAGATGGATTTATTGTCTACAAATCAGGCAACCTGCATGCAGTATTGATTATATTTTTTGATGTGCTGTACTATTTTCAAGTCTCTTAGCTAGCGTTTTTAAAAAAATCTCTATTGCATGGAAAAGGCGGTCAAGCTTCAGTGGGTTTGTAAGTCACCATTAATCAAGATTTGCTGCAAGAGCTCATCATATCAACTCTAGCTGCCAATTCCAATCAGAAGACTGGAAAGGTTTGCATGTAATGGTGTAGGTTCACTCTTTAGACAGAAATTCTTTGATTCTTGATAGTTTCTCATTTTAAGCAGAAACCAGAATATGATACAAAATTGATACATCAGCTGTGAGACTTTCCTTTTGAAGTTTTGCCCATCCCTTCCTTTCACTTCAGGATTAATTGAAGGCAGATCTCTTATAGGTGTTGCCTTTTACAACTTTGTGTTTGCAGCACATCTCTCCTGTCCTGTCCCAGCAGAAAAACAGTTGATCTTATTGTTTTTGGCAGTTTTGTTTATTTTTTGTTTGCTTTTTCTTTTTCCTTTGCTGCATGTGCCCAGTTGAGCCAGTTGATGCCCGCCCAGCTGCAGACAGAGGACTCACCACACGACCAGGTATATATAACTTGTGTGGCTTTTATCTAACCTGTGTTTTCCCAGCATGCCTGTGATCTGCTTGAGATGAAATGATCGCCTTTTGTTTGGAATAACCCTCTGTTAAAATGTAATGCTATGTCATGAAGCAGGAGCTGGTATTTCAGGGAAAAGCTCCCCCACTAGCCTCGGCAGCCAGTGCGTGCGGTCTGTGCCAAGGGTGTTCAGTACGTGCTACAAAAGGCAGTGGGGCCCAGAGACCCAGAATTTGCATCAACTTGTCAGCCCTGGTAGCAAAAATGTTCTCACCCTGCTCATACAAACCCCTACAGACAGCTGTTCGTCCCACCTAAGCAAAATGGTGCTGTTTTGCCTGAGGAAGGTAACTGTGTCTCCCCATGGACTGCAGAGGAAGAGGGGCTTGGGTTAAGCTGCAGTCATTTAGGAAAAGTGAGGGGAATCCAGTTGTTGGAGGTATTCAGGAACAGGATCTCTCATTTTAATATGTCATATAAAAATGCTTTCCACTTTATTACTTTTCAGACTGTTTTACTCTCGTGTGTTTAGGAATATCTAGAACTATCTGGTTCCACCGAGAACAAAAGCTTTTCTTTAAGAAGTAGAGACAGAATTGTGTACTGTCAAGCCAACTTTTAATTTTCTTTTTCCCAAGTCAGACAAACTTGATCAGTCTTTTCTCTTTTTACTATCATCTTGTCTTCCAAGCTTCTGTCAGGAAGTATATTGACCCACTCCCTCCAACTGTGTTTAAATCTTCTACATTATTCACCAGTGTCAACTGAAGTATAGAAATGCTATAGTGTGAAGTATGTTATGATATACCACCTGAGATATAGCTCAAGACTGGCCAAGTAAGGTTACTAGTTTTGTTTTAGGAGTCTGAAATCTTTACCTGAGTTTAGAGCCTTGATTCATCCCATGAAGACAGCCTGGAAACTTGTGCAGACCTAGCTTTACAGTTTAGTGCCATTTTTGTAATATTGGAGCATTTCCATCTTCTGGATTTATTTTTCTCACCACAAATAAAGCACACTTCAAACATATGAATGTGAAACATGTTTAGACATAATTCAGTTCAGTGATAATTTTCTTGTCATATATCAGTTTATGGTCATTAATTCAGTCTCCATGAAAAAAACAATCTATTAAAAGGCCTGTGCTTAACACTAAAGATTCGTTCTTCCTTCTTTCTCTCCCCAGGTGAGGGAAATGTCTGGTATTCCTTATCTAGAAAAAAAAAATAGTATTACTGCACTCCGTTCAGAATGAAAGATTTTAGTCCATTTTACCTGAGCCCTCCGCTGACCAGGGACAATATGAAGGGTACCAAAAGTATGGCTAGGATATGTCTTGAGTGGTGATTGTGAATTCACACGATAGGCTCTTAGGGAAAGGTAAAAGTGTTTTAATTTGTGGACTTGTGGGAATGAAATTTCCAATAGATAAAGGTAAATTTGCACTAAAAGAACACGGAAATTTTCAGTTTCAGTGCTGTAGTAGTACTGTGACGTGTCTGTTGCAGTATTTGTGGCTTGTTGGCATGAAATCTAAATGTGCAAAGGCCCTTCTGCTTTGGACACATGGTTTGAATCCCTCCAGACTGCCAGGGATGCATCCTGCATTCTTCCGTGAGGAAGGGTAGTCACCTTGCTGGACAGGTTAAAAGCTGTCACTGTTTTACTCTCATGCCTAATTCAACAACAGAGAAAATCCTACGCGTGTATGCAAAATAAGAATGTTACCATCTTAAAATAGTGCTAAAGGTATTGTAACAGTAAGCAGAACATACTCTTTTCACTGTTTCCAGAAAAGCTTCTTGAACACATTCTCCAGAGGAAGTGAGGTATCTTTTATTTCTGCAAGTCTGGTAGATCTTCATCCTAACACCTTTAAAGACCATGTCCAGACTTCTCCAAGTTTGTTCTCACCAGACACAAATTCTGGCAATAAATGCCAGATTTTCCATCTTTCTTGAAAAACAATTTGAACTGCATTAGAATTTTAGTTTACAGAAAATCTGATAGCAATCTGAATATCTGTCATAAACTAAGAATTCTGGAAAGCAAAATGGTTAGTTAATCAAATAGAGTATGAAGAACATGAGGGATTTTGCTAATTTAAAAATTACTGTGTTCTAACATTGTTTTACTTGTTAATCATAAATTAAATCAAGGTTGGAGGCTAAGAGAGGAAAAGAGATACTTTTTTTTTTTTGCAGTTGTTATCCTTTTGGATTAATCCATTTTTACAGTTTGGGACTATTGTTTATGAAAAGAAAATGATCCAAAATGGAGGATATTACTCCAGAATGAAACAGGATTGACAAGGGACCTAGAGGTAGATAAAATACATCCCACTACTTGTAACTCTTTTTTTGTTCTGTTTCAATGGCCCGCATTCCAGCTGATTTCCTGAAAGGTTTCGTAGTCTTCACTTCTTAGTGTCGTCTTCCACTTGTTTTGCTCAAGTGAACAAGGCAGGTGACCTGTTTCTTCAGGGTAAAAATGCTTGTATTATGTCAGCCTGCAACCATCCAAGTCCACCCTTAAGAAAAGTCAACATTCCATAGCAGATATTTTTAAATTCTTGAAATTCTTGAGGAAGATCTTTTCTTTTAATGACTAACATGCACCTACAAATACATCTCCTTTTTTTCTTCCCCCCCCCCTTTTTTTTTTTTTTTTTTTTTTTGGAAGTGTTTGACCGATACAGCTTTGTTACAATGATCATTAAGATTTTCTTTAAATAGATCACTATTGTACAGATCTCTTTCGCACAAGAGAGAGAATTTGGTCACAGTACAGCAGAGAAGTACAAATACCTTGTCATTTCTAATCCTTATGATAAGTTTTATATGGGATCCTGTTACCTGACTGCTCTCTCTCTCTCTCAAAAAAAAAAAAAAAAAAGTCATTCAAGATCAATTAAGAAAGGGTTATCTATCTATGGATCCAATCCATAAATAGGAAACTTCAGGAGTAAGGACCAAGTTTAAAGCATTTAATAACATTAAGCCAGTTGTCCTAAGGTCTGCCTCGGCAGTGCTCCACCTTGGCCGACAGCAATCAAAGATTAAATTTGAGTGTGAAATACATCAGTCGGAGGAGGAGAGCAATGTCTGGAGGAGAAATTCCTGTTTCCTAGAAAATGCCTGAGCGGTTCACTGGTGTGTGTAAAGAAGCCAACTGCTTTAGCGCACTGCCCTTCCCCGCTTTGGCTCACAAATGGGTGAAAAAGGAATGATCGTGCTTGAGTTTCCTTCCCCAGAAGGAAGTAAGTAGAGATAACAGAAAGGTCAAAGGGATAGAAGATATTTGTATGTCCTAAGCAGTCATCAGTGGTCTGTATTTTTAAATTCTGGGCCAAACAGGATGGGTTATGGCACATTTGTGCACAATTTTGCCATTTATAAATTGCTACCTAATTCCATTGAACTGAAAATGGAAAGAATTCCCCTGTAGTTGGTAATCTATTTGCAAGCATCCTTTGAGTAGTGTTTCCTACTCCCCCAGCACCTCTGAGGTCACTTATTCGTTATGAGTATTTTAATTTCTTTGGGGCAAATTTTGGGTATGTGTTTATTAGCACATTTACTTTTGTGCACCTAGTATAAAAACATGTCCAGGTACTCATAAGCATGAATAGGAAGAGGCTGTTTCTATTCATGTTAAGCTAGCAAGTCTGATCTTTGGAAATTGAATACAAGTTAGAATACCTGCCTTCTGAGTGGTGGTGTTCGTATCAGCGTTGCTTCTGGATTTTGAAAGTGTTAAAGAAAAGAACCAGAGCTCAGTTCAGGAGAGATCTTACTCCTCTGTTGCTCAGTTGCTACTATTTCACTAGCAGTGTGTCTGAAATCCAGTACATCGATGCAAAGATGTTATGATATTAACTGCCATTTTCATCTGTGTAGTCAGGTTGCAGAGATTTTTTTACTTGGTTTGTTGATTTACTTTCTCCTGACTGCACATAAAGCTGATTCTGTGTCTGTGACCCCTCTGCTGATAATTCATGACATGTCCATCTTAATTCTGTTAGGTTACACAGGAGGCTGAAGGGTTCTTAGGCAGTTGCAGAGGCTCTCTAAGCCTAATGACTGTTCTGCAGGATCATTAGCACATATGCTGCAACCTGCGTGGTGTGAGGGCATAGAGCAGCTTAGTGAATTATTTATGATTTTCTGGCCAGAAATTGCACTTTTTTTCCGGTCCTAGTGATGTTAGTTCAGTGCAGTTGACTTACGCCAACTGTCTGCAGCTACCAAATTAAAATCATTATTGGGTTGGATTTTTGCTTCAGATAATTATTTCTTATAAATAAGATAATTATGTACTGCAAGTGCAATTATATACTCATAAGCACAGCATCTGCATTGGCAAAAGCCTGAAAGAGATTATCAGATTTCACTTGTTTTGCATTATTCATTTTTACATACGCGTAAATTATCCTTGGTCTTCTGGGGAAGAATATCTTCATAGTAAGTTCAAGTAAGAAGTTTCTTTTTTTGTTTTGTTTTGTATTTTAATCAATAAAAACTATTTTTCAATCTGTCACTGCCTTCTCCAATCTGAAAGCCATGTTGTCATCTGTGGAATAAAGACACCCCACCATGGTAACAACTCCCAAGGAAGGACTAGGAAATTTGAGTTCCAGGCAGTCTTAAAGTACTTTTTCTTGAAAGAAACTTAAACTGTCATTGCAACTTAAGTTATATTTACAAAAGTGAGTTTATTATCATTGCTTTATACATGAGGAAAATGAAACATCTGAAATTGTCCCAAATCATAGGGCAAATAATAGTTGATCTCCCAGTAAGAACCCGCATCCATCTTCATCCCGGGTGCCTGTTTTGAACACTACATATATTTTCATCCATCATTTTTTCAGATGAGCCTTTGCCCAGATAAAGGAGTGTGCTACAATGCTAGAACGTCTTTTCTACAACAGACCCAAGTTCAACAAATCTTTTCTGTTCTTGAAATTACTGAAATCCAATTCATGTGTGTGGGTTGTTTTCCTTAATTTGGTGGTTCTTGATTTTTGGATCTGCTTTTTTTTTTTTTTTTTTTCTATGCAGGGACCACACCGTTTGGGTAGTTTTAAGCATCCTTGCTTGGAAGTTTGATTTTTAAGTATAAAAGAACCTGGAAGGTCACAGGCATGTGTATTATTTCAGATCCCTGCAAAACAAAATCACAAATCTTGCAAGGCTATTTAACTAGTAGAAGAAGCAATTATAAGCAGTGTAGTAAATAATGCACAGCTAATTACTTCTTTGGTATTCATTTTATCATCTTTATTCTGGTTCTTCTTAGAGCCTAAATATATATTTACACAAACACAAAAGATCATCTGTGTGAGAGTAAAATGTTCCTCAAAGGCACTGATTTGTTTGTATTTCATATGAGTGTTTTTTTAAGTCCCTGTGGATTTTTNTTTTTTTTTTTTTTTTTTTTTTTGCTTTAAGGACAGGGGACAATTATATTTATATATACTGTTCTTTTTGAAGTTTGGGCTTTTAAGTACTCAAGAGCAAAGCACAGGAGAAAAAACAGTTGAATCTTATTTTCTGATATATATAAAGTAAGCAGGCAAACCTATTGTTGTTGAATAAATGCTTTATCTTATCAAAGTATAATAATGTTAACTAGCTCATTGGATTCTACTGGATGCTCTTGAGCTTGTGGTTTTGATGGCTAAGTAGATTTCTTATTTTTGCCAAAGAGATGGAATTAACTTATTTACCAGTTGAATGGTAACATTTTAAAATGGATGTAATCAAGAGTGCCGATCCCTAAACATAGTATGCATTTCAGAAGAAAAAACATAAATAATCATGATTATTTGTGAATTTGCCATCAGAATATTACTCTTATTTTTCTTTTCTTTACATTGGCTTTTGTATTGAGGTTGTATATTTTAGGCTTGGCAATGAAAAAACATTTGTTTTCAGTCAGAATTATCACATAACTACTTCCTTTTTATTTGCTTTTCTTCAGTACAAGGGTAGAGCAGTATTAACCAGACCTTAATCTTTTGCTCCTGACCCAAGTCACACCTGTCTGATATCACTTTTCAGAAGACCTTTATTTTTTTTTCCTCTTTGGTTACCAACTTTGAAAAGTAAATCTTGGCTTATAGCATTTAAATCTTCAAATATGTGTTCACCGGGCCGAGCAGGATAATGAACTTGAAAGAGAGGGTCGTTGAATAGCGAGTCCTCCACGCTGTGGCACTTCTGAAAAGCTGTTGGTAGCCCTGCATGTAGCCGTGTGGTACCAAGAACTGGATTCCAGGGTAGAGTCATGGGTCTCCTATCACACAATTAAGTATTTGCATAAGAGCACTAGTTTACCCTAGTCACACTTTCAATTATTTTCATTTCTAAGGGGAGAAGGAGGAAAGAAAAATTACTCTGGCATTTGTTGTTAGTGCAATAAAAGCTTCTTCTCCCTCTGTCCGTGACCTTTCCTTTCCTAGATATCATGTACAAGTTTCAGTAACCACCAAACAGCAGGCCCCATCTCCTGCTCAGATCTCATGGCTGGTTTTGGGATGCTGAGTAATAGCGAGCGGACCCGTGGGGCTTGATCACACCAACCCAGAGCAGAGCTTTTCTGCTAGGTGTCTCCTCAAAAGGGTGGTCCCCCCGCCACACCCTGGTAGTGGGGCTCCTAAAGCGGGAGCAGAGGGAAGAAGGAGAGCCGTCATTCGGAGAAGTGGGGCTTAGGAAGGCCTGAGGGCTTGAGGGGGCCTTCTTACCACTTGCAGCTCAGCACACTGATGACTCTCCCCCAACCCCCCAGCCGTTGCTTGCCACAAGGGCAGCTGGAAAGCTGCTGTTTTTGCTGCCTGTGGTGGTGGTTCTGCAGTTACCAAAGGCCCACAGTCCAAGCTGACCTATCTGGTGTTCACTCAGAGTGGTCAGGGGCAGGAATAAAAGTCCCCAGGCCCTGTGTCCTGCTCTAGCTGTGCTGCACGAGGAAGGTTACTTGGAGATTTCACCTCTGCCTGGACTGTCAGCACATCCTCTGAGTTTCCAATACACTTCCAGAACTGCAAACTGTATATTCATCTTGTGTTTAGTAACCATGGATGAACCTTTCTTCTTTGCCTTGGTTCATGTGCATTTCCAACGTGCTTATGATTTGTGCCAATGAGTTCCACAGTCAAATTTTGAATTGTTACAGTTATATATCCATGTATGTATGCATACATGTATACATACATATATATATATATACTTTTTTAGTTATGAGTCCTAATTGTGTTGGTGTTCTGCACTTTGTTGTAGCCCTCTGTAGTGCTCCCCTTAGCTGTCTCCTGTCTAGTCTGAAGGCCCCTGTTTTGTCTAGTTCTTCCCTGTATAGAAACCTTTCCCTGTAGCGATGATCGCTGTCTCCTGCTTCGTATCTTGTCCAGTTCTTCGGTGCTCTGTGGAGATGGGGTGGCCATGTTTAATGTGAGGATGCCTTAGATTTATATGCAGCAGGGTAACGATATTCTCTGTTTTCTCTACTCCTTCATAACTATTCCTGCCTTTCTCTTTGTCTTTTTGACTGCACAGAGAGTTATCCACAGTGACTGCAAGGTCTCTGTCCTGGGTGAAACAGAGCTAATTTAGAGCCCAGTGTGGTGTATGTATAGTTAGGGTTAATTTCCCCTGTGTGTATCACTTTACATTATATCAGCATTGAATACCACGCTTATTGTGCACTCAGAATTTCTGCAATTTTTTTTGCAGCTCCTTTTACTTTGTCTGCCCTCATTTTTATTATAACTTTTTATGCTGATGACTTTATCACTGCACCATTCACTCCCTTATCCAGATCACTTTATGATTAGCAGAGCATTAGATGCTTGTCGGATCCCGCTGGTAACCTTCCTCCATTGTGAAAAATGGCTTGTTTCCTGCCTTCCTGTTCAGTTACGGACAGTCATGGAGGACCTTCCCTCTTAATTCTTGCCATCTTAGCTTCTGCCAGAACTTTGGTGAAGGTCCTTCTCTAAAGTGTTTTGGAAAGCCACATTCACTCTAAACTCAATCACTTTTACCCATTTTCTAAATAACTCATTCAGTGGCCTCCTACAGATTTGGGAGGCAGGACTTCTGTCAACAAAAGACAAGTCGATTCTTGCCCAGCATATTACACTTATCTGCATATATTTCACATTCCCTGTATATATAGCTCCATTCAGCTTCATAGCTGCAGCAATAAGCTCTGTCCCTGCCCAGGTCCCTGCCTGGAGGGAGCCTCCCCCAGTTGTGAGCGTGGGCTGCAGCCGCAGGCTGGGGGCAGCCGCCCCATCGGTCCCTGCCGCTACGGGCAGGGAAGCAGCCCTGGGAGAGCCCTTCGCCCTCGCCAGCTGTCCCAGTGTGCGAGAAGCTGCTGCGCTCTTCATCCTGTCACCAGAAGGGCAGCGGGTTTGAAGAAGCCTCCGTGCTGCCCAATCTGTGTTCTTACTTTCTTCATTTCCTGTTGATGCAGATACAGGAGCTATTTTGAGATTACACAGAAAAGAGAGTGAATTGATTCTTACTTTATTTTGGAAAACTAACTGTAGCTTTGGGGATAGAAAATTAAAGCTCCTTTTAGGCACCATGTGGGTTTTATTTCCTCCATCTCCGTTTCCTTCTGCATTTCATTGACAGAACATCATGGTTTGTTTTCCAACTGCAGTTTCCTCATCTACTTTTCAGTTCTTGCCTTTAGAAATGGCCTCTTACATATAAATGTCATGATGTACCTGTGTCAGAATTAGTTGTGTAATGTGTAATATGGCATCAAAAATCAGCTGCTTGATAAATATATTCAAGAGCCACTAAATACTTTATTCCTAAAAAAAAAAAAAAAAAAAAAAAGAGAGAGAGAGAGAAAAAAAAAAAGAAACTTACTGTGGAAAAAAATAAAACAGATTTAAGGAAAGATTTGGTTTATGAGACAGACTATTCAAGAAAATAACCGTAACTACTGCATGAAGAGTATTCTTGTTCTCTCTTTTGTATGGCTTGTTGTGAGAAGTAGAAAAGTAGGATTGGAAACCAAAATGGGATTGTCTATACAGCCTAGGGAAGTTCTGGGGAACTTTTGTTATTGTCTCATAGTATGAGAATAGATAGCATTTAATGTAAAAAAAAAAAAGGCAAATTCAGAAACAATAAAGGGGGGATAAAGGTTTCATTCACTGCTGGTTTAGGCTGTGGAGCTCATTGGCACTTGGAAGTCTTTGAGAATTTACTGAGAGTCCAGAGACACTGTGGAGAACAAGAGTAGTCCGTAGGGTTGAGAGTTTTCAAGACATTTACATTTCCACACACTGGGTTTAAGGTCAACCCAGAATGCTGGGAATCACAGTGAAAGCTTGGAGAAGGAAACAGAGGGAATAAAATGCTAGAATAGTTATTGGCAAGGTATCTGAATCAGTTCTTATGTTCTTACCACATTATAAAGGGTGAGGAGATAACTTCTCATAAATAACATACAGGGTTTGTGTCTCCCAGAAATATGGGTGTCAGTCTGTTACAACCAGCTACGCGGGTATCCGTGTGTTCTCGGTGAGCCAGAGCCAGCTTTTCAGGACAAAACATTCATAGCTACCCACATCAGCTGCACTCCTCAGATCTTGTGAGTCTGGCTATTCTTCCTACGGCCAGGAGGAAATCCTGGCCTTCTTTCCAGCCAGTGCAGCAGCATCCTCCTTCACATCCGTAAGGGGAAAATAGGACTGGAAACTGTTCAAGACAGAAATCGAGAACTTTGCTTACTTGCTACACTGCCTGCTTCTATTCAAGAGGCAGAGTTAACTCTCAGGCAGAAATCAAAATTTGAATCATATTAATCCTGAACAGTCTGCAGACTTCACAGACATTTTTAGTAACCCTTACACACGTTTGTGCATAAGTTACAGGCTCACTGGAAGCAAGAGAAAATAGTATCAGGGTAGTCCACCTCACACCATGGATTTGTCCTTTTTCTCACAGCAGCTTGAGCTTAGGAGGAGGAAGATTTTGGTCTAAACATCAAATTTCCTTGGTGTTTCTAGAGAGGCTGCCAGGGTGGATTTGGCTTCATCTCCTGAACCAGCTGAGCACTGTTAATCCCCCCCAGTTGAGTTCTTGCAGTATTTCATACTGAAAGCCTTTGATGTATGTACCAGCATAGCTGCAGTGGGTTGAGGAACACTAACAGAGGAGAAATTTTACCAGCTCATTCTCCATCACCTCAGTGAGAATGAAACATCAGAGGCCCCTCACTTCCCCCCAGCTCCCTGTCACGCCCCATCCTTTATGAATGTCACATCTCACTTCGTCTGTGTGAATGACACCGTGGCCTTGGTGGAGGTGAGTGAGCACGACTGGGTTGGGGCACTAACGAGCTCTCCTTGCGGTGCGATGCAGGGTCTGGGTTGACCAACGTGAAGACAGAAGAAGTATCTGAAGTAAAGATGGATGCAGAATTCCGGCATGACTCTGGGTACGAAGTGCACCATCAAAAGCTGGTGAGTGGAGCTTTGTATGTGTGCAATTTAACTGGTGATTAAATGCAGGGCTCGTGGGACACCTGCTTCCCTTGAGCAATATGCATGGGGTGGTCAAGAGAGAGAGAAAATTTTCACATGAACAGGTGCTACTTCTTCAGGTTCTCTCCTAAACAGGAGTAAATCTGGAGTAATTTCAATACCGTTAAATCTGACATAAGCAGCGATGGTGATAGTTCCTGCCCTCCTGCTTGTATGCGGCCAAGTGGGGTCGTTTGTGCAAGATAGCTGCCCCACAGTCCGTCCCCTCTTGCAGGGATCACCAGGAGTCTGAAGAGTGGAGACACAGGGAACGGGCGATGCTCCGTGAAAGGAAGTCTCATGGAGACGCAACACGGTGCAGCAAGAAACAGAGGGGTGCTGGAGAGCAGCTCTCTGTTAGGAACAGAATCCTCCTCTCAGAGCAGATGGTGATGCCCGAAGGAGCTCAACTCCGCGGAGCATAACCTCTCACAACATTCCCTGCTCAGGATAAGGGGACACTCTCTCCTGTCTTTAACTTTAATTTGTACTTGGTTGTATCTCTGCAGTTTGTTTCTTTGGGTATATTATTAATAGGGGAAGGGCAGACAGGAACAAAATATTGTTCCTCTTTGAACTGTGATTCTTACGAGAAGCCACAACTAGAAGTGCAAATAAGCATCTACTAAAGGCTTTTTGCAATCCCTTAAAAAGTAATGAAAAGCCCGTATAGCAGTGCTTCCCCTTTTGTAAAGATGTATTACACGATGAGATTTCACTTCTCTGACATTCAATACCCTGATATTAAACTTGAAAGCTTTTTTTTTTAATGTATTCTTAAAGCCAAGTAGTGCTGAAAATTTAAATTAGCCTGGGACTCATATTTGCATTTGAACTAGGCAATCACCGTGTAAAAAGATACTCCGCCATCTCTTTGATGCTGAGAACTGAGAATTCCCAGTCTGATGAACTAATCCAAAATGCATTAGCACTAATTTGGGAAATTCTCACACGCATAACTCAGAAGAACTAAACATCCTGATGGAGGAAACCTGTGTGAGTTCACTGAAAGGAAGGAACTTGTAGAAATGTGTTTCCATACGCTTGTTCCTGCCTCACAGATTCTGTGTCACATGCGCTTTGCTGCAGTAGCCCTTAACGTAGAAGTGATTTGATACCATCCCAAACAATTTGGAGCAGCAAGCCACCCCCTACCATTGACTTCCATGCACTGCAATAACATGTCATGCTTAACAGAAGAGTTTGCAAGCTTTTTGAAGCATTTTATGACATACATCTCACTGATAACCTCAAGCATTATTTAAAAATCAGTAAGCTACCTTCTCATTTTATTTTTGGAGTTTTTTTCTCAGTTGAAGCTGAACAAGGAACTCGGTAGCAGCACTGCAAGTGCTGGGCTGGGTCAGTGCAGTCCATTGCATGTATGCTGCATCCTTGCTGATACCCTCTGAGGTATCAGCAGATCAGTAGACTTGTCAATCGTTAAACCAGTATAGCCATTTTATATCAGTGAGTTGTTTTGAAGTTTATATTCTCCTTGTTCCCAGCCAAAAATGGTTTTGAGGTTAGAATTTGAAGGCATCTTCTCCATTAGTTTAAATTCAAAAGCAGTAAGTGGAAAAATACTTTCATCTGGGTGAAACAGGCACCATAAAATGTCATTTGGAATTCATCAGTGCATCGTATTTTACATGCACATGTCTGAATTGATCAGAAATTGTAGCAGTTTTATGGGTATTCATGTTCTAACTATATAAAAAGTTCATTTTCAGGACTCAATATGCTTGAGGCCTTCCTCTGTCACACATATATATTAGCCAGGACATTTCACAGCTCTAAAATAGTATGGTAACAGGCTTTCATTCCTGCGCAGGTAAAATGGACAGAAGTTGCTACTCCTTCACATTAACGTATACCAACACTGCGTACCTTCCTGTGTATTTTTATCTTTGTTTAAGCATATTTTTTGCTTGCAGCTACAAACAATATACACATTTATATTGCCTGTTTTAATACCTTTCGGAGGAAGATTGTATTTTCTTAAAGAGTGCAAATGTAATACAGCTCATTATAACTCTCAGCAGGTTTCGGGCCTCCCCTTGCATTTTTGTTAAATACTTGTCAAATAATTTAGTCCTCCTGAGTGAGGTAGTTCTACAGTCCTATGAATGTAATGTGTTCTGTAATCCGTGTTGTCCATTTTGGTTAAAAATAATAATAAAAGCTTGCTCCTGCCAAGCCAACAAAAGGTTTGTAAAGTATGCATAGAAATAAAATAACTCAACATATTACTTGAATACAGTGTGGGACAATGAAAACAATCACCTGCTTGTTCTCATTTCTAGGATCCAGTCTTCTGAAAGGCATGGTGCAGCTCCTTGCTGTTCCCTCATTTGCCTTGTCAGTACGCTGAAGTGGGTCTTGTGTTTCCCCTGAGCTCTCCTGTCCGCTCAGCCTCACCTGAAGATTGTCCTCAGCCAGGTGTAGCTCCCTCTGCCTGAGCCCTGTGTCACAGTGACTCCTTGCTCAGTGACTCCTTGCTGGCTGCCTAAATTGGCACCCTCTTGTTTGCTGGGCTCTTCTCTGTCTGTTAGGAGAGTTTTATCCCTACTGGTTGTGTGTGGATTTTGCTCTCATCCTAGGTGCTACTTCTGCTCCTTTATTGAACCAGTGCATCAGACTTGGGTCAAGCAAACTGAAGAGATGTCAAGTTGTGAACAATTTCATTTGATTTTAAAATTCTAAAAGGATTCTAAAAGATTTACATTTAAAAAGGAAAGAAATTTGTATGCTTCCTTGTAGAGGAGTTACTAAACTCCTCCTCAAGCTTGTCAGGCACTTTGCAATTAGCCAGAAAAAAAAGAAAAAAAAATTAAAAAGCTGTCACCCTTCCAAGACCTATGTGAGGGACTGGTTTAAAAGACGTAGAGATGAATCTTCTACTTGGGCACAGAATTGCTACACTGCAGGCAAGAAAAACCACTTTGTACCTCCCCTCCTGCCAGGAGAGCTTGGTACTACGGTGATCCAGCTTTGAGTAATTATGATGCTGTGCAGCAGTGTTTAATTACTTCAGTATGCTGCAAACTGCCCAGGCAGCTAGACACATGAGCCAAATGCCTGGCGAGGTTTCTCAGCCACCTTCTCTTACTTTTCCTTTGTAGGTGTTCTTCGCTGAAGACGTGGGTTCCAATAAAGGTGCCATTATTGGGCTCATGGTGGGAGGAGTGGTCATAGCTACGGTGATCGTCATCACACTGGTCATGCTGAAGAAGAAGCAGTACACGTCCATTCACCACGGCGTGGTAGAGGTAGGCAAGGCTACAAAGCACCCACACAAAGGAAGAAGCCTCCTTGGTTTGCCTGCCCCCTTACTCAGAGTCACAGTAGTGTATGGAGCCAGGGCGGCACTGGATTGCCTCAGGCTCTAATAAACAGTGTCAAGTTGGATGTAAAACCACACACAAAAAAAAACAGGTCTGGAATTATCCCAGGTCAGCCAGCTTATAACACAGAACTTAATTTTATAGGAAATTTGATAGTAGCCAATGAGCAGATACTGCTCAAGGAGGAAGATCTGGTTTTACTGTTCTTGGGAATTCATACACAAAGACTTCTTTATGTAGTTTGCAAATAAAGGCTTGAGGCAGGTCTTCTGTGGATTGTGCTGAATGCTACAAAGATTTTTCTTATACAGATACTTTATTACTTTCTGTTCTCTAAACAAGATTAACTTTTGTAGCCAGCAGCTTTTGATTTATGGCTAATCTAAAACTCAGATTTGAGAAACATAAAATACAAAAATTCTATATGAGTTTTTGAAGACTAAAACCAATCTTCCAAGTAAAGTCATGGTCAATTTACAGTAATTTAAAATACAAGGTTTGTTGCTTGTATTTAAGAAAGAGTCTCTATAAATAGGAAAAAAACTTGATTATGAAAACTGGAAGAGGATTCATATACTTTTTTTTTCCTCCTTCCTCTCCCCTCACCCAAATGTGTTGATATCTATAAGTTTACTGTGGGAATATCTGATGTGCAGGTAGTATATTTCATATTAGGCAGCACTTGAGGTATTTACTGCTTTTGCCTTCCAAAACCAGGATTTGCAGTTTTTAATTGAAACTAAATCTTGTTCAAGTCCACAGTTATATTGGTATCACTTTAACTCAAATGAACTTGCTCTCATTGTGCCAGATGAATATGGGGGATGTTTTCGAATGCACATACTCCATTTTTGGTGGCAGTGAAGAGTAAGCCTTTGACTTAATCCTCCCCAAATCCTCCTCCTCATGGTTTAAAACCTCCCAAAAAGACAAGGTGAGAAGAGCTCTAGGGGAGAGCACTCTCTTACCCACAGACATACCATTCTTGCAGTTCAACCTTAAAATTTCTGGTAGATTTTTGCCTGATGGAATGGTAGATGATAATCCTAAATTTTTGTGGACTTCCTTCATAGAAAATGAACATGGAAATGTTGACCTCACTGCTGAAAATAACATGCACAATCTGAACAGGCTATTCATTTCAGAAGGACAACTTAAGGAATAAAAAGTTTTACAGAAAAGAAAATTAAACAGGAGCACAAGGATCTAGCAAGAATATTAGTCAATCAGTAGTGCCATGTTGTAAATGTCCTGTGGTAGGTTCACAATATTGGGTCTGCTACTGGCAGCCAGGATTCCTAATTCTGCCAGGTTTGCTGCCAAACTACAGAATCTCAGTGTCTCACCTGCAAGAAAGGCATGTCAGAATCTACTGTGAAGTATGTCTTTGATAACAGATGGAAAGATTACAGAAAAGGTCTTACTATACCTGTATTCCTGTTTTCCCCAAAAAGACATCTCTCATTGTAATACTCCACTATGTTTTTTTTTTTTTTTTAACAAAACGTGTTATGAAAGAGCCTATTAGCGTTTTTGAAGTTCTAAGGAGAAATATACATCCACTGTTTTGAAAAAATGTCACAATAATTTTCTCACAATTTTGACAATATAAATATTTTGAAGTAATTCATCCTTACCAGGAGAAAAACCAGTCACAAGTAAGTAGTTGACTGAGTGATTGAAATTGGCTGTTTTATGTGCCCAGATGAGCTCCAGCAAACCCTCTGGAGATGCCTTATGCTGATGCCCCCAGCTCACCTCATGAAGGAGATTTCTTCCCTCATAAAAGCAGGTGGCAAAAGAGAGAGACATCCTTGTCATATATTCTAGTCCTGGATAGAAATCAGGAGTGGGAGGTTTAAAGCTAAAAGAGACCAAAGGCTCAGTACGATGTTGTTTGAAGCTTAAAAATGGAGGAGCCTAGTCCTGGCAATGCTTTTCCTTTACATCCTGGCCTAGCGTGTGAACCTCATAGGAGGGAAAATGCTCTTCAGTGTGTCCTGAGACGTGGTGATCCCCGATGTCTGCAGCCCCATGCTTCCTGCTGGACTTTGGTTTTCTGTTAGGGCAGCTGAGTTGTGAGCTCTCCAGTGTCTCCCCCTTCTCAGCTTGGACAAGCACCACATCCTCCTGTAGCACAAGCCCCGGGCTGACCGGATGCTGCAGCAGTGCATTGGGCAGTGAGAGGAAGGGTGTTTTTTCCTGTGCATCTCTATGGTGTCGGCGTTTTCTGTGCGTGCTCTGCGGACGCCTGGGACGCATACAGTTTTCCCTGCTCTGCTGCCGCCTTTGCCCAAATGGCCCTGGCCGCAGCAGTTGGCACGCGGCGACACAGTCGCGCTGGCCATGGTTAGTGCTGCTGAACCGGCCCAGTCCTGCAGGCGGGCGTCAGGCCTCCTCTGTGCTGGCACAGAGTTGAGCAGGATTCCCTAGTCCCTCCTGCTGTTGCACTGATGAAATATCTGCGCTGCACGTGGCGCTTGCAGGATAGTGACAGGGTGGAGATGTTGCTGGGAATGAATCCTGTGTGTATGGTTCCTGGTGGTGCAGCCTTGTGCAGGGGGACTGGCACCCCCATGGGGAAGGACTTGTCCAAGGGCAGGAATTGAGGAGGCTCCTGGCAGTGCTGGCGGCATGTTTGTGTGCATCGTGGTGGCTCCATCGCTGCCTCTTGGCCAGCGCCGCTGCTGCCCCTGCCCAGGCGTAGCCCCCTGCGGGAAAGGGGGGCTGCAGTAGCAGCCGAGAGGCCTTTGAGCGCAAGTTGTGCCCTCGCCGCGGGGATTTGCGTGGAGAGGCTGGCAGGGAGACAGGCTGCAGCTTCCCCAGGCTGGGCTGGGAACGGCTGCCGGCAGCCGGCCGCACGCTCCCCAAGGAGGTTGCTGCCACCAGCAGCACAAAGCCAGTGTCTTTCGTTGCGCATGGAGAGACGCAGGGACAAGGAAAGGAAAACCTTTTTTTTTTTTTTTCCCCAATATCCAAAACAAGGGGAATCTGTAAAGGGAGAAACCTAAAGCAAGAGCACCACTTCCCTGAGCAATAAACCACTGCCTGAGAGCAATGCTATGGGACCCGAAGAAATGGATGGATTTTGGTTTTGTTACACAGGGGAAATGCTGATTGCAAATACAGCTTAAAAAAAAAAAAAAAGGATAAAATAATGCCAGGCTTAGAAGGACAGTATTTTAACAGCAGAAATGTCAAGTTATATTGCAAAACTGAAAGCACAGGAAGCACCGTGTCAGCTCAGCCCAGGAATTCTCTCTGCCGGGCATCCCATTTCCCAACACAGGCATCCCATGCTGGCTGGGAAGCTCAGGGCTTCGGATTTATGATAGTCTGCAAGTGGAAGTAGGGTACGACCCTTGAAGTTGGGTATGTCACAAAAATGTGCAATTACTGCATGACAGAAAAGAGGTCTGTTTGGAAATTGCGGTGGTTAGAAGTGCAGTTAGGATGTTGGAAGTTGGCCGAGGAGAGCAGAAGGGACTAGGATTAGGAAGGGGAGCTCACTCGGGTCAGGCATTCACCTGAGCAATGCAGCCCGTGCACCACGCTCAGAGCTGTTTCTGCTCTGAAATAACCAGTGCGGGACGTCGGGCTGGAACACGGTGGGGCTGCAGGACGGGTAAATGTGACCCAACACGTTGAAAGAGCAAAGGGGAAGCGGCGGATCTGCCCCTGTGCCAGGAGCAGAGCTGCAGAGCCCCTCTCTGCATCCAGAGCGTCAGGTCCCATAGGGCACCCTGTCCTCGCTGGGGTGGATGATTCCTGGTGCTGCAGAGCAGAAGTAAAGTGAGCATCAAGCATAAGTACTACTGCTTTACATTTTTATGAAAAGGGTAAAGTAAGCTCACCTGCTGTACCGGCCTTTGTGAGAGAATACATCTTCCGTTACCCGAAAGGTTATTTTTATGCTAAAAATAAACAGCTATTTTTGCTAAAGGTCATTCATTGCTTACACAAATCCACATGGAAATGTTCATAACCATTATGTAAAGAGTCTGTGGCACCTTCCTGATTTTAGATTTTTGGCTGCGTAAAATTCACGTCTTATCTTTTCTTCGAAGCACTGTCAAACCGCTGACAGGCTCTCCTGGCTCTGTGTTAATAGGTAGCTAACCAGGTAGCCAGGCGATGGTAGGTGTTGAATTCACAACAGCTATTGAGCTCAAGCAGTGGAGGTAAAATACCTGATAAATATTTAGAGAATGTTCTCGCCCACTCTAATTTGATGAAGTTCTATATTACTGTAATGGTCGGTGAAAGAAGAAAATAATTTGTGAAACAGCAGGTATTCAATAGAGAAGTCTTGACTGAGTTGTTTTTATGCCTGTCTTCCAAATAATCAAGGAAGGTCAATTTTTGTTAAGTAGAAGTATTTAACCAGTGCAGAACTTGAAGCTTTCTGTCACTCAACTGAACAAAATTCAATATTGGAGATAGAGAAGTTTTGCCTCAGTGAGTGCAGTGGGATTTTTGCTCACCTTCTGTTCTGTTTTCCCTTTGGTATTCTCATTGTATTTTTATCAGTTATTTAATGGTCCAGGGACCTGTTGCCTTACCTTATTTCTGCATGGGGCTCTATCCAGAAAATGCTTCCCTGCAGATTGCTCCTGCAGGGTGATCGTGGGCTTCTCCTTTCTCGCCAGGTGCAGTGCAGTGTATTGATTTTGTTCCCTGAGGCTGCTTGCAGTCCTACTTGCCTTGGAGAGGAGAGTTTTTAGAGACAGTTGTCTCTTTGGGCAACATTAGAGCATTCAGGTCTTCGGTTTAATGCTGTTTTTAGTGGAGAAGTATCTGAGCAGCCAGCAGCTGAGCCAGCAGGGCAAGGAACTGTTGAGTTCCTACCACATTGAGCCACCTTTATTTTAAATTTCCTTTTCCTGAGAGCATGACACAGCTCGGGAACCCACTTTCTTCCTCCCTTCTGAATGAGAATAATATAGTAATTGCCCTGAGTTTTAAAACCTACCTTGCATTTCAGAGGGTATTTTGTACCTAAGATGCCTGTAGAGCAGGGCGCAGAGTGCAGGGCGCCCGCTGAGTGCGGGGGCACAGGTTGCGGTGAGGTGAACGAGAGCGACGAGCACTGACCCTGTTTCTCCTTCCCGCGCAGGTGGATGCGGCGGTGACGCCGGAGGAGCGCCACCTCTCCAAGATGCAGCAGAACGGCTACGAAAACCCCACGTACAAGTTCTTCGAACAAATGCAGAACTAGGACACCACGGCAGCCTCACGAGACGGACAGCAGAACGATTGCTTCACTGCCCAGTGGTGTTCGCTTATAGAATAATGTGGAAAGAAACAAAAACACTCTGTTTTATTATTTACTCATTATCGCCTTTTGACAGCTGTGCTGTAACACAAGTAGATGCCTGAACTTGAATTAATAAAATCAGTAATGTATTTTCTCTCTCTTTCTCTTTACATTTCAGTCTTTACACTACATTATTAATGAATGTTTTTTGTGTACTGTAAAGAGTTTAGCTGTATTTAACTAGTGCATGGGTAGATTCTCTTTCCCAATTATTTATCATGTAGCTCCTTAGCCAGTTGTATATTATTCTTGTGATTTGTGACAAAAATTAAGTCCTAATTGAAATATGCTTTAAGAATTGATGGGGGATGCTTTTGGTGTCTGTGGGGGTTAGCTGCTTCTCTTTGCTGAGCATTTTTTTCTGATCACTATGCATTTTAAAGTAAAACAACCTTTTTTTAAAAAGTATTCCAAATGAGTTATTGAATTTTTTTTTCCTCTGCAGTTGCATATTATTGTACAGATTGTTGCTCCTGCTGTATTAGTGATGTAGAAATCATGGGAATACACATTTGTTTCTTTGTGCCTGTTTTATGTGCACACTTTAGGCATTGAAAGGTAAACTTTATTTTCTTTTCCATGTATCTTTTTGATCTTAAAAAAAATATTAAAAAGAATCCCTGTTAATTGTGAGCACTTCTGGGGGGGAAAAGTGCCTGCTGGACGAAAATTAACAGGGATCCTCTGCAGGATGATTGTACAGAACCATTGCTTATGAATTGATAGCTTTCTACACTGTGTTACATAAATAAATTAAGAAAAAAACCTTTGGACGAGAGTTTTCTTTGGAGACAGAAGAGTAGTTTGGAAACAGGAAACATCGAACATTCACACGGGAAAGTAAGGGGCAGGAGGAGACGGCCCTGCGTGTGAAACGATGCTCACGTCTTGAGCGGAGCGGAAGCGGCAGTGCGGGGCAGGAATGGGGCTCGTGCTGACTTGGGCACAAATGTTGTGTCTTTTGATTTTGTTTGCTTGTTTTTAATAATGTTTTTATGCAGATAAATAGGTTCCCGGGGGACCCCCAAGGCTGTCGCCTCCCACGAGGTCCCCACGGCGCCTCTCGCGTAAGGCCTGGCTGCTCGTGATGCAGCCCCGTGTGGCACCACCACAGGAACCTGCCCCTTCTCCTTTCCCAAGTACCCAGGGGCAGGTTGGCTCCCTTGTGGCCGTCACTCTGGCTCCTGTTACGGAGGTCGCGCGTACAAAGGATTTAGGAGGGACCCCGCTCTGTGCACATGGCCAGTGCCACGGCAGAGAATCCCTCTTCGCATAAGCAGGATGTAATTCAATTTAGTGCAGTCTCACTAAAGGAGCATTACTGAAATCTCATTCAGGAGAAGCTATAGGAATCCATAAAATATAGGCAGCCACTAGCCTTTAGACAAAATCCCATTTACAATCCCATAATCCCACACAATCCCAGTTATAGAAAAAATGCAATTGCTTTGAACGATAATTCGTGGATTTTCAGTCAATCAGCCTTAATGGTGCAGGGTTCTTTGTCTGCTGAGACACTTGTGCTGCTCTTGCTACTTATTTAATTAACTGCACAGTTTTACTGCTCTGATTAAGTGATCGGTTTTCACAGTTTTGTTCCACATATGCTCCCTCTAGGAACAAGAACAAGTACGCACATGCTCAGGACGTACAGCATGCAAGTTCCTAAAACTTCCATATTCCCAGAGTTGCTGCTCCCTCGAAAGCTGCCAAGATATTTATCGCAGTTCCCAGGGAACAGCAGCAGCCTCCTGCCTGTCTAGCCGTGCAAGCTCCTCATTGTGCAGAGATTGTATTAGAAGTGAATAGAAGCAATTTGACAGGCTGATAAAGTAGGGAAGCCGATGCAGGAAAGTCACTGAGCACCTCAGTGGCAGGGGCAGGATTGATGGCCCCCAGCCCTGTCAGCAATAAACGGAGCGGGCGGCGGGCTGGGATGCAGCTCTGCCACCCGGCTCGGAGGAAATCGCTCCTGGGGGAGAAAGTAAATAGAAGAGGAACACCCCTGGCCGATGAGTCCATGGGTTTAACAGGAGGAGTCTCCTCGTCTGGGTTGATTTTGACAGAACGGGGTCCGGGTGCGCTCGGGAGGGCAGGAACCTCAGTGAGGATGAGGATGCTCTGTGGCAGCAGGAGCCGCTGCCAGCCCGGGCTGCCCGGGTGCCCCACAGTCTCCAAGCTCTGCAGCGGGGAGAGGGGCCGAGGCCCCTTCCTCCTCCTCTTCCGGAAGCTCCTGGAAAAAAACGGCCTTTGTTGCTCACATTGGTTGTCTCTGACTAGATTAACTAGTATCAGCTACGCAGTGATGCTTCACACGTGTCAGGCACGTGACGGATGAGGTGCCCTGAAAAATACCTGTATTCAGGCTCATCTCTGTGTTTCGTACCTACCCGTTGCTAAATTTCCTTTCTCAGCTGTGAGGGGGCCTAGGAAGAAGAAACCCAGGCTGGGTGCTGCCCTTTATGGAGAATAATTTGCCGCATCTATATATTCCATTAGGTCTGTCATGATGCTCATGCAGCTCTGAACTCTCCATCCTCATTATATGTGCACTTACCAAAGCAATTTCGGTGCCATTGCTGTTGGCCTAACTGCTCATTTTTATTGTTTAAACTAATGGATTTTGTGGGCGGTGGGTAAGTCGCTGTTAAAATGCCTCTAGGCAGCAAGATTGCAAATATCCTAATGACATACGAGAATAGATTACAAATAGCACTGTGCATGGCACCCTGGTGCTGGCAGCATGAAGCTAGTAAATTAAAATATAAATATTGTTTTCTATTCCTGGACAATCTTTTTTACCACTTAGAAAAGGGAGAACCTTGATTCTGTCAGAGGAGGAGGCTGTTCTGTCTTGCTGGTTCTCCAGTTCTCTTTTCCACCTTCTTCCCAGAAGAAGCACAGACTAAACCTTTCCTGCAACTTTCTATAGCTCTGAGAAAATTATCTGACTGACTATGCAGAAAAATCTTTAAAGCTTCCAGGTATAAGGCTTAGGTTTTATTTAGATGTAGTAAAATGTTCTGGCTTTAGTGGGATTCTTAGTTAAAGAAGCGCTGAATTTGGACACCGAGTTGGAGATAGGAGTCTTTCTTTGCCTGCTGTGGGTAGCTCGGCGGGAGAGCAGCAGCCTGCTCAGCCTGAGGGATCTCACATGGAGAGACAGCTAGGCACCCCGTTTGTAAAGAGCTGCTATAAAAATAAATAAATAAATAAATAAATAAAAAGGAAAAGAGAAGAAATGAAAAGGAAAGGGAAAGGGCACAGGGTGGGGTTCCCTCGTTAGAGGTCGAGCAGCTGCTGCAGGAGGAAGGACNCTGAGGGATCTCACATGGAGAGACAGCTAGGCACCCCGTTTGTAAAGAGCTGCTATAAAAATAAATAAATAAATAAATAAATAAAAAGGAAAAGAGAAGAAATGAAAAGGAAAGGGAAAGGGCACAGGGTGGGGTTCCCTCGTTAGAGGTCGAGCAGCTGCTGCAGGAGGAAGGACCTTGAGGGGCCGCTGCAGCGCTGCTGCTGGTCCAAAGTGGGACCTGGTCATTACAGCTGCTCTGAAAAGAACAAAATCCTGCAAAATTGCCCCATACAACTCCCTGGAGAGAGTTAAGGGGAAAAGCTGGCCCCTCCTCCAGCCCCTCCGCAGAGATAGGGGCAAGCGCGGGCTGTGGCCAGGGTCATTCCCCATGGGGCTGGCAGGAGAGAAGAAAGCTCCTGAAACAGGACCATTTCTAAAGTCCTTGAAAAATAATCCTCGAACGAATAAATGCGGAAGAAACTGTTCTTATTTTCCTTTTAAATGGCTTGGCCATCAACCTGTTTCATTGAAAAAAAAAAGAGGGTAGGCGAGGAGGGTAGGATACACATTTTCGTATGTATTTTGGCCAGGTCTGTTTTTCAACGGGCCCTTGCGTGAGGCAGCGAGACACGGGCCCCCGGTGCTGCGGTGGGTCACGCTCGCCTCCAGCCCAGGCGCACGGATCGAGGCGCACGGGGATTTCGCTGCGCTGAGACAGCCGCAGCCGCAGCCGAGGGGGAGAGCGGTGCCCTCGAGGAGGCTCCCGCTGTGGCGGGCAGCCCCGACAGGCAGCGGGGGCCGCGCTGCGCGATGGGACGCCCCGTGGGAGCCTGCGAGGCGGCTCTGCCTCGCGCTCGCCCGCGGCGCCGCAGGCCGCTCGCTCACCAAGGGGGCTGCAGCCGCGCTGCTCCGTGCGGGAAGACACCGCTCGTCCAGCCGGGACCGAGAGTCGGTGCCTCCACGCGCACCCGGCTGCTCCCCTGCCCACGGGCTGCTGGCCACGGGGTGAAATCTCCTGAAAAAGGTAACCCTGCCCGACTGCTCTGCTGACGGCGCTTACCTGGGTCTCCCACAAGTTGTCGTGACCTTCGTTTCGTAGGGCCGCCGCGTCTCTGAACGTCTGAGAGGAGGCGCGTAGGAGGTGCTGGTGGGACCCCGTAAGCTTCATCGCTTTGAGGGCGGGAGCTACAAAGCTCAGGTTGACCTGAGCAGGACGGCTTGGGCTTCCCCGGCCTGCAGTTAGCCCAGCCTTGTCTGGGGTATCGGCTGTACCCGCTACCCAACGCTGGATGTTACAACACAGTTTCTCTTTTGAAGATAAATGTCAAGCTAGCTCTGCTGGCATTAAAAACCCTGCACTGCCAAGGCATTTTGCTGGTGTTTGGCAATCACATTGCTAGAAAACCTACTTTGAATGTCTACTGGCTGCCAAAATTAATCAGAAAGAGTTTAGGAGCCAACAGCCTGTATTTTGCAAAGCCTAAATTAAAATGAAACTCGGTACTCAGTCCCCAATACAGGTGTGATCCTTAAAAGCCCCCATGAATGAACAGGAAGTCACCAGGAGCTGACCATTGACAAGCAGAGAACAAGAACCGCGTTCCTTCAAGGAAGGATGACCAAGCCTACATCCACCTTTGGCCAAGGCCCAAGTCTTAAAACCACATTTCTAGCCTGGTCTAGTGGGGGTACCCGCTGCCAGCTCTGTTGATGCTGGATGATGCTAAAGGTGCCCACAGAGAGCGCAGCCACTTGCGCAGGGAGAAGGAAACACCTGGCACCACAAGAGCTCATCATCATCCCACTCCCGCTTGGGACTTGTAGCTTATCCATACGAACAAACAGCCCACCCGACCTTCTATACCCGCTCCATCAGGCAGGGACCAGAGCGCATCTTCCAAAGATATTAGGACTCTCAATGGAGACTACTCTCCAAGGAATTAAGTTGCAAAAAAGCTCAAGCTGACATAAGTTTTGGTATCTTGTGACAACCTAACTACAAAATGTGGTCTTTTCACTTGTCTTGGATCCTCCACCTGATAATGTTATTTGATGGCCCCTATTTCTTATACTGGAAGATGCACTAAGAATCCATCCCTCTTTTCCTTTTTGATATTGTTAGAGATTTGATACATAACTATCACAATCTCCCTCAGTGGTCTCTCTCCATCAGGATTCATTGCAGATTGCTGGTCACCATGTGTGTGAAACTTGTTTCAAATATTGCTTGAAGCTTTGGGAACACTTAATGTCCTAAAATATCTGTTCCAGGTAAGCCTATCTAGAAAGCCACAGTTTAAGGCGGGACTTAGATAAGATGCAGACCTACAGACCTCTTTTTACCACAAACACCCAACAGAGTGTATCTAGCCAAAATAACTGCTGCTGCCTTCGGCACATATTGACATCTTAATGCAGCATCGCATTTGTGACACAGAATCATTAGAATAAAATACAGTGTTTTTAGACGAGAGACACGTCTGAGAATACGGTCTATCTAATTTGGTTGAACGTGTACCATTTCCATCAGCAGACTGAATTCTCATTCTAAGCATGACTTTGATCGAAGTACATAATGCTTAAACATGGCGGTTAAACAACACAACGCAAATCAGAACGATAATTTTGCAGATTCCTCAGAGCTCCCATCTTCTCTAGCCTTCTGGCAGTATTAAAGGATAGAGATTCACTTTGGTTTCAGAAGAAGTTGCTTCTAACCTCATGGCTAGAGCTAAGCAATATAAATGCAGATTGAGGGTGGCTCCAGCTTTCATGTCTGGATGCTAAACAGAAGAGTAATCTCAGCCCTGTGGCTGATGAGTAAATGGTGCCTGTAATGCCATGCTTTATTTAAAAAAAAAAAAAAAGAGAGAAAGAAAGACAAGCATCTGCAATTAGAAATCTATTGCACAGCTGACTGATTTGTGTGTTGCTAATCAAAACAGCAGCAGAAGAGCCTGTGCATCCTGAGCAGTCCCACATCCCAGGTCAGCAGGACTCCAGCCTGCTGCCTCCAGCCCTGCGATAAACCCGCGGGCTAAACCCTGCTGGCCTATAAATCCCTTTGGCCCTGCAGCAAATATACATGCCCCCCCCATCCAGCATATCCCAGCAGAGGAGCTCGGGATTTCCCTTTCCTTGGCTCCTGCAGGAGCCTTTCCTGCAGTGCGGGCTCACAGCTCCGGTGTGGTCCATTGCACGGCCATGGAGACATAGGGCTTCATGGCTTCACAACACAAGGAGCTGCTCTCACAATGCTTTCTATTTTCCAGGGATAAATCCAGCAATAAAAGTGACCCCCGCCATCATATGGGATACCAGGGTTTAATTGGTCAGCTGGAGGGGTTTCAAACAAGCTTTTCCTGCTTATTCCTACAGCACACGCGACCTGCCTTGGGAGGAGACTGCTCAGCGTTGGGAGGAGGCTCTCCTCAGATCTTTGGCTTGTACTTAAACTTTAACTGCGCCTGGGAGAAAAAGAAAGCTGTGTAGAATAGTCACAACGTTTCTCATCCAGATGGAGGAAGCTGGGGAGTTTTGTGCTAGAAACCAATCTAACACAAAGAAAACAAGGGGCAAAAACATCATCTAGGAAGTATTTTGTGAGAAAAAGAGTAAGCTGTGCACAGTTTTGGGAAAGAGAAGACACACAAACCTACTTCTGGGGAGGTTTTATTGCCCTATTTTAAGGCAAGGCAGAGACAGGGCTCTGAAGCCCCAAGGATAACGCAATAAATACCCACCTCCTCAGTGTTTCTCCTTGGTTTGCTCTAGAGAGCTTTTTGCTCGTTATCCTGAGCCAAAGATCACTTGAAAAAAAAAAAGGCAAATCTTATGTGCATCTGTCTTCTATTGATCTGCCTAAAATCATGAGCCCTGGCACACGCCTTGGCTGGCCGGGTGTGAGAGCTGCAATGACATTAGTTGAAAGCAGGAGCATCCTGCAGCACTAGCAAGGCACAATCCTGAGACTTGCATGTATTATGCATTCTTACCCACTTTCCGATTTCAGGATCTTGAAGATTTATTCACATTTCACTTCCAAGCTCATCACTGCAGTCACAGGAAACAGAACCTGCTTGTGATGTTGCGGTCAAAATGAAAGGTAAGAAAGACCCTTGTGTGATTAGTCCTTCATCAACCCAAATGAAATCTGTTCTAATGCTGCCAAGATTGACAGAAAGCAAAAGATCATGTTGTCCTTTTGATGATTACAAAATTGGCTTTAAATAAATAAGAGTCCTCCATAGAGCATTTGTGAAAGCAAGTAGTTTTGTGACTGAAATATTCCCAATTAGCATAACTAAAATACATATTTGTTCAAAAATGATTGCCTGCATCCAGGCAAAACACCAGCAGTCAGTCTGAGAAGAAAGCATGAAGACTCACTTTCTCCCCAATAAACTCTCTTTCTTGTATCCACTTTCATCCAAAAACACAATCACAGCTAATAGCTAATCAAACAGTTTCTCCTAGAGGCTGGGAAGCAAGACAGAAAATGGTACTATTATTTCTATTTTTAAATAAATGGGAGCTGTTTGAAGTCAACAGTTTTGCGGCTCTATAAAATACACAAAATCCTCATTAACATAGACTGCTATATATAAAAGTGCAAGTTTAAATGCACAACTCTGGAAATCGTAAGTCAAAGGCCATAATAGAAATTGGCCTTTATCACACAGTTAACTATATTAAGAATCCACATTTGTAGATGCATCTCTATGAACCTATAATTTCAATGAACACTAAATGCATGCACAGTGAAGGCAAGTCAATGTTAGCTGAATGGCATTTGAAATGGCTCCATATGCCATTTCAAATAAACTACTTTGTAAGTGTACACAATAAAGACCTCAACATTTTGTTACTGCATAATGTTTTCTTCAGTTTTATAGTGATGCAGACTATTACACAACTCAAGAACAAACTCCAGCTCCATTTACAAAACACAAAATCATTTGTTTAGAATTTTCATCATTTGCTTCTGACTTGGTTACAGACTGCATAAGCTGTAAATGCTTCAAGAGCATCTTTTCTTCTGTTTTGATGACACTGAGCTCAAGGGAACTCTCCTCTAAAATGGTATGCCTTCAGTAATAAGTAATTAGACCTCAGTGAGCATGGTCAGTCTTTTTTTATCTGTAAGCAAAAGTATTAATCAGTTTAAAAGCATTCAAGATGGTACTTTCTCAAAACACTTGCAGTATTTTTCATTTCACACCAAGTCAGTCCAGGTCAGGACTGCTCAGCTCACAGCAATAAAGAAAACTTGAGTGAATTGTAAAAATCTGCAGTAATGAAAGTCGGGAATGTGTTGGTCTCGATATTGCTAAGAAATACAAATTTCAATGGGAAACATACAGAGTTGTTCAAGAAACTGGAAGAAAAGAAGGGGGAGGAACCACCAATTACATAAGCTCTTGTGCAGGAAACGACTCCTGAGAAGCGCAGGGAACATCATGCTGCTCCTGCTTTTGATGAACTGAAAGCTGGTGTGACATCTGGCTCAGTCTACCTTGGCAATTAGTGCAGCACAATAACAGCGGATCTGCTAATCAAAGCTTTTGGTCCTGAGGCATCTCGAGTCCCTGCTATAACATAACTTCAGCAAGTTGGAAGTGTTTATTTCAGGCTCCATATAATCCAGCCTCCAGGGCCAAGGAGCTCTATGGCACACGTGGTTTGGCGCTTTCAGAAGGCAACGGGCCCCCTCAAACTCTGTTCCCCCTTCATCTGAAGCCCCTCTGAGCCCTGCTGCACTGTCCTGTGTCCTGTTTCCTGTCCATGGTCACTGCCGGCTTCGGTTTGCACATGCCGACATCTCCCTTTAAAGACACTCAGCGCCACCTTGGTTCCTCCTCCTGAGCAGCACCACGAAGTTTACTTCTCTGTTCACCTCTCTCCTTGTGGTTGGACAGTGGCCGGACCTTCAACAGGCTACGGCCTGAGGACAGACACCTAATCCTGCGGCTGCGTGGGGAGGACACCTGATGTCTCTCATCCTGCCTGTTCTGCTGGTTTTGAGACCGTATCCTCATCACAACAGAGCCTCTGCCTGATTTCACCGTGCCCTCCACGCATGCACGGTAGAGTTGAAGAGCTGTTTCTTGCTGGGGGAGTCCTGAGTGACTGCCTGTCTTCCCAGGGATCTCCAGAATATGCAGATAATGACCCTTATCCATGAGGCCTGCAAACTGGTCACCTAGCAGTGGACTGGGAAGAGGAGGAGTGGGAATGTGCTTCCATGATGAACCTTTTATCAGCATGGTAAATGTAATGACCCCATCCTGCCAAAAAAAAAAAAAAAAAAAGTGTTTCTGTTGCCCTTCTCCACACCCTTTCCTCAGAGATTTCTTGCTGCCTTCCCACACCCTCCTCCCCACACGGCCTCATTACTGAGTAAAGCTTAATCCATATGCGTGGACAAACATGGTTACCTGGATCATATGTTCCAGGCTCCCTATGATTTGGACACATAACCCCATCAAGCATGCACATTTGAAACAGGTCTCCCAGGTTCATATCCTCTGAAGGGGGACACACCAAAATCCCTCTTAGAAACAATCTCACCAATGGGGAAGTGGAGGCTGCAGAGGGGTTGCTTCAAACTGCTGTTCCTGACCAAACTGCTAATCATCAACTCAGTTTCTCTCTTTCAATCTTTCCTGTCTTCCCCACCTCTCCCTTTCCACTCCTCCTTCCCACAAAGTAAGAAATGTGAGTGCTATCCTTAAACTGCCAGGTGNTGGACACATAACCCCATCAAGCATGCACATTTGAAACAGGTCTCCCAGGTTCATATCCTCTGAAGGGGGACACACCAAAATCCCTCTTAGAAACAATCTCACCAATGGGGAAGTGGAGGCTGCAGAGGGGTTGCTTCAAACTTCTGTTCCTGACCAAACTGCTAATCATCAACTCAGTTTCTCTCTTTCAATCTTTCCTGTCTTCCCCATCTCTCCCTTTCCACTCCTCCTTCCCATAAGAAATGTGAGTGCTATCCTTAAAATGCCAGGTGATTTTTCAGCAATTCCTTTCCTGAAACTGGATCAAGTTAAAAGAAGTAGCTGAAATTGAGTCAGCTCAGTAGGACTATATATTTGTTTTGCCTGCTAAACCATTATAGATTTTTCAACCTTTGGACTGCCATGAGTTTGCTTACTATGATTACATTCCCCATCTAAAAATGTGTAGATCCAACCTTTGAATTCACCATGCACACCATCATAAAGCATAAGCAATGTCAAGTCTTCTTATTTCTATCCCAGTCATACGACTCTAGGCTTTAAATGATGCATTACAGTCAATGCATAGAGAGACAGTGGACTCAAGCAAATGAATCATCTCACTCCAGAAGTTTTATATCAGGAGCTGCATATTAGACAGTATTGACTGGAGTGAGAGAGCATAGTTTGAGGTAGAACAGAGACTGACGCTCTTCTTGTGGCAGTACAAACCATAAAAGTCTTGGTCAGAGAACTATTACCTTGGCCTCAGTTGGAGAAAATCACTGTCTGGACTCTAGAGTCATCTAAAATGAGGCAAGGTGAAGAGGAGTAATTAAGGATGTTACATCAAGGGCTCACTAGCTCTGCAACAAAGACTGTGGTTCAGAGCTTGGAACAAGATAATCAAGTCAGAGCAAAGCATTTAGGAAGAACTAAGGCCTTGAAAAACACTGCTAGACATGTTACCCATTCATATCAGTTGACTAGAAAAGGAACCCCAATAGGTGAATTTACTGACAGAGGTAACTTGTAGGTTAGAAGATACTAGCAACTTTTACATGTATAGGTCTTAACAATCTTGCACAGAATACCTAGATTGTGCTGACTTTTTACAGCTTTTGAAGACTATCTTGGAAAAAATCAGTTGACAATAAACCTTTATTGGTACAGAACCGCAACATTTTCTTCTCTTCTAATTTGCCATTAAATCTCCACCTTCGCCCCCATACTACAAACTATTAATTAGACAGCTGGTGTGTGAATGCTGCTTATCGCACTGGAGAAGAAATTGTACCTCTCGGTGATGGGGAGATGAGTGAGGAGGCCAGTCTTCCCACACTTGCTCTGTGGGCAGGGAGACAGAGCTTCCAGACGGGCAGTCAGAGAAGACAGCCATAACACTTCCAATAACCCCTGCTATTCCCTGCTGGGTTCCTCAGCTGAGACTGTATCCTAAATTTTTGCAGGCAGGCACAGCCTTTGCACCTCCATGCTTGCAAGCACAGGGCACCACAGGGCTCTGGGGCACAGAGGAAAAAGAAATCTGCTGTAACTAAAGAGCAGTTGAACTTCAGAAGTACTGGAAGAGAACTATCAGCTTTTGTAGAACAGGTGCTAACCATATACACTGGCTTTATAAAATGCTGGGGCAATAGGAAGGGGCAACTGATATAGAAAAACTGAGTGCTTGAGCTGTCTATCAGTGTTCTGCTGGAAGTGTCAGTGAAGGTCTTCCTGCTTCCCAGAGAACCATCACTGCAGCTTTGTAGGTAGAAAAAGAAGTGTAGAAGAAACCAGAGAGTGACTCACAGTTCCCAGGACATCCCATCTAGCTGATCATCTGCAATGATTTTGCCTTGTACTACAAAATGACTTGCCTGCTGGTAGCTGTTATTGAATGTGCTGCAAGCAAGCCACACACTCAAACTCTGTACTGCACTGAGGGGTAGAGAGAGCAGGGACAAGCTCTTGTTTAGTTTGAGCAGACCAAAACCTATTTAGAAATGAAAGATGATATAAAACATTTGCATTATGCTGCCTTGCTCATTAGAGGAACAGCTTCAGACTGATACACCATTACTCTACATTAAAAAGGAAATTAAACCAGAAACACTCACATGTTGCAACTCACAGAAACTTGATGCAGACAAAAAAGTAAATAGAGTAATATGCACTATTCAGTCATCAGCATTCCAGGATCCTATTTTGAAATACATCTACACATCCCTGCCAGTTATCCATCTGATTTCATCCTAATGATAGCAATAGCCAATAACCTTCCCCATCATATGGACAGTGAAGATTTCATGAAGTGCTTAAAAGAAAGCAAGGAAAGTCTTGCTTTGCCCATTGTAAAGATTCATTGCAGCCACATCTGGACCCGCAGTCCAGCTCCCCACCTCACAAGGAGGCACCTCTGAGTTGGAGAGAGCCTGGGAGGGCAATGAAAGAATGAAGGGATTGGAGCAGCTGGGACTCCGGCTTGGAGAGGTTTTGTGGGGGTATAAGCAAGGTTTGCAAAGGGACGGTGCTGTATGCAGAGTTGTTGTTGGCCAAATAGCTCAGAAGTTGAGGGCATCCAGTGACACTGTTGGGGGACCAGTCCTGGGCAGACAGAAATGCTGCAGGGAGTGAACTTGGGCACTTCCAGCGCTTCCTCAGGAGGCTGTGGGGCGGGCAGCACCACTGGGTCCAAAAAGGGGCTAGAAGAGCTCATCAGCAAATCCATAAATGAATACCAAGGGAACAAGGCAAGGATGTGTCCTTTAAGAGCCCAGTATGGTGACCAGGAAAGCTCAGGGCGTCTGAAGACTGCCTCAAATGGCAACTCCTGCTAGTGCTACTGGCGTTAAAACACCGTGCGGCAGAGACAGCCCATGGGTCTGATTCAGTTGGGCATTTGTTCTGTTACAAATTACCTTCAGGGAGAGGTGAGAGGCGGGGGTGTGCAAGAAAACCCCAGTCGATGTGGGAGCAGGAAGCCTGAGTGGCACCACGAGCGCCCGCACACCAGCACAGCGGCCGCCTCGGGAGCTGCCTCGCGGCACCGCGGAGAGTCACCTCCTCCTCGGGCCTCCCTCCGGAGCCGTGGGCTGCTGCTCCCCTGCCTGGAGGAGACGAAACGGGCGAGGGGGTGGCAGGCGATGCTGGAGGAGCCTCGGGAGACAAATCCCTCTCCGGTGTGTCCCTTGCCAGCCCTCACAGCACAGCGCTCTCCGCTCCGTCGTCGTGGGCTGAAAGGGGACCCTGAGGTGCTGCTGACCATGACCAGCTCCAATCGTCTCCCTCCTGTAAAAAAATTCAGTCCTCGGCCTGAAATCCAGCAGCCCCAGCCTCTCGGTGCACACAGTAAATCCACATTCCCTGGGTGGCTTCTTGGGTGGCAGCAGCAGAGGCCAAGCAAGGCTGACATCCCCTCCCATGCCCCCTGGGAACGCATGTCCCCTGCCATGCGTTCTTCGTGCCTCCACCTGCATGGCCTTGCGGTCTGTGCCTGGGCTTCCCTGCCGCTTCCTGGGCTTCCCTGTATCTGGGGTTTGTGGCTGACAGAGAAAGGAAGAACAGAAGACAGATACAGGAGCCACCAAAAGCTAAGACGAAGCAGAGGCATTTGCCAGGCTGGAGCGTGAAGTCCTGGGTGGGGAGGTGGAGAGCAGCATGGATGCAGAAGGCAGGATGCGCCAGTTCGGAGCACGGTCCTCAGCAGAAAGCCTTGGCACAGTCCATTAATCTTCACACGTCATGCAATAAAGGGGTGTCTCTTCTAACATGAGCAGGCTGGCACCTGGCTGCAAGAGAGGCTGCCATGTAATGCGGCCACCCCATCCCCTTGCACCTCCGGTCCTAGAGGAGGTTTTCTTCTTGCAAGGGTCTGCTCTTTTACGTGGCACTCCCCAGATCTCATCCCAGGTCTCCAGGGTTTTTTCCCTTAATCATATCACCGCTCTGCCTTCACTATGTCTCCTATGGCAGTGAAAACTTCACAGGACCAGTCCAAAAGCCCCTCCTGGGGAGGACAGTGCACTGACTCTCCCATTCCCATGAGCCACACACCCAAAGTCGCACCCAGGAAGTCGCACACCCATCCCTGGTTTCCAGCCTAGTGAACAACCTCCCGACCAAAACCAGAGCAGATGCTTTACTGCAGTGGGCACCTTGAAACAGGCTACACTTCCCCCGGCCGGGAAAAGCCATAATCTTACAAAGAAACCATGTTATATGACCAAGGACTGACAGATTCGCAGCCCGACATCAGATTTGGGCACCTCCTGCTTGGTCTCCTGTGCTGCAGCCCACAGACCCTGGGCGGCACAGCCAGCAGCACCCTGCTCTGTTCTGCGTTTTAGGAAGGAAATCAGCCTCGGGTCGAGTCGAAGGGATCTGCCTTTGCTCTTCATTTCTCCAGGACCTCCGTCTCGCAGGAGAGCTGTGGGAAAGTGGCTCCATGGCAGAGGCCTGGACTCGAGTAATAAATGAGCGCTGATAGCATCTGTTTGGTGTGTTTAATTAGGCATGGTAGGAAGCTTTCAGGTACGCTGAGAACACACTGTAATGCTCGAGCTGTATCGCTGCAGATTATTCCCTAGTATTTAACCAAGTGGTTTGCCTTGGCGTGAAATAAGCTGCTGAATCATTTAAAGCCTCATGACTTCTACGTGGCGAAGAGCATTAGCAAGTCAATTGGTTTCAGAGGAATTTTGCTCTGTGAGAAACAGACGACCCCGGTGAAAACCACGCAGAGAAGAGGGTGTGTGACTGCACGGCCGCAGGGCTGATGCCCTCCCGCCCGGGGGGAGAAGCGAGCATCCCCGAGCTGTGCTCGAGAGGGACGTCCCGGTGCCTTGGGCTTTGGTCGGGGTAAATCATGCAGCTCTGAGATGAAATACCCGCAGAACAAAGCAAAAAGCGAGCCCCTCAAGCCCACCGTGTGGCATGGGCAGCCAAGCCGTGCTGAGCACGGAGTCAGCAGGGCCCCATGTTCTCCCAGCAAGTCAGTGCTTTTTCAAGAAGAAGAAATCCATTTTTGGTTAAAAAAAAAGAAAGATTTTGCACACAGAGATGCCAGCGGGAAAGCCAAATAAACCCCAGACATGTCTTTTGTTCAGAGAATAGAAATTAAAGTGGTGAAAACCTAAATGTGCCAGGGAGCATTCACCTAGTATTGCTCTATCCTAATGTGAAAATGGATTCCCTTTTTGTTTTTCAGTCATGTCCTTTTATCCCCTAATTCATAAAAATGAGGTATAATATATCTCTTTAGCGCCAAAGACCTAGCTAAATCCAACCAGGCAGATTAAAATGAGGTTTTATTTAACAGACCCTTTTGCATTTCAGCTGTTTCCACAGACAAGCATGTACGTAGGCTCTGTCAAGCGGTTTCACCAGAAGCCCATAATACCCACTTGAATTTAAAATGCACACTTAAAGAAAAATTGCATTGTATCTTAATAACCATGGGGGACTTTGGAGATCATGGACGCAAGGTGAAAAGTGGATGTATTAGCACTGAGCATTAATTCCCTGTGAAAGGCACACAGCAGCTCCTGACCTGGCACGGGGCAGCTGTTGCTTTTCCCATCTTGAGAGGGCCTTTCTGAGGAGAAACAGTCAATCATAGCAAGTTGAATTGCCATTTTATTGGTGAAAGAGACTTCTGCTAGAGATGCCTGTTTTCAGTAATAACTTGCTAGATATTTGGTAAGATACCACGTGTAACGCCGGCAGTGGTCCGAGCGCAGCTGCTTCTGTGCGCCGGGTCATCTGTGGAGCTGTCAAATGTCACAGCAGAGAGAGGAAAAGAGAGGAGGGAAAAAAGTAGTCATCATAAGCTGTGTAAAATTCACCCACACATCCAATTCCTTCCAACTAGAGAGTCCTCGATTTACAAAACCATTGATTTTCTCTCCTGGCTGCTGGCAATGAAAGGTAGGTGTGAGAAGGTGCTCCTGGCGTGGCCGCACGTCCGCCTGCCTCCCGGTGTGGCACACGTGGGGCACACGTGTGAAGGGCCCCTCGCTGCAGCCGCGGCCGAGCATCCCTCCTCCCCACGACAGAGGCAGAACATCCCTCCTCCCCACAGCAGCGCTTCCCTCCTCCCCACAGCAGAGCTTCCCTCCTCCCCATGGCAGAGCATCCCTCCTCCCCACGGCAGCGCTTCCCTCCTCCCCACGGCAGCGCTTCCCTCCTCCCCACGGCAGCTTGAGTGCATCCGTGCGGCCCACATTTGCAGCCCCAGCGCGGGCCGAGGGATCACTCCATGCACAATAAATACATTTTTTATGCGCCCCAAAGAAATGCTTGCTGGCCACACGTTTCCAGGCCGCTGCTTGAAAGCATCGCTGGGCTCGCTCATTTTAGCCGGCGGAAATGCTTTTAGGACTAATAACGCTGGCAACCTGTATTTATCGTCCTCCTCTTGCATGATTTACAGCATTATCCAGCCAGTGCTCAATTGATCCTGGTTGCAAGCTGTTATATCTAAATCACTTGCGTCTTTCTTTTCAACAGATTTCTAACCAGATATTGCAGCGTAATAAGTATTATTATGTGGTACAGTTTATGTGCGTAGGAGAATATTTTTATTATGCCTTCAGCTTCTTTCTTTGTCTTGTACACTCAGGAGAAAAGACTATGGCATCAGGATATTCCCTTGCCCATTAGGGCAAGGTGTCAGAAGCAAAGATTTTGCTGGGGCAGCCCCCGGACAGACCGACGACAACAGACTACTAAGATAAAACCTCTATCTTTCCCTCTTGAGCACAGAGTGGGTGGGAAGGCTTTGTGGGGGTGGGTTGGCATCTGTCTGCCCGGAGCTTATCAGAAATAGTGGCTTTTTAGGACAACCTTGACTGGGTTGTATGTCCTGTCTTAGGGGTGAGCAGGGATAGAGACCCATATTGCCATGTCGTCGCACGTGAAACCCCTAAGTCCAAAAGGCCTAGCAAGGGCTTAGTGACTCCCTGTGACTAGGAGGCCAGCGCATCCCACTGCTTTCCTGCCCTCAGGGCAGCCTCTGCCCAGGCACAGACGAAGGGAGACCAGCTTCTCCCCCACAAAAGGGGCCCCAGCCCAGAAATGCTGTGAAAACACCTGCCTGAGTATGAGCTTGTCTGTCCAGGGCTGCCTTCTTGCATGGTGCCCATCTGTGAGTGCTGCTGGACTTGGGAGCCTGGAGACCCTGCAAGACAAGGCACAGGGAAGGCCCTAGGGTAGGTGCTGTGCGGTGGTGCAAGGTGCCTGGTCTGGAGAGAGGGGGCTCCTGAAAGCAAGAAGTGCCGNGGGAAGGCCCTAGGGTAGGTGCTGTGCGAGGTGCCTGGTCTGGAGAGAGGGGACTCCTGAAAGCAAGAAGTGCCATCTTGGGGTTCAGTGGCACCTGTGGGAAACCTTGAAAATGAAAAATATCAATGCAGTTTTCACCTGACAAAATGCTAGCATGGTTATGGGAGGTGGGGGAAGGTCTTCAACCTCCTTGAACCACAGTGGTTACAAAACGTGAGACTCCTCTGTCTCTGAATTACTACTTGCTGAGGCACTTGAGTGGATCAGTCTCTGCAATAGCTACCCCATTTCAACGTCTTCTTTGTGGCATCTGCCAGCCCAGGCGCCTGCCCCGGCTCCCAGTGCAACAAGTGGCCGCTGTGGGCTGCAGGCTCGGGCACCTCCAGAGTGACAACAGCAAGCAGCGTTAGCTAGGGGGAAAAAAAAAAAAAAAAAAAGAGGGAGCCTCTGAGGTGGGAAGGAAGTCTTGCTTTCCAGCTGCTGTACACGCGTTCATGCTCTTACCCCGCCAAGACACCACGCGCAGGACTCAGTGCCAGCGCACGGGCACGAACCACCCACCGCTTCTCACGAGGGAGCCACCGCGGTCGTGACGAAGCCCTCTCTTTGAGACCAGCTTTAGTTTTAGCTGGTGCTCGGGAGACATGGGCAGTCGCGTATAGCGCCTGCATTGCACTTCTGCTACCCTAATCAGGGCATCAGCAGCGAGAAGCGCAAGTGCGGCACCACCGCAGCCCTGTGCCGTGGTCCCAAGGACATTCCTACCAGTGTGGAAGCCCCGGATAAGCAGGGCCTGTCCTTGGTCACAGGCCGTTGGTTGTCTGCTCCGAGCCTCATGCAATTGTCTTCTCCTTGGGGCTGAACATCAGCTTGTGGAGGCACAATTAACAGGATAGTAGAACTGGTCCGGCTGAAAAAATGGCCCTAGAAAATGTGTTGGGAGGGTTATTTTAAAAAATATATATTCTATGATAATATATATATATGTGTGTATGTATGCATATTTACTTTTATTTATATATATATATATATAAATGAGAGGCATACACATACTTTTTAAGGGCCTTGCCTGAGGTATCTCAGGCTGAGAAATGAAGCCAGTGGACCTGCTGGCCAGGGAGTTTATTCTGCTCTGCGAGCTAAAGTCCTGGAGCACTTTCTCTGCTTTTCTTATGGCCTCACCATTGCTTGGCACTAAACCACGAAGTTGTGTGATAGTGCAATGGAAATATTTCTTTAATTAAAAAAGCCCTGCTTCTGAAGCCAGAGGTAAAAAAGTGGTCATAAATCTCTTCAAAAAGTTCATTAAGAGGAAATAACCATGAATGAGCAGAAATTTTAAAGATGCTCTAATATTTTTATACAGATTATTGGCATTGCAATCTTCCATTGATTTCCTTTTATTTGGTGAATGCACATAAGAGAAAAATACATCTACACCCTGCCTTGTCAATGCACCTACAACTGAGATTTTTTTTAAAGAGAAAAAGAGAGAGATCAAGACAGAAATTATGAAATTAATGAAGAGAAATCTGCAGAAATACTGCACTAGCCCTGGGGAATGTGAGTGCCTCTCCAGTAATAGGGGAGAGTTTGGTAATACACATGGGCAGGGGCCACACAGCTTCGAGTGTGCGCCAGGCAGACCCAGCGCCTCCAACGCTGCTGGGAGTCACGGAACAAAGCGCTTCTTCAGCACTGGAGAAAAAAGGAAGAAAACAGAATAACAATAAAAGAACAATAAGGGGAATGGCTCCTCCTTTTCAGTAGCGGTTGAGTCAGATGCACTTGAGCAGAGACCCGGAGATCAGGTCGCCAGCTGCTCCCCACCTCCACGGAAACGGCAGAGTTAAATAATTAACCAACCTCAGCGTATTTCCCAAAGGAGAAGGAAAGAAGGGCCGTCTCTAGCAACAGCCTTTGCCACGCGGTGTTGGGCCTGCCCTCGTCTGGCAGGGCACAAAGTGGGGGGTTTAACAGCAGTTACAGACGATTAAGGCTTTCCTACCACCACCACCCTACCTTTTTTTAGCATCCTGCAATTCCTTGGCAATCTTCTGCTGTGTTCTGCTTTTCACCTCGCATGCCAAGACTGAGCATGTTTTGATAGTTCCTTTCTTTTGATCTGATAAGTCATTTCCACTGGCTTTCCAGACACGTGTAGGGATGTTTTGTGCTCCTTTGCGCATTCACTCTGTGTGGTACTGGATCTCTCTGGGCTTTGGCCTAGCATGAAATACGACCGGGGCCATGCAAAGCCTTGGAGCACATGCATCATTATTCCCCCTCTGGATTTAATTTTCCCCACACCCTCAGCCATATTATTGGTGTGCTTCAGGGCCCTTCCGAGGATGTTGGGGTATGGATGCCCGGTGGCTCTGCGGAGACCTGGTGCACCGAGAAGCTTCCCGTGTGGAGCTGCCCAATCCCACCGCAGGCCCGAGGGCTTCCCAAGCGCCTCCTTGCTCCGCACAACCACCAGAAGCCCCTTTTTCTCTTTTCCTTTGGAAGCAGCCGGCGCTTTCTCCATCCCCTGGGAAATTGCCCTCGAGGTCCTGCAGGGCCCAGGGGATCAGGGCGGGCGTCGCAACGGTGCCCAGTTCTGCGCTACCTGCTCCTGCGTTCCCTTGCACACCCTCAGGACCAGTGTCCTCCCCGTTCAGCAACAAAATTAGATTTTATCCTTTTTCTTTTTTTTCTACCTAGTGCGCATGAAACCATGGCCAGAGTGACATCAGCTGGAAGAAGCCGGTACTGGAGACAACTTTGTTTTCAAGGAGTTCCTCTCCAACCGAAAGCAAGTTCCTCCTCCCTGCTGCACAGGAGACCACCCCCGTCCAAAAACATCCATCAAATCACAATGTGCCATAATCAGAAGCCAATCCGTGACCTCCTGCTTCCGAGGTGCTACTTCAATTTATACCAAAGGAAGTTCCACCTTAATTATGTAACTGTAAAGTCTTCGTACATAAAATTAGCAGGAGAAAACTAGAGAACCATGGTAAATGGCTCCCATTCTTTGAAGGATGGAGTTGTGCACCAGGGACCTGAGTTTCTTTCTCGGTCAGTTATGCTGGAACAACACTTCAACATCATTAGTTTTCAAGAGGGTTGGAGGTGGCAGCTACCATCCTGGAGGGCTGGCTGCATAATGTGATTCTTTTTTTTGATCCTTCTGGCAATATTCACTGTATTTTAATATTATACTATGCTTTTAGGGTTTTAATTAAAAGGAAAAGCAATTGAAGCACAATATACTAAGTTATTCAACATGTGTTTGTAATAATTTCAGCTTTGGGCTAGTAACCTGCATAACCATGCAAGAGCATAATGTATTTCATATGATCTTGGCATAAATCAGGAATATATTTCTTTCGGAAAGATATCAACAATTGCTGGAAAGTAAATTATCCCGGATAATTCTGGCATACACAGAGAAGTAGGAAATATATCTTTTTTTTTTTTTTTTTTGCTTTGGAAAAAGAGAATTCACATTTTATTGGAATATGTGATAGGAGAAGTTCGAGAAATCGAGGAGGAAGACAGGTAAAGCCATCCTAGGAGATCAACAGCTAAAAAAAGAAAGTCAATATTCTTAGGCCAGGAGACTTTTTGTAATGTTTATGGAAATTTGCAGCCTAAAATCTTCTTTAGGTGCAATTGAGCTTGTCTTCTGGGAAAAGCCTATGATGATGTTTTCTACTCTCAGATGTGTTATTGCTTTGCTGAGCTGTCGCAGCCTCCATAGGAGACCCTGTCATGAAGACTTGGCAATTCTGCACCCGTGGCGCCCAAGCCAAGCCGCATGAAGACAAATTGCCACCAGCAGAACTGAAAGGCCCAGGAAATGTTCTAGACATCACAGGCTAATTCTGAGAGCTGATACAAAAACAATCCATGAAAAAGTCATAAGAGGTGGAGAAAACCAGGAATTCCTAGAAGAGCATCATTCTGGGAGCTTTTTGGCACCACCATCCTTTGGAGGAAAGGAAGTGTTGAGTAGTCCCAAGCAGTAAGATAACTATCAGGAAAAAAGGAATATTTTTGCCTTTTTAGTTCTTCTGACTCATTCTAGCATTTTCTAGGTGAGACGAGGAAAGCAAAAGAGCAAAGAGCTTACGGGGATAGTGCCAATAATTCTCAAACTGCCCATGAAAGCTGGACTAAGTTGATACAAATGATGCTAATTTCTCCTCAACAAACAGCACTGTAGAATCATAGAATCAGTGTGGTCAGAAAAGACCCTTATGATCATCAAGTCCAACTGTAAATCATCTGGTTGAGCTTTCATTTTATTGCTGGTTGAAAGAAAATTATAGTAAAAGTAGCTCCAGCAGTGGAAAACTGCAGGGAGAGTAGAGAGCATCCTACCACGCTGCTCTTCAGGAAGTGTCCCCTACAACCACCAGGCTGAAGACAGCTTAAAAATGAAACACAATTCTCCTACAGCCAGAGGCTTCAGAAAGGGAGGCTCTCTATGCTCCCTATAAAACACTGCATTACAAACAATGCTCTAACAAACACCTCATTCTGCTCCCAAGCACCCCCTGGGCCAGGGGGATTATCCACACGCTGGACACACCTGTAAGCTGATGTTTAAAATGATGCTGAAAGCTTAAGCAAACTGCTCGCTTTCCCAAAACCCTTCAATGAAGCCCAGGAAAATTAGAGAAAGAAATATGTCTAGGTGTGCACCGCAGAAAACGAGCAAGAAAACACACATTCATGTGGTTACTCATCCATGCCCAAGGGCATAATCAATTTTGGGTTGTTTGAGTTAGCAGATAGCAGTGATATAATCAAGAGCTACTTTAATACCATCTGGTTTATTTACAGAGACCTGCTAGGATCCAGCAGGAGACAGTCTCTTCGCTCGCGGCGCGAGGCTGCTTCCTGCCAGCAGTCAGCACCAACAGCGCCTACTGCTTTGACAGCAGGATCGGGGGCTTCTTTGCTTCCCTGCTTTTTATTTTTCGCAGTGATGATTTCTCAGTTTCTTTTTTTTCCTCCCTTCATGCTTGCATTCACCTTCAGTCAATATCAGCGCTCAGGCTGTATCTCTTTTCAGGCTATTACACAATGCTTTCATCCTCACAGCTGAAATTTTTGAGGGGCTTTGCACCTTTCGGGAAAGAGATTTTATTTCTTCCCTTCAGATTGATCTCTCTGGCCAGGTTTCTTCATAAAATTCATGAATAAAAGCACTCCTTTGTGTGAGCTTTGTCTACTGCAAGGTGAGGTCTAAAGAGCGTAACACCATCTGACTAAGCACAGACAGAGGGAAAAAAAAAAAAGCAGGAAAAAAAAGCCCCCCCCCCCCAAAAAAAAAAGGAAAAAGGAAAAGGTACAGCTTAAGCATTTATAGGTTCACACAGTGCTTTTCTGTTGTGTTGTTCCCGCAACAGATGGTTTTAATGCAGTCCTCGGTAAGCGCTTCGCATGGCTCCAGCAAGAACCTACTGCCCTCCTTCTACCTGATGGCCTTCATATAGCTTCGTTTTCCTGTAATAAACAAGTTACTTGCAGTTTAGTGTCAAAAACGACCTGTCTGCGCGGTGCTGCACTCCATTTGGTTACCGCCCCGCTCAGAAGATCTGTCCTCCCCTCGGTGCGGTGATCGTGAGCGACGCGCCTGACGCGGCCGGCTCCCAACACAGCCGAGGCCTTTCCCTCCCGCACCTGGGAACCAGCTCGCTGACATGTCCCCATCTTTCCAGTCGAGATCAATCGCGGAACAGGCTAGTCTGGGAACGCAGTGTTTGCGCAAGGGCTGAGTTGGGCCTGATCTCCCTGCCCGGGCAAGATAACGTGAGAGCTCCCCATTACTCAGCTGCTCTGTTTCACAGAACTTGCGAGAATTTACTCTTCTAGAGCCCGTTGGCAGTGCCCTGGGTTGAGAGGTCACTGGAGGGGGACAGACAGCCCTCACAAACCTCTCCCCATAACAAAACCTACCTGACAAGTGCCGCCTACTTGACATTTCCCTTCATTCTCACACAGCTCACAGCAGGTCTGGCAAATTACTGCTAAGGGCCACCTTCAGGCTCCTCTTAGAGCTTCTTGTTGGATAGAGTTCAAATAACTGATCTTATTGATCAGCTGACGCTTCCGGAGTTTGTTGCCCGAACCACCTCCCTCAGCTCTGCCGCCCTCAGTTGTTTTTCGTGGACAAGGGCCAGAAACGACCCGCGTTAGGAGGCGAATTTCACAGCCCCAGAGAACGTCTTTAACCTCCTTTTGAGGATCCTCATTAGCAAACCTCAGTCCTGGCCCTTAGGAGACAAGTAGTTTATTTCACTTTCGGAAGAGCTTCTGGAATGAAACATTATGGCATTCCACTTCCACGGAAAATGAAAATAAGTTACAAGTGCCTTTTTGTTTTTGTCTTAATCCTGACGTTTAAGCAGAACTGCATCCTATGGACGTCCTTACCACTTACTTATCCCTTACATTTCCATCCTTTAAAACTGATTTGTTTCAGGAGCAGAGCTTGCAGTTTACTCTCTCTCTCACACACACTTTACACACACACACACACACGCACATTTCTCATTGTCTTCTCTAGCTGAAGCTTTTTGCATGAAGTAGTTCCTGCAGACTCCTTGAAAACGGGGATTTTCACAAATCTAAGCTTAATGGGAGGAGCAGGGAACAGTTAGCTGACATTTTCACTCAAAAATACTTCCCTGTGAATGGGAGGATTTTCAACAAACAACAGAAGCTCACTCCTAAGCAGCAGTTTGTTCAGTGGCATCTGTTTGCTTGTATTATAATTTAGAAAATTCCTGTCTTTTGCCTTCTGACATGGACACATTACACTTTAATTAGTGAATCTCAAAATGTAGCACACGTAAAATTAGAAATACAGTTCCTAAACCCTAATTTCTCCATTTAGGCTGAAATGCAAATTACAAAGGTAAGGAATTAAATGTGTCATACAAGACATGCTCTGTTACTGATGGTGCTACTTATTTCTCAGCTAAGGACTATCTCATTTAGATCATTAGCACCAAAATCCTGAAGGAATTAAGTAGACATTTTTTTTCCCTACAAGTTTTCACATAGGAGCTGTCCTGAATGAAACAAGCACAAAAAGCCCCTGTTCAATTTATTCATCAATAAATGGATGAAGGCACAGAGTGCTCCCTCAGCAAGTTTGCAGATGATACAAAGCTGGGAGGAGTAGCTGACACCCCAGAGGGCTGTGCTGCCATCCAGAGGGACCTGGACAGACTGGACAACTGGGCGGTGAGAAACCTCATGAAATTCAACAAGGCCAAGTGCACGGTCCTGCACCTAGGGAGAAATAACCCCAGACACCAGTACAGGCTGGGGACCGACCTGCTGGAGAGCAGCTCTGCTGAGAAGGACCTGGGCGTCATGGTGGACGACAGGTTGACCATGAGGCAGCAGGGTGCCCTCGTGGCCAAGAAGGCCAATGGGGTCCTGGGATGCATTAAGAGGAGCATCTCCAGCAGGTCGAGGAGGGGATCCTGCCCCTCTACTCAGCCCTGGTAAGGCCACATCTGGAGCACTGTGTCCAGTTCTGGGCCCCACAGTACAAGAGGGATGTGGAGCTGCTGGAGAGAGTCCAGCACAGGGCCACGAGGATGATCAGGGGCCTGGAACATCTGCCCTGTGAGGAGAGGCTGAGGGAGCTGGGTCTGTTCAGCCTGGAGAAGAGAAGGCTGAGAGGGGACCTGATCTGTGTCTATAAGTGCCTCAAGGGAGGCAGTGAGGAGGATGGGGCTGGCCTCTTTTCACTGGTGGCCACCGACAGAACAAGAGGAAACGGCCACAAACTGAAGCACCAAAAGTTCCACGGGAACTTAAGGAAAAATTTCCTGACAGTGAGGGTGACCGAGCCCTGGAACAGGCTGCCCAGAGAGGTTGTGGAGTCTCCTTCTCTGGAGATCTTCAAGACCCGCTTGGATGCAGCCCTGTGCCATGTGCTCTAGGTGGCCCTGCGTGTGCAGGGGGGTTGGACTAGATGACCTCTAGAGGTCCCTTCCAACCTTAGGCATTCTGTGATTTTGTTTTGTTTCTAAGCCAGTGTAGTAGTGGCAATATGAAAGTGTCTACAAAAACTAGACCAAGTTTCTGTTAATACCTTCTGTCCAACAGTTGTTTTCCAATTCAAGAACTTTGACAAGTCAAAAATGATGAATTTTTACCTCTACAGTTTTACCTGGTTTTGATAACAAAGACAGCTATTTACACAAGGAATCCAACTGGTTCCCATAAATAATAACCTTCTGGCTGCATTCATTTTTCTTAAGCAATTACATTTATAAGTTGCTTACAATTATGACCAATAATTATCTTCACATTTTCCCTTTCCCCCCATAAATAGTTATGGTAGATCACCTACGAAAAGAACATAACTGCATGTTAAGTACAAAACATAATCCTTTTCTCTATTCATCAAAGTAAATGAGATAAAAATAATTTATAGGAGGCATTATTTTGTTATACTGTGAAGTCCGTACTTCAAAGCACAGTTCTGAGATTCTAAGAATCTCCAAGATTCTAAAGAAAGCGGTTTCGACGATGAAGCTCCAGTTTAAAAATAAAAACACACAGCCAAGTGTTGAGTCAAAGAAGATGCATCTTCAGAAAAAGATTAATATTCTGCTTTTTTCCTGTAAAGAGCCTGTGTTCTTAAAAGCAGCATAATGAAGTGCATGCATTAATAAACATAAATTGTTTATGCTTTAAAGCGATGACAGACAGCTTTCTGAAAAATTAACAAATGAACAGACGTCAGCCGTATAACATTTTTATTTTACTATATTGACATTTTATGCACAAATATTTTATCAGAGTAAAAATAGAAAATAATTGTTTCATGTAAAATTACCAAAAAAAATGCAAAACACAACAGAAATACATAATTATTAGCAGAGTATAAGTGTCTTTATTTAAAGAGTAAAAAGTATGCAAAAATCCTTCTGTTTACAAAAAAATTGGGAATATTCTTTCTATGTTTTCCTTCTGGCAGCAACAAAACAACTCTTGACAATATATTCTACATCTTTTCTTTTTTTGAAGACATCAAGTTAGTCACAGATTTCTCCCTCAACTGCAGAAAACGTGACAGCAGTTTTACACTGTGTGAAAGATTCTTTCGTTACTAAAGAGAACAAGGTGGAAAAGCAGATGATCTCACAACAAAGAATTCAAAGAACTATCACAGCTACTGAAAAAAATGAAAATAATCATCAAATACATTTACAAATAAAGCATGATATTGGATTTCTCCCCCTCGTGGGCTTATGGTGTAAGGAAAATATTCAAGGGGATGAAGCAGTGATATTACCTTTACATTTTGCTATTAGTTTATCCTATCAGAGCCCATTTTGATTTGGAACACCAGTATTTTAAGGTCTTTTCTTTCTGTACTATATTTTACTAAAAATGTTTTCATCAACCAAACATAACTAGTGACTTGCACTGGGCCTTCTGCTTAGCAATGGAGTGGAGTTATGTAAAGAGTTGTTGCCACTGAACCAGTAGCTTTATTTTATTCCTAGTAAGCGAATCTGCATTTGTGTAAGTCACCTCAAACACTCGACAACTGGTGGAATCGGACTGTTGCAACAGCAACGGGGGGCTGATGCTTGACCTCCTCTCACAGAGGCATTGGCATCTTCTCCGCACGACGTCAAGGATTTAAGCGGAGAAAGCAGCACGCTCAGTAGATGGAGTGTGTTAGAGGCTCCAGAATGAAGACCGTATTCAGAGTTAGTGAAAGAATCTTAGCAGAAAAAAGTGTAATTGGTGGTCATGAAAAAGTGGGCTGGAGAAGCACATGCGAAACCTCTAGTCAATCAAAAAATATCTGCAGATGAATATCCACCTCAAAACAAACAGCTCTGTCCTCAAGATATCTTTAAAATAAAGTATCATGTGTTCTCTGTCCTATGACTGCAAGGATGACCATTCGTTTCCAGATGAAGAGCTACAGCCCAGTGCCCCCCCTACTCAATATAATCATATTTTATGGTTAGAGTCTCACTGTACAAGTACTTTTGATCTACATTTTTAAAGTACCTCAATCCCTCACAGAAAAGAAGGTTTTCCCTTATCCACTTGCTTTGTAATTAATTGTCAACGGTTACCAGAGGGCTTTTAAAAAATGCTATTTATAAAAGTTAGAAAATATGCACAGTGACATAATATTTATGCTGTTTAAGAACACGTAGAAGCAAAAGCAAAAACTGTTTTCAGACATCAAAAGAAAGAGTCTAATGGGCATCAGTACAGAAGCTCAAAAATTGTAGCCTGTTTTTTTACTGTGTGTCTAAGTTTGCATGAAGCACTCTCAATATCAGTGTCTCTCAATTCAAAATATCTTCCAATTGTTTCTAAATCCACAATTTAAATTGCACCTGACTGAGTACGTATTTGGTTTATAAGGCCTCAAAAATGTCATCTGAAGTTCAGAGAGAAATTAGCTTTAAATAAAAATTACATATCTTCATACTCAAATGTCAGACTCTACAATAATTTGTAAGTTGAACTTCAGTTCTCTGTAAAACTATTTTTAACTTGCATTTTGTTTCTAAACCAGAAGAGACTACTGACTGTGATTAACTTAAGTCTTCAGTTACTAAGGCTGACTACCACAGGTCTAAGCACCTTGGCAAAAGAGAGAATTAAAAAATCCCACCAAAATAACCTACTCTTTGGGCAAGGGATTTTTTTTTTCAAGTTTTCAAATCACCCTGGCTTGGGATGGGATGGATTTTGTCTGGTTTTGTTTATCTTTTTGTTAAATAGCTAGTATTAACAAGTCTTTCAAAACCGGTTAAGTACTTGCCCTCATATGTGCATATTATCTACAAATAACAATGAAATACTCATAATTGGCTTCTCACCTAAGCCAGATTTAAACCTGGATCTCCTTCTTCAGCACTGATCTTCAGCTTGGTCTAGTTTTAGTTTCCTCTGCTTATACACACAGAAGTTATGGAGAACCTGATGCTTTGTAACGAGTACCGTGCCCTTCTTCCAGCTCTGCCTGATTACATGAGAATAATGAGCACGTTTAACTCCGAAAGCATCAAATCCATCTGGTAGTTCAGCAGAGAACAAAAGAGTGGAAAGAAACAAATTCTGACAACCGATCACCCTGCTTCCTGTAGGTACTTAATTTTTCTTAAAAGCACTGCAAAAATTACCTTGTAGAGCTATGGACACACAACACGGACCAGTTCAGCCCTCCTCACCAATTCCAGATTGCCTACCACACAGACCCAGCCTCAAAGCTGCACAAGTTGTGGTAATCCCTTAACTTACACTGAAATATATGCTGTTAAAAGATCCAAATTCACAGGAATCCCCTTTCTTGGTAGAAAATCATGCATCATATTGTACTGTCAAGAAAGAAAAACTTCCAATTGTGGTAAAGGTAAGGGCAGCAAGTGCTGCGCTCATACACGAAAGGCCTCGGGCTCCCCCTCTCACGTCCTAGTGCTCAGTTATCCTTCTCTGCCTGCAGGGAGGCCGTGGCCAGCGCCACAGCCGTGACGGGCTGTGCGATGCCGTGCAGCTGCATCTTGGCCAGCTTCTTCTGCTCGCACTCCGTGACGAGCCGGTTCAGCTCTGCCGCGCTGTACCCGATCAGGGTCTTCAGGTCACAGACAAACTTGTACACAAACCTCTTGCCTTGCACTTTGCAGATCATGTCTCCATCGTAGTAATATCTGCGAAATGGGGGGGAAAAAAAAAATCCATGTAAGTTTTCAGCATTGGTAACTTTGATACATGGTCGCTTGCCTAAGAACACTCCAAGGCCAAAAATTGATCTTTTCTTCATCAAGATTCTCATGCAATTTCATAATTCAAGATAAGAAAATGTCTTCTCCTTGTGATTGCCATTTGCCTTCTTTACTCTTCTCCCTGCTTTTTGAAGGATAAAAAAAATCATGTAGATAACAGTTTGCAAATTAACTCTGTTCTCTATGCTACTGAAAACAATAGCAAGGGAACAATTGCTCTAAAGATAGAGCAACTGTAAAAACACTGCTTTCTCTTTTATGTACTTCACATACTGGCAAAACTACATCCTTTGTCTTTTAATTGTAAGTAAAGTGACTCTTCTTTACCTATGAATGCATTTTATATTATGCCACTGAAAAGTTATCACACTGAACAAAGACGCAGTAAAGATACGGCCTAGATGATCGACTGCACTCCACAGGCATTATAAATCCTTCGGTAATACTAATGAGAACAAAACTAGTTGGCATTTTACAGTTTTATTGTTCTTGTTTCACTGCAGGCACTAATAAAATGCAGATTACATTTCTCGTTAAGAAAATGCAAGATGGATATAATTTGTATTTGATAATCTTAGCAAGCTCGTGATAAATTTGGAAAAAAAAAATCATAATTTAGCTTCCTCAAAATCAACAGCCTAGACTCAGTCTGGGAGCCAGTCCTCTGAATGACATGCTTGCAAAAGAAAGAGGCTCCTCATTCCAAGCTGAGTTAAATAAAAAGCTGCCTTTTGTCTCCTAGCTCTTGTGGAGAGCAAGTAAATAAGAATCTATCAAATTTCTTGACACTTTGAAACCAGAAGTTCATCTGGCAGAACATGCTGCCACGGCCGAGGACACCCACTCTGCCCGGCACCGCCACCCCGACAGGCTCCTCTTGGAGCCCCTCTCCCTGCTCTCACCCCTGCGCCTCCTTGCTCCGCTTTCCCCACCTTCCTCTCCATCCCCCTCCGCTTCCCATCGGCTACTACCCCTCTTCCATGCCGCACTTCCCAGCGCCAGCCCGATTTCCAGAGCACCGTCTTGTCAGCTGCCTTGTCAGTAAGTGACTTGCTGTGACCTGTTCTGCATCGTGTCCATCACACCTGGCCTCCTAGTGAAGCACAGACGGTGTCAGATTGACTCTATAACCTACAGGAGTGGATCTTGCTCAACAATGTCAACTTTATTTTCTATATTAATCAAAAATTAACATAGTAATTTCAGAACATTGGTGAAGAAAAATTTACACTACTGTTTTTGTTTTATCAAAAAATTAGTTTGACAACAGTGCTTATCTCAGTAGTAGAAAGCAGCAATGAGTATCTCCTCATACATTGAAGTGTTAGAAAATATGGCAATATTGATGCAGCTGCCAAAAGAGCACGACTTTGAAGAATGTGACTTCTGTGATTCTGCGACTAAAACATAAACACAAAACTTCTAATAGAGATTTATGCAAATTACTGTGCAGACATCTGTTTAGTACCCCAGTGATAAGAATGTTACTCCTCAGCTCTTGAGCTGCCTTTGAAATCTTCTGCATAGCTGTTGACAAAAAACAAGAGGACATTACAAAACCATTCATACGGTTTTGATGTTGCAGAAATTTTGCATATTGCAGCTTCCGCAAACACCTGCAGAGATCCAACAAAACACAGAGATACAAGAATGGCTTTGCGGCCCCCTGGGCTGGGAAGCGCCGCTGGGGTCCGTCCCTGCAGCCCGGTGGTCACAAGGCAGGAGAAGCCCTGGCCCTGGCGGAGTCCTCCTGCGCCCCCGTGGGAGGGNAATGGCTTTGCGGCCCCCTGGGCTGGGAAGCGCCGCTGGGGTCCGTCCCTGCAGCCCGGTGGTCACGAGGCAGAGAAGCCCTGGCGGAGTCCTCCTGCGCCCCTGTGGGAGGGAGGGAGGGATCATCCCCTACCCCTGGCACTGACCTGGAACAGAGCTTAATTCCTCTTGGAAAATAACATAAGCAGAACCAAAACCACTAAAACTAAAGTTTTAATCTCTGACTTAAGCTTATGAAAAGCTTCATATGAAAAGTTTTAAAACTGCTTAAATATTTGCAGCATTAGGTATTAAAAACCTATCTTCCCAACCAATGACAAGAATAGATATAACCATATGAGAATAAGAAAGTTCAGTCTTTGAATGATTTCAGAGAACTTGGAAGAATTTCCATATTCTTCCAGAGGCCAAAATAATCAGAAAAGAAGTCTAACATTCAGGTACTTGCATTTTGTTTCGTAGGCATGTCATCTACATTGATAGCACAGGTTCCTTTTATCAAAGTACAAGAACAAGATCACAGAATTAAGATGATCTGAAACACTTCAAATTGTTCAAGCATAGAAGCTCAGTATATGAGAACAGCAAAAATAATTGAGATTTATCTGTTTATCAAACATATTTTGGAATTTAACATCTATACTGTGAGAATAATACAATAACTCAGTAGGAAGTATAAACTCAGAAATTTTGTTCTGTATAGAACAAAAATGTTACACACAGGAAAAAAATAATATTTAAATAATCACAGAAGAAGGTCCTCTTTATACTGCAACAGAAGCTACAGGTGCATACATAACCTGCAAAATATAAAACAAATCAGAGTATTCGTACATTTCTGTTTCTTTCACCACTAACAAAATATGTTCGGCACATTACTGAAAACATAAATGCTAAAGACACTGAATTTGCTCTTTTTTTAGAAAAAGGGATCTACACAAGTTAATACTCATGTCCATGATGTCACTGGTTCAAGTTTAATAACCTAAAGAAAATAAATTTTCAAATATTCAACCGTTATTGAATGTATTGTGTATTATTCCCCTCAATTTATTTAGATAGAGGTATTTCTAATGCTATTGAGATCAGATGGAGAAAGAAGCTTCAGAGAACTTTGTTTAGTAAAGCTTTTAAGTAAAAAAGCATGCACGTCTCACATTATGACAGCCAAAAATAAAACAGTCTATTAGGTGGAAGCTAAACACTTCATACATGATCAGTTTTTAAAGTTTCTTACCGCAGGGCCCGACTAAGCTTCTCATAGTTCATGGTGGGTTTGTTTTTGCGCTGTCCCCATTTTTGGGCAACCAGTTCAGGTTGATTCAATTTAAACTCTCCTTCGTCACCAACCCAAGAAATACAGTCCCGAGCATCTTTGTCAGTAAGGAGCTCTAATAAAAACTGCCATAATTGGATCTGGCCATTGTTTCCTGTTGAAATACGAACAATGATATCCATTTTAAGCAGTCCTTTTTATGCTCTCATCATGGCTAAAAATTCTCAGCTACCACATTAAAACAAACTAGCACAGAATGTGCTCAGAAAAACAAACACTCCCCCTCCCCGCAAAAACCCTTGAGCTTACTTAATTATTCCTACTTTACAAATGAATCATATTTTTCAAGTTAATAAATATTGATTCAGAAAACCCAAGGAATATAGCAAATTAAGATTTTTCATATAATCATTCTAAACTTCAGAAGAAATCTATATAATGTTAAACATAATGGTTCAGATGCATACCCACTGCCAAAAGAGAACAGATCTAGTGAAAGCCAGATATTCCTTTTCTGATATAAATACATACAATAATTTTTGTTTAAAATATATTAATCTCCAGGTTCTACTTGCAATACTAGAAATAATGAAAAAAATCATTTTGCAACATCTTCTGTGTCACTAAGATTTCCTGTTTATTTGAGTAACTGAAGTTAAATACCTAAATTCTCAATGAGGTGTATGCAGCAGACCCGACATTTGAAGGGAGAAACCTGTAACACGCTTCTCATTGACCAGTTCATGAAGTCTGGGCCAAACAACCCAGTTTCAGCACCACAGACTTTATCAGATAATTAAAAGGAAAAAGGGAAAAAAATTCAGCGGGGGAAAGGGGGGCAGAGGAAGGGAATTAACAAAACAGTTCACAGGAGCAGAGAGAACCTGAGGGGAAGTGACAGCAAGAACGCAATGCGATAAGTTATTAATGAATCAAAGAGCATGTAGGAATAACAAGAACTCTGAAAATAACCTGCAAATTCAGTGTGCTGTTCTCCAGAAGGTGCATTAATTTAACAACAAAACAGGAATTTGAAACCTGCTAAATTCTGAGGTTGCCAACAGGAAAAGACAAAAAAGAAAAAAAGATAAAGCGAGGCAGATGGGGCCAGCAGAATTCTGCAGCACACGGTTCCTCTCCCCACTGCCTATGAACAAAAGTGGAAAGATGCTACAAGCTTGAGCGACATCATAGAGGGGCTTGAGAGGACAGACTATTTAATGACAGGAAGAGATGGACCATTTTTGCATTCCATCTACTGTACAGCACTTAGGTGGCTGCCTCCATCCACTGCAAGAAGCTGTGGGACAGCCCTAGTGTAGTGCTTAGGTGAGCCACCCACCTTGGCAGATTTGTACGTGCCCGTGCTATGTTCTGTGAATTTTTTCTATAAAACCATCATACTCAAAGTGACAGATATGTGTCCTGCAAAGCTTTAATTCAAATTAAGTGCCTACTCCATCTGCATTTTTAAATAACGGAGATGGTACCTGTTCTATTACCAGGGGAACTTCTGTCTTCCCCAGAGATCCTTGGAGCTCTCTGTACTTTAGCTGCCTTTGCGCTGCTGTTGATTACTTTAATGGTGGTTGGGGTAGCAGGCTGTACAGAGGCTGGAATAATTTGCACAGCTGTAAAGCAGAAAACATTGCAAAACATCAATTATAAATTGCTGGCAGAGAAACATCAGATGCATAGGCATATATTATTTATTATTTGTATTATCATAACATCTAGCTGTTTTTTTCCTTTGCTAGAGAAGAGACATGCAGTATTAATAAGTCACCATGCTAAGAATAATTTAAAGAGTTTTTACCTCTTAGAGTGGAAACAGTGTTTTAGAGTTGTAGGAGAGATGCTGAATTATAGGTAAGGCATTAGTTTCTGTCTATTATCATGAGTATTACGCATTTCTGTGAAAGAAATCTCATGCCTGTATTTTCAGCTTCAAGCTGTTCCCATACAATCTGCCCTAATACCGTTCTTTTCCATAGTCACCGACAACCCTCCAAACCTGATATTCAAGCAGCAATGAAATATCTTTCCACTGCAATTGTGTCAGAGGGGACCAAAAAGTCCACACTCGAAATGACTTCAGCTAGACACATACCAAGAACGTAATAAATTGCTTATCTTTAGTGTACATGTGCTGTTTACAAAGAGATTCATTTTCTTAATGGATGATATTGTATGGCAACTAGAAGAAGAGTTGCAGGTAACTTTAGAATTGGTACATGAAAGTAATTTTCAACAAGCCCTCTCTTCCAGATCCCCTTTCATTTTTGGAGATTTTTTTTCCTCTCAACTTAAAACATTTTAAAATAGCTATTCAGTAACCCACTACATAACATTTAAATAAAATAGCCCTTAAGATATATATCCTAGAACTCTTTTGTAGAAATGAATACACATTCACACACATATGAACACACACATACAAATAAATAAATAAATGTAAACATAGCAACTTCAGTTGTTGAGGACTAACAGTTTTCATCACAATTATAAAGCAGAGAGGAAAACGTGTAATATAAAAGGAAGACAACAAACTTCCGTAGTTCGGGTTATCTCGAACCTTTCAGCAAGGAACAATATACCCCAAACACAAAGACTTGCTTTATAGCTTAAAATGCACTTCTCCCCACAAAAGAAAATTATTCTCTCTAGTGAGTTTCTAAATCTTCTGTCATCACAGTGTTGAAACCAAGGGTCCCGCTAACAATTAATTGTGTACATCAACAAACTACTCACGCTGATCAATAGTTACAGTTGCTATTTCTCCAGAGTGCTCCTGGCTAGCCAACACATCTGAAAATTAGAAGAAAAAAAATGTTACATTTTCGTTCAACCCGTAAACTTCAGGTCAGCTGAATACCTCTGTATTTCAGAGAAAATGAAATAAGCTAAAGTGTGATAAATATTTGCAAATGACAAGCGCCACCCATCATCTTATGGGTACAGATATTAAGTATTTGTCATTTTTTTAGAAATACGATTTGTTGATGATAAGTTCCAAACCATCATTTTCATTTTTAATCCTCTAAAATCTTTAGAGATATAATATAAATTAATAGCAAGGCTCACGATAGAAATTGTTTTTAGCCTATCTAACTACAGTCAAGCAAAATAGATCTAAAAGTGTATTAAGAGACATCCAATGCATTACTCATCAGCTGTGCTGTAAACAGTCTAAGAACTTCATTAGATATGCTTAATACTATTCATATCTATTTAGACAGAGGTGTACATTAAATAACTGAAAAATCAATAAGTAATTAAAAAACTGTCAAAATCAGAAGATGCACAAACTAAGTGTCTTTATTAGAAGCAAAGAATGAGTCATAAGTCACCGTTTCCTCCCTATTAGTTATAAAATTTGATGAAAGATGGGCAAACAGTGTTTAATATGAAGACAAGCTTCACAACAGCAGTCGTTCTCACTAATATCTCCCGTACCCAGTACCCTAATTTTTACTGCTACAATGAACTGGAGGAAAATAACTGTTCGCCACCTGTCACCTTGAAGAAGAAAGGAAAAAAGGAAAGCAAAGAGGAGGGTGGATGTAGTAAAATTGGCCTTAGAAAAATCTCCCGTACACTTCCGAAGCAGCTCCAAATGGCTCCAAAGAATCTCTCCCCGCGGGACTCTCTGGAAGAAGTCCTCCTGGCTGAGGCTGCAGAGCTCGCGCCCGGGGATGCTGAGCGCGTTGAGGTCTATGTCAGTCATGCTGAACTCTTTCATCACCCACACCACCCAGTGCAGCACCTGGTCTGTCGACCATTGTACAGGATCTGTGGAAAAAGAAAGCAGAGATGCCAACGTGCTCATTGTGCACATCAAGGACACACAGCTGGAGCTGGCAGTGACAAGCAAAGGCAAGCAGCTGCCATCTCCCAGAGTTACCTTCCCAGGGATTTCTCACTGCATCCCAATACAGAATACAGTGGTGCCCCACTTCAGCACAAGTCATTGCAATGGACAATGCAGTGCACTTTTCAGGTACCAAGTGAGGCCTATGGTTACAGAGATCTTTGTCACAACAAGCGAATATCATTTTTCCTAGAAAATTTGCACTCCTGTGACAAAGACAACATTAAATGTCTAAAGCCACATGTGTATTTCTTTTCTCTTTAAGGCCAGGCAACAAAATTAGTAAAACTTATTCACAACATCAAGGTCTTAATAACACAAGCTTAATTTTCTTCTTGTATTAACAGGTGAGTTTGTGGGCACATTTCAAGGATGAGTGATAGTGTAAGACAACTCTAAATGCATTCTGCATCACACCCTTAACTAATAGACGTGATAAAAGCTATTTTGGAAGCATTTGTCAATGCAATCAACACAAAAGCATCAAAAAATCCTTTGCTTTAACTATCAGAAATAATTTGTAAACATTTTTAACCTGCGACTTCACTGGCATATTTTTATAACTTCAGAGTATCCCTTTGGCCAAATATACTTTGACTCTGCAAATATGCTTATGTACTATAGTTTCATGTGCAGAGCGTATCTTAACTGTACATTTCAGAGTCACAAAAAGCAACGCAAATGCATAAGCTCCTGAATACAATACAGGTCTAAAACTGGAATTACAGCTCAACCTCAACATAGAAAGAGTCTTTTAAGTGTAAGATAACAAGAAATTAGTAACCTGCTCAGTGGTAACAACATTATCTCAAAAGAGATTACCGTTTACTTTACGTTAGGTAAAGATACAGGTATCTTTACATTCAATTCTGAATCATTTTTTTCCGCTGTGTTTAAGCCAACATTTTGCATTCCGTGCAAAATCCCACTTTACAATGTACTTAGCTTCCTGCAGCATGTCAAATACCTTGTTGTGGTATCTTTAGATTAGACTCCTTCCCTCCTCAACTCCTGATTGCTGTTCAAATAGTCACAAAGAAAATGAATTTCTAAAATCTCCAAGTATAAGGAAGTTGAAGAGCAAACAGCACTAGTTTAGTAGAGCTCTTAAAAAACATTGATCCTACTTTTCTTTAGCCCACCCTTTTGCAGAAATACTTGTATTGCTTTCCCCCATTCCATAAAAAGCCTTCTCAGAGGTACCAGAACCTCCGAGTGGAATTGTAAAACCAATGTTAAGTTACAGTTTATTAAAAAAAATGTTAACTTCCAAAGGAACAAAATAGCATCCCTTCCCTACCACACACCAACAGTCATTTACTAAGTACCATAGGGAATTCCAAGGCGCTCTTGCTCCTTTCGATAGCCTTCCAATGCTGCAGCCCATCGTGTCACTTGTTCAGAGGTCTCGTCTGAAATTGTTGTTATATGTTTTGTTCCATCCAAGGTTATCACTTGAGCTTCTTCAACAAGGTGAGCTTCAGCCTCACCATGATGAGCATCTGGATCAATCACTACTTCCACAGTCTCCACAGGCTTCACAATCTCAAGGATGTTTAACTTAGGCTCTATCCCTAGGCGCAGGAATAACAAGAGTTAAAGGCAATGCAAAAATAATGGATAAATACTGTTTTAAAACTGGCTGGTTAAAAGGTTAGCCAACTTGAAGAGAGAAATGTGACAAAAGATACATCTTCTAGTTTCTGCAAAGTGCCCATACTTAACGCAGCACCAACTTTCAAGAACATACTTTACAAATGAATGCAAAACTGCCCCTCTTCCCTTCCCCAGTGTTCTAGTTTCATATTCTAGACAGGTGATTCTTTTCACCTATCTGGAACAAGATGCTCTGTATGCCCCTATATTGAACAACAACAACAAAAAAAAAAAAAAAAAATCTTTAGAAAAGAACAGTGCATCAACAGAAAAATAATAAAAAAAGAAAACTGTCTGCCTTTCTTCTTCAATAAACAGGTGTTACCTTCAATCTTTAGAGTATTTATTCACTTTCTCTGGCATCTACATAGCCAAGTTAACACTGTTGTTCTGCAGGAGGCAGCACACTTAACAGAGCACACTTGAGATTGATTTTACATTTAACTTTATTAGATATTTGTTTTGTGGTTTTATATCAGCCCCTGAAGGCATCTCCCACCTCTGCTGCATAAGTGTGTTGCTGCACTGTGCAGCATGAAGAAAGCTGACAATACTGACACTAATGCTTTAGAAAACCACAGAGATGGCACTGATGTACGAGGGCATTCTGCCCTACCTGTACCTCAACCACCCTGACTTTGCTTAGAAGACTTTTCCAGACATGTAACAGACACCTCTCCTCTCTCTCACCCCTCCCCCAGCTCCAAAACTAGTGTAATAAGCTAAAAAGAAATAATTTCTTTCCATTGTTGTGCTCATATAATTTTCATTACAGTACCAAGAACAACCGTACTTCACCAAATCGCTGTGAAACATACACACACCTTCACTCAGCACTTCTGCTGAATGTCCTTGAAAAAGGTATCTGCATCTTTGCTCAAAATCCAGCCTGCTGTGGTTGACACCACTTGAGCACGGACGAGACAACTTCCAGAGATGCCTTCTAACCTCTACTACTCTGTGAAAATCTGTAATAATCTTTAAACTCAACATGACTTTGAAAACCTTGACTTGAAATTCATTTGGCAAGATTGCAGGACACCACACCACCAAAACCGCTGCAGTTTGATAGTTTGCATAGAACATTACTTCACATCCCCGCTATCTAAACTACATTGAAGTTTAGTACAACAAGGTTGGTTCTGGAGCTTAGATTGCCATAAAAAGCTAAAAATCCAATCTATTCACCTTTTAGGAGGAAAAATAGGAGCAGCACTTCCATAAAAACAAATGAAGTCTTTTTTCATACAAGAACTCCTATTGATTTTAAACAAATTCAACTTGAGAAAAAGTGACAAAGAGAATTTATTCTGCCTTGAGCTTTCTACTTGCAAGACGAATGGAGCAAAAAAAGGAAAAACACAACTCTGGTACTACAACATCAGTGGTGGTAAAACCACTAATCTGTTGTTTTAGCTATTGTTCGGTGTTTAATTCTGGTCATGAACGTTTAAGTCCACTGTATTTCTCTCTCCTACTGTGTGTTTTTAGATTTGAAATCAACTCATGCGAGAAGATGTCAGTTAGAAAACACCAAGTGACTGCAAACACTGCAACTCAATAAAAGGTTTATTTTTCTCATTGATCAGTTAGTTCCTGCAGATGCAAGACAAATACTTAGAAAACAACAAGGGGGGTGGGGGGGAACAAAGAAAAGAAAAAGAAAATACCACAGGACATCTGCAATCCATCCCATCCCTCTCATGCCATTTTAGTTCAGAAAGACAGAGATGTATTCCAAATAATATTTGAAACATAACAGCCACCATGCTACCATATAACCTTCCTGAACAAGAAATACAGAGAAGCAGAGGCAGACCTTGGGCTCCTATGTGCTTGGCTTCCTTTCATATCAATGTTCTGTGCATCTGGCACAACAGTACACCCGCAATTACAACATTACCAAAACTAATGAAAGAAATCAAAAGCAAGAGGAGCGCCATTTTTTATCTTCCAAAGATCTTGCACAACTTGACATTTTAGGAAACAATACAAAGCCAAAAGAAATGTAGAGTTTTGGCTTTGTTTGTTTTTAATTAAACATGTAAGAGGACATGAATTTTTTTTTTGAATTACATTAACATCTGGGCTCCAGATCATACCCTGATTCTTTGTGCATTACACAAATAGAAACTCTGTCTTTACCCAAGAATGGTTATCCTTCTTACCAAGAATCATAGAGAAAAGAAAAAAACTCATCGAATAAGTTGGATCATAACAAAGCAGCTCCAACTCACTGCCTACTTAGCCATGCTCGGGGGAAGCAGCCAACAGGCCTCACAAATGTATGTCTCATTACTGGACTGAAGAAAAAGGTAAGGCAATGACTTCAGATATTTGCTACGCATGGAGGAGTATTTAAGGGAGCAAAAGACTAAAGAGATGAAAGTTTATATGATTATCAGAATGAGGCATAAATGGGCACTTTTCACCAATAATGTGCAAATAACTGATAAAAATCACATGGTATAGGACACAAAATGTGCCAGCTGAAAGGAAAGGAATGAAAATGTGCTTTCTACGGCAAACTGTGGATAACAGTAGCAGCACTGAAGTAAACTAACATCCAGTTTACCAGACATAATAGAACAGGCAAAATCAGGCCATCTTATTTCAGTCATCTGCTCATATCTCCATGGTTCTATCATATTTTGGAAAACTTGACAACCACCCTGCTGGGAAGCACACTGTCTGTCCACTGTCTGATATGTGGCCAAATAGATCTTGTTTTTACAGGGTTGCCAATTCAGCACTTTTTCGCGCTCTAGAAATAGTTTAAGATAAGCAAAAAACTCCCTAAGTACACAAAAACCTGGTGTTATCCCTTTGAAATTCTGAAATTTTTAAAAGGGCATAATCTCTGCTCAAGAATTTGTTTCTTATTTAAAGAAATCCATTTGAAGTCCATTTAAAATATAGTTTCACATTCTGAACAATCTACCCTGAAGTGACACTCAAGTATGAGACTTCTAAGGCTCCCTAATTTATTTACTGCTTAAAACATAAAAGGAACATGTGATTTTGGATCAACTTATACAGATCTAGTTCTATTCTATTAGAGCAGCTCTGATCAGAAATCAATGCAACAATTCAAACAAGTAGTTCTGCATTCAGAGAGTAGAAAAAAATAAAAGGGATTGTATATGGTAATATGAAATTAAGGATATGAAAATAGATTCGGGCAACCAATAAGTGATTGACTAGATGAAGAAACAGACATAAGTATAAAGCACACAAGTAAGAACACTTGCATAAAACAAGAAGTGTTTCTACTAGGCCATTAACTTATGGAGCAAAGATTCATTTTAAATTCAGATAAGAATGGATATGGGTAAACACTATAAGGGTTAAAGTTCTATTTTTCGATTCCCAAAGAATAAGCAAAGAAAGTAACCAGAAAACGTTTTTAGAAATAAATTGTTTGCTAAAGCTCCAAAATAATTCACTGTCTGTCAAATAACTACATGCCAAAATAACTGTGAACCTACTGCTTTATCCATAATGCAAACATGGAGATCAAAGTGATGAGTCTCTGCAGAGGGATCAGCTTATAAGTAAAAATCTTGTGAAGTAACAGTCTGCCACCTACCTCACTGCAGTGTTGGATTAAAATAAATTCACTGATTTAGCTGCATCTCTTCTAAAATTCCTACTTACTTTATAAGAAAACAGATGACCACTTTCCAGCCTTTGCGTGGAAACAAAGGCTGGTTTTTGTTTCAGATTACAGTCTAAAGATTTCGGGAAAATATTACATTTCACACGTGCCTTGAAGCTACTTAGATTTTGTATTTTCTGCAGCTTTATTTCTGATACTTCTCAGTTAAATGTTACAAATTACCATATAAAGCTTTTACAAATTATTTCTCAATATAAATTTACAGTCATTCTTCTTGGCCAGCACATAAATTGTGCAAACTGTGTGTCTAGGAATCTCACATGCATCAAAAGTATATATAGGTCCAAAAAGGACAAAAAATTCAAGGCAACTGGCCATGAAGATTCCTAGATGCAACCTCCAGTACAAGTCCCTTCACTGCAAATTGTCTAAAGCTATAAAATATACTAGAAAACACACTGATCTATGGGCACCCTGGTTTTGTTCTCTAAATATACAATAATGACCACAGGTAAAGATAAGTCAAAATGCACTTTTAATCTAAACCTACATGGTCCATTATGCTGATGAATCTTTCCTTTATATACTAAAAATTAAAGCCTAGATATTGAAAAAAAAAAAAAAAATACTCCTTAGAAACCACACGCAATAAGGGGTTACACAGTTAAAACAAGACGCAAACTTCAGCTACCTATATCCAAAGAATATGTCCTGCTTCACCACCGCTTGACCCTGAGATCTCTGTAATTACCTAAAGCACAGCTAGGCACCCATGCTCAGAAATTCTCAGCAAAAGTGGTTGATACTAAACTCTTGCCTTAGACAAGTAAGTGGAACTGCATCTGTCCAGGAATATGTTAAACCTGTGGAAATGCTTTGGGAAGCATATGACAAGTATCCTCATCATGGCTCCATATCTTGTAACAATAAGACCAAAAATCCCTTTTTAAAGGTACACTGCATTCAGAGTAACAAGAGTTTCTCCCTGCTAGTGATCCATTTCATAGTTTAGTTATATCTGCATCATTTGTTTTGTGATCTTCTGCCTTGCCACATTTCACTCAATCTGAACAGTCACAATTCTTATGAGCTGCTTAAGGGCTAAGTATCAGTGTTTGAGAAATATCAGAGGATTGCTCTGAAATACAAAGGCATTAAGGTATTTAATATTTAGGTGTTTTCTTTGAAAAGGAAAAAATGAAAAGGAGCTTTTTGGGCTAGTTGGTCATGCATCCCAGTTTTGTATTAAAAATACTGATAACACTGGAGAAAATGGAGGATATTATTGAAAGATCCTTATCATCACTTGCATCCTTCTGAAAATGGAAGTCTGAGCACTGCACATTATAAACTGCTGGGCATGAATTAAGAGCAGTTGCATATGAGGAATTCAGAATTCTACTCGGTACTTGTTACTTGACAGGATTAAATGCAAATCTTTAGTCTTACTGAATACTATTAATACCAAACATAAAGGCTTTCTCCAGTCTGATCTGGCTGAAACCACAAGAAAAACAGATGTGCTCCCAAAATTCTTATAATATGCTTAGCTGACATTACTAAAAACAGAAAATCAAAGATACCCTATTCCAACAGGAACGTGTTGCCACTGTTACTTTGAAGTGCTACCAATAGTACCACTTATAGGTGTTTCCAGAGCCCAATACACACAGTTGCTAAATGAGTCCTTTCACATAGACATATGGAGGGGGCAAAGCAGTTAAGCAGGGCACAAAGCAATAAGTAGAGCTATTAAATGTTAAGCATTTGACAAGGTGAAATCCTGGTGTGCCTGACACTGCAAACAAATAATGACTATGTATCAACAAACACCTGCCCACCTGGTTGGTGCTCATCTGTAGCAATGGCTTAGTCCAAATTTTCATCCAAGGAAAACAGGTAACAGCTGGTGAACCCAACCTTTCATAGCAGTTTTCAGGCAGGGGTATATAGTCTTTTAAGGCAGGTTTTTAGAAGTACACAAGCTCACACTCCTCACCGAGACAGGACTGCCACACAGTTAGATAAAAATCTTTTGCCTGCGTAAACACTTGGTCTGATGTGAAGAACTACTCATCCTTAATGAAAGGCTCATACTCTAGGCAGCTACCACTATTTGACTCTTTTTTTTCTCTGAACTGTGAAATTGATATGAAATTACTGTAAGAGAAAAAGACATTTCAGACAGCATCAGTTCATCATATTTATTTTAATTACTGCTGCACATAACCTTGGAATACAACGGAAAAAACATTCTGAATCTGTGTGACAGTTCAGTTATTTTCTCAGTATTACTGCTAGAAAGAGCAGAGGATTGATTTTGATCACAAGCACTCCAACAATATTACTGTGTCTGTACAACAGACAAAATTAAACAAAATTAACTTGCCTAGATTAACTTGCTACTTACCTTGCCTAGATATTACTTGCACACTGAGTTGTACTGTTCCATCTGTTTTTACTCCTTGATCAAAGAGGCTGCGGTCTGGATCCAGCTTGATAAAAGCAAGAAAAAAAAAAAAGCATTAGTCTCACAGTTACAAGAAATATTTACTTTCCTTTGAAGATTATAAATGCTTACTGTCTAGAGTGAATTTTCTAAAGAAGGGTGCAAATATTCTTATTACTAAGTTGATATAGTGCCCAACACCAAGAACCATATCAGAATTTGGTATTTGTCATCTATTTCTGATTAAGATAGTGTTTCACTATAAGTGAAACATTTTTTAGCCTGATTAGTACAGAAATGTCCCAAAGTATTATTATTATTTTTTTTTTAAACAAAATAAAGAAATCCTTTTCTCGTTTTTTTTTTTAACATTTTAACAAATATTCTTCTCTTAAAAGCAGTATTCTTCCTGATGTTTCTTATGAACACAAATTAAACAGTTCTTCTGCTTAACACACAGTGATGCCTGTAAAGAGTGCAACAAGGGTGGGGTGGAAGAGTAAAAAACTCCACTGTGAGGAAACCAGCGTGCTTGCTCCAATCCTTACAGTCCACGCTAGTATCATCTCAATTGGCTCTCCCTTTACAATCACTCTCTCTTTTTTTTTTTTTTTTTTGGGGGGGGGGGGAGTAATCATGTATTTGGAAAAATCCAGGATCTAAATACCATCCTTTTTGCTTTTATGGTGGTTCTGAGAGTTTACTGCAATAGTACTAATTTTCAAAATATTTAGAATGAACTGCTATGCAATATTAGAGTAATTACAATGATAAGACTAAGGTCTATATAAAGGAAAGTAATTTCCCATGTTTTGCTCTGCCAAAACTCACTACAGATCAGGTAGTTCCCCCATTAGGAACTTTAAATCTTTTTTACTACTATCCAAATCAAGAAAATTTCAATGTTGTGCTAAATATGTCACTGATTTTTCTGTCTCTCCAGNGTTCCCCCATTAGGAACTTTAAATCTTTCTTACTACTATCCAAATCAAGAAACCAGTAAGAAGAGTAGTAAAATAGAGAAGGTTACCAAGCTGTTATCTATGGCAGCTCTATTAAAACTGTAAATAAATTATCACAAAATAGTACATTTTACTGAAACTGCACATCAGTCAGGGAACAGCGCATCACTTATTTTAGGTTTTCATCTGTCAAGAACACATCATTATGGAAAGTTTATTGTGCAATGCTTCACTACCTATAAACCTGAAAACTATAAAACACAAACTTTCTTTTTTCAGAGATTCAAAGCAAGAACAGACTGTAAGAAGTCCAAACAGCAATAAATGATATGAGTGACCTTAAATAGTATTGTCATTGTCTTCATACTCCTGAAATGCCATGGTATTTTTTACATGGAAGGGACTTTTTGTGTTTGGGTTCTCCTTCCACTCTCCCCTACACCTCCCATGAACTCCTTTGATCTCACATGATCCATGAAGTCTTCTGGTTTTAATTGTACTGAATTAAAGATGATGAAGCTGACAGCATTATACTCTTAATTAACTGCAACTTACATACCAAATGAAGGAGCTACATGAATGGAAGAGACTAGATTTGTAAAATGCTTCTAAACAAAAAAAAAAATCCTTGAAAGTATTTTTCCACAATCATCCAACTTACCTGGATATCTTGCAGACAGATTTCATGTGCATCCAGGGAACACTGCAGTCTGGGTTCCAGTAACTTCTTGAGATTTCCAATTGGCTCATTGATGTCAATAGCTTGACTCACAAACTCTGCTGTGGTATAGGTTTGTTCAACGATGCTTAAACATCAAATGAACACAACAGATCATGAGTAGACAGCACTGACACCAGGCACTGCTTTTCTTAGAGGCAACTGAATTCCCCCTCCACTGTGCTTACTTCTGCATCGAAGTGCACTGCTTCATGAAACACATGCAGCTGAGCTCAAATAAAGGACGCTTTATCAATCAGTTACATCAGCATAGGCATACTTATACATGTGCTTATATACTAACTATATCTCTATGTAACATGACAGATGTGTTGGGTAAGATTGGTGCTAAAGCGTTTTAGTTTCATTTAAAGTCCCTGCACATTACAAAGATGTATGGACAGGAGTCTCTTCAAACATTACAGTATCACTTAAAACTTTGTATCTCACTGAAATAAGCTTTCATTAATTACTTACTCAAATGTCCTAGTATTTATAATCTTGCCTAAACTAGAAATGATTTAATGACTAATTATAAAGATTAAATACAGCTAGGAGAATTTAGTGTAAAAATTACACAAGTTATAAAAAAATGAGAAAAGCTGTACCTTTAATCCATATGACATCACACACATCCGTTATGTTTTTTATTCATTCTAAAATTTTAGTATCTCCTCTTACAACACAACTGTATATTGTTAAGATGTGTTTTTTCACTAAATATATCCAAGCCTTTTCCCGATTCTAACTGACATTCAGAGCTTCAGATGAATGCAGCATTTCTACCAGTAGGTAAAATGCTGCACTTGCTCGGTGTAACTTTAGCATTATGATTCCCAATTACCTATTCTTACTAGGCTCCTCCACAGCTCACCTGTTACGATTTTGGCTAACTTATGTTACATTTGCATCACTTACAACCTCTGCTGCCGCCTTCTCTTCTGCTATGGAACAGGCACAGACTGGCTTTCTAGTAGGTAACTGAAGAACAGACTAAGCAATTCACTAAATCCCTAAGCAGAAACCTTGGGACGGATTTGAAAATTCTCCAAGGGGAACGTATCCACACACAGTAACTTCCTGAATATGCCTTTCTCCTCCCTGCCTCCTGAAGTCTCTGTAGTTAGGCCAAACACTGCAGAACAACCTTTATTCAGCTCTGCAGTTCGCTTTCAAGATCAGCTTCTGGGACTGCAATAAGCAAGCCAGAGAGATCACTAAGAGTACACATAATCACCAAGAACATACAAGATTGCCTGAAAGTTAAAGATTTTAGGACTAATATCTCACTTGGGTTTTTAGTCCCAAGGGAGTCTTTTAAGTGCGGCATAATATTTTCATTAAGTGATTAAATCAATCTGGGCACTGTGGTGGTAGTGAAATCCTCGGTGAAGGAAGAAGTGTACTGTATGAGATAAATTTCTTTTTGTGTTAAAAATAGAAAATCTTATACAGAAAAGAGGTAGAACATTTGGACGGGGTGTCTCTGTGATGCTTGGAAAGACTTGTGGGGGTGTGGAAGACATTGCTGAAAACAGAACCTCTTGAGAAAGCAATGGGATAAATTAAGACATGAATAAAAACAACAAACAGTGAAGTCTGGCTCAAGAAAGTTCAAGGACAAAAATCTAAAAGCTGGGAGGGACTGGAACAATGGAGAAGTACAGTCAAAAGCAAAAGTGATGTCATTTGTCTCTGTGCCAAAAGAAAAGGCTTAAACCGCTCTTCGCTTTCGCATTTCAGATCCTTGCCAGCAAGATATTAATTTTTTTGATGGAGGGTAAATGGACTTCAGAAGAAATCACACTCAGCTATTAACAAAGAGTAACCATTAAAGATGTGGAATACAGAGCAAGAGAAACACAGCAAAGCCACCCCAGTCTTGATGCAAGTGCAGGAAGGAGATTTTTCAAGAATGAAACTAGTCACCTACTAAGTTAGTGACTGATTGATGAATGATGACTGCAGAGTAGGGAACAAAGAGGGGAAAAAATCAGAATGCAGAAAAAAATGCAGAATAATCAACAATATCTTTTAATCAGTCAGCACAAACTTATGCATACAAGCGACAACCAGATGGAACTACAGCACCTTGCATTCTTGGAAGAACATCAGCGACATGCTGAGTCTGTCGTGTATTAAAATGACTGTAATGGTGGCAAGGGCATTCAGAAACCTCTATTTTATGGGATTCATATCCCAGTACCAGTCATGAGAGATGGCCTCTTTTCAGTTTACTCGGATAGAAACTAGAAAGTCAGTTAGTAATAATTAAAGAATATATAAAAAGTTCAGGACACAGAGAAACTTGAAATGGCTCAGAATCAATTTACAAAACAAATTCTTAAAAAATTGCTCATCTACAGCAATCCTCAGCAATCTCTTCCCAAGGTAGTAACTGTCTCTCTGAGTTTTCAAAAACAGTGTGAGATTTAGGAAGAAAGTATTAGGAAGAAAAAAAAAAAAAAAAGAGATAGGTAAAGGTGAATAAGGCAGAGCAGATTAGACTTTGGTGTCTGTTGTTTTAATCATGCTAATAATCTCTTGTATAGAGAGAATATCATTTCCACTGTACTGAAAAAAAATGACCTTAGGTAAGTAAGAATAAAGTAATTGACTGGATAAACTGAAAAGTTCATTTTGCTCAGAAGAACATGGTGGAGCTGTAAGGTCCCAGCAAGTACATGTAGACACATTCCTATAGAAATTAAAGGTAGGGGAAAGAGAGCTATAAAGAACGTAAAAAATCAAGTGGTTTGGGATTCAAGCAATTAAGATGAAAGCAATGTCCTATATTGCCCTATACTGGCTAGATTCCTACTCCAGGACAACCATAATTTAATTAGATAAGGAAGAAGTGTGGAAGAGAGTCCACAAAACTGTAATATAGAGTTATTTTTTGCCTACCTATAAAACACTTTTACTTAGTTCTTTACTGCAGAAAGAAATCTGAAAAACTGAACTTCATGTGTGCAGCCATGAATTTGAAATCAATTAGGAAAATAACAAACAAAACAACAAACTGTCACAATACAAAGACCCCCAAAACAAAACAGTACATACCTTTCTTCCGTGCATTCTTGTTTCTCAGTTCCATCAATTTCTATTTCTATCAGCTCCTCTGCCTCCCTCTTAGTCATGGCTAAAATGTCTTAAGAACAGAGCTATGAACAGAAAAGAATTTTAGGGAGTTACAAACAAATAAACCTAGACAATGGTTGTGTCCTATCACACTTTCTATAACCAAGTAATTGGACAGCATTTTAACTCTTAAGAATTCAGCTTAAAAATCTGTAAAGCTAATGCAGACTTCCAAAATCAGATAATACCATGTTCTTTAAACGAAGGGAAATTTGGGATTATAAATGGAAATAGAGCTTCTTTTACTTGGAAGCAATCATATTTATTGGATACAATTGGAATGAGTCAGTTACAGCCTTTAACGGCTGTTTTCAAAAAAACTTTTGAAAGCTCTTTGAAGAATATTTAAATGTTGCTTTCTAGGTTCTGGTACATATCAGCCTCCTAGAAAGGCTGAACTTATAAGCAGCATCTTAAAAACAGCATCTAAAAGAGATGGGCTAATTTTTTGTTCCTTGACACATTGTAAGTAACCATAAAAAGGGATATGCACAGAGGCAGAATTCAGTGATGACACAAGACTACTGACAAAACTGAAGATTCACAAAAAAAAAAAGACCAAACAAACAAAAAAAAACACGCTCATGATCTTGAGTGAGTGACTTGCAGAAATTTAACAATGGTAAATGGAGAGTGATACCCAGTGAGTAACTATTGTAAGAACCCAGTAATGCAAGTAGAGAACTAGACAAGACTTTCTGGAATTCCCTTTGGACTGGACTCTAAGTGGCCATCCGGATTAGCGACTTTTCACGCGATTAAAATAGTAGTTTGTCTTTTAAACTAGTGAGTTGGTTGGCAAGACAGAGGAACACAAGAAAGCACCCATTAACACGGTACCGTGTAAGCACTCCTATGCTTGCATCCTGCACAGCTCTTTACCCTGTCTGTGGAGCCGGCAGGACAGGCCAGCAAGCAACAGAGAGAAAAAAAGATGTTTCAATACAGCAAAAATGCAAAAAAAGGGAGATGACAGGGGTGGAAGGAAAAAAAAATCATATTATGAAAACATGTAGAGTCACTGATATTCTGAAGAAGACTTAAGACTAGCAGGGGGGATTATTCACTCTATCTTATACTTGAACATAAAAGACCCTGATGATATGATCAGACGGTAAGTTTAAAACAAGTATCAGTATGGCACACAGAGTCTAATGAAACTTGTTGCTACAGGATGCTGCAGAGACACATGTGCAGGTGAATTCTCCGGGAGTTACTAAATAAAACGAACAGGGAGAACATCTCCCCAAGAGTCAGCTCTCAGACTGCACAAGAAAGATGCCTGACCTGACCAAGTACAGCAGCTGCCTGAAACTAGCTACATAAGTAAACAATTAGCAAACCCACAAGAAAGAGCTCTGCCATTTGCTTTCTTCTTCAGAGCACTGAGGTCATACATTGACCTTACTAAGGTCAGTGCTCATGCAGCCTGTGAGGAGCGCTATGCAGCGGCACACCTGCACCAGCAGCCCTTCCCTGGGGCAAAGCTGTGCTTGAGCTGCGCACATTAAAGCCACCTTCTCTGTTTTACTTTCCCCCCCATACACCTCCCTGACACTCACCCAGTGTCCGGGGCAGACTGCAACCACGAGACAAAGCAGGGACTTCCACTAAGGCACAAGCGGGCACGCGTTACCCAGGCCCTTCCTCCCCCTGTGCGTGACAACCCGCCGCTACTGCGGGATCCACGCGCGTCTCCTCTCGCTGCAGCCGCCCTGAACCCCCCGCTTTCCTGCCGCCGCCGCACGGCACCGTGCGGGCAGCGGGCGGCCCCCCTGCAGCGCCGGGGCCCTCGCGCCGCCCGC